>JAWDGP010005352.1:40000-510000 GCA_033675545.1 Elysia crispata | reverse complement strand
GTAGAACAAAATTGACACCCGATTAGAACATTAAAACAAGGGCTTGGTTCTGCATCTCTCTTGTCCCTTTCTTTTCGCCCCCACCCCCCCCCCCCACCCCCCTCTCTCTCTCTCTCTCTCTCTCTCTCTCAAGAAACCATTGCAAAAGATGTAAAGCAGTTTTGCTATTACACTTGAAAGTGGAAAATATGTATTCCAGTTTTTTTAATTTAAATAAAGAGAAACAAACAGAAAATCAGTGCGCCAGCTCTTTTTGTGCAGTATCAACTGGTTTAAATTATGCTGGTAATGAGGAGGAATGAGAGGCCAAGTGGGTCGTCTTTTTTCCTTTTTTTACAATGCATTTCACCTGCATTCACAGACAGGGGGTCTGAAAAGATATCCGCATGCGTGTGAGAGAAAGATAGATAGATAGATAGATAGATAGAGAGAGAGAGAGAGTGAGAGACTGAGAGAGAGAGAGAGAGAGAGAGAGAGAGAGAGAGAGAGAGAGAGAGAGAGAGAGAGAGAGAGAGAGAGAAAGAGAGAGAAAGGAGGGGCAGTGGTAAAGTAAGGCGAGCAAAAGCATCACTTTGTACTTCCTTTAAATTGCGACCTCCTCGGACACTCTAAAAAGTAACCATCCAACGAAATTCATAAGAAAAGTCTTTTCAACAGTATCCTTAGCGACTTATACCAACCACACTGGCCACATTTGGATGACAAGGCTTAAAGCCGCGTAATAATACAGAAGAACCCGCCAAAAATTGTGAATAGAAATAAACTGTGAGAGCGCGACCAGCAAGCGGAACCACGTCTCATCATTCTGCTTAGTGAATTTCGACCTTTGGTAATGAGTGAACATTTAATTATCTGTTACTCAATTTTTAAACACGTATTCATTACATACTATTCAGATACTTACAAAAAAAAAAAAAAATAAATAAAGGATTTCAGATCGCAAAAAAAAAAAAAATGATCGGAAGTATAACATGGCTGAGGTCATCTATATAGTACTAGAGATCAAGTTGACTTCCGTGCTGAGTGCTTAGCTCTGCCTACCTCTCTCTCAGACGTCACATAATAAATAAGAGTAAATTGATACTCCTCGTTATTTTTACCAAACAAATCATATGGATGTTGTAGAAAAGGGAAAGATTTACTGAAGGTAAAATCCCGCTGTTTTAATCATACTATAAGCTTCTGTATATTTACTTTTGAATATTGCTAATATTTGCATCACAGTCATAATGTCGAGTCTTTTCTCTCACATCGCGCACTGAACGCTCAGACAGATTAAGGTCATGACTGCTTCATGAAACAAATTGCTTACATATAACATCAACTGAAAATAATTATAATGAAAGCTCTGAGTTTTTGCTGTCTTCGACCACTTCAACTACGGTGCTTTTAACTCACATTTCGTGGAACATGATATTTTGTTTTCTTTCCTCACAGGAGCGGCTATCAAAGAACTTGATGAGATTTTAACACACCAAGATGAATCATAAGGATAACAGGGAAGTGGAAGAGAACCGATGGATACATGATAAGAATCTGAGAGGGAAAAGGGACATACCAAAATAGAAAAACTTGTTTTTGCAATCGTTCCTTACATCAGGAAGTATAAACAAGTTTCATCTTTGATCCCTCTCCCTGTAAGATGGTAGTATATATCCCAAGTCTGTAAAATCAATCGAACGCCAGGAGCGCGCTAATAACAGCTATTTTAGTAATGTTAAAATGTTAAGCATCCATGCAGCCTTTTTCAGATTATATGAAAAGGAAACAAAATATTTACAGCAAATAAACAAGCACCGATGCTATTTTAGGATAAATGGCACAATTCCAAATGAGTAGAATAATTTGATACAAGGGAAACCAAAGTGTAACTAACACTTTGAGGTCCAGAAAGAAGTAATTGAAATGGATGTAACGGGCAGAGGAAACGCAAAGTAGCGGATACATTAGATTGCTCGCTGTAAGAGTCTAAGATTTGATATAAACAGAAACCGTCCCTTACAAGTTATAATTGACCTAGGCGATCACCAATACGCAGCGCTTGATATTTTACGAAAACCTAAGAAAAAACCTAAGAAAACATGAAATAACGTACTCATCATCGGAAGGCAAAGCTTTGCTCCTCTCTTGCTTTCAAAATTGGTCACTATTGACTATAGCTTTAGTGTTACAACTTATATGTAAGTTCTGAGGCCGAGAGTAAAAGGGTGTTCTAGAAACAATTTCAAACAACTAAACGATCATAATTATTATTGTTGCTGTTTATCTCTTTGTAAAATCCACACTGCAATCATTTAATTGTCGGAAAAGAATGGGTTTTTTTTTAATACCACGATAAATATAAAATTAGTTCTAAAGGAGCATAATCGAATATCTTGCCAGAAAGGAGAGAGAGGGGCGTTGCAAAAAAAAAAACCTTGGGAGGAAAGAAAGAAAGAAAAGACGCGAGGATGCCGTAAATAAGTTAAGTAAAAGAAAACTCCGCTCACTCACCATAAGAAGGCGGGGAGCTTGTCTGAGAAAAGGTCAGGGGAGGTGGCGGACCGTCATACAGACGACTGTGGCTCCCCTCGCCATCCTCGTCCTCTTCCTCATCGCTGTCCACGGGTCCATCGTCGATAGTCTCCAGGCAGCACAGGCTGTAGCAGATGATGGAGATGATGGTGGTGGGGAGGCCGAACATCAGCAGAAATAGCCAGCGCGACGCCTGCCAGATGCTCTGTGAGACAGAGAGACAAAGAGAGTCAAAGAGACGGACAGAGACAGAGAGACAGAGTTTTGAGCAAAATAATGATGCTTACTATATTACAATAACAAGATTCATTTGGCAGATAGTTTGAAAATTAAGCTGTGCTAATGACTATACCAAAACCAGGTGTAAGCTTAACATAGGGTGAAATCACATATCTATAACAAAACTACAAAATTGTGAAAGATTAAAATAAGATATGATTTTAATAACAATATAAAAATGGTTAAGGTTAACCATAAGGCATGATAAGAATATCTGCATTGATTCGTTCAAAATGTCTTCTCTAAATAGACCGAGAAAATAATAATAAAACAACCAATTGGACAGTTTTAAATACCCCCAATCAATAAGACACCTTAAAAAATTGTGGCCTATTTATTTAGATACTTGAAAAAATTGATCCGTTGAACCTCTGACTACATACTTCAAAAAAAAAACAAAAAAACTAGAGGGGTCTCCTGAAATTAACCACAACATTTTGAAATATCGAAGAGAACTTGATGCATGTGATCACCTTGGAAAACAATGTATAGGCACAAAATTTATCTTCTACCACTTAAAAATCAGTATAGCAACTGTTTCCATTGGTGTATTTTATTACTACGTAGCTCATCATGGAATTTTTTTCATTTGCTGTCAATATTCATTCCGAATTATCTAGGGTAAAATAATAAGTCTCTGTGATTAATGGCGCGTCTGCTCCATTACTCAGCAAGGCATGCTAAAAAAGTGTTCTCAACACTGCTTAATCGGTCATTTTTTTCCCACAATGTAGCTCATTGTCATGGGGGCAAACGCCGAGCCTTGATCGAGATTTTACGCGGTGACGTGAGCTTGAAATTCAAAAATAAGATTATGATTATAAAAAATTGGTGTATATGAAAGTCATAATAGTTCATCTAAGAATGAGTTCACTTTTTCATTATTATACAGGCCGCCTTTTTTATTTCTTTGCAAGTTCTGGTATTAAATTGCTGGAACGCTTTCAAGTTAGAAAAAAATGATCTTGCCAGAGGCAATTCACAAGCCCCCAAATCGCGGATCCTTCTGTAACGTCTTTAAAAGAAAACTTAAAGTATATTGTTGCTCTTGCTATTGCCACGTGCACGGTTCAATATTGAAATTATCTGGCTACATATCAATGACCTTGAAAATACAGTCGTTAAAGTTAGGTTATTCTCCTCAAAGATCATCATGTTAATTGTTAGGGAAAGAGTGTGCGCGTGTATGTCTGCAAGTTTGCTAGTTTGAAGAGTCAGTGAACCTTTTTCAATGTTTTACAATTATGAACTTGAGTGTTTGTGTACAGATGAGTTCCCAGCTCAGAGGTATTTTACGATAAACCCCACAGTATATTAATAGAACTTTGTACTGAGCTGTCATCACTTCATTAGTGCAGACTTTTTGGGTGCACAGCACGAATTGCAGGGGACATTGTGAGTAAGGGGCGTGGGAGGTTTGAAGGTAGAGGGTGAATGATGTTTAGTTGAAGTATATAATTTTTATTGTAGGTGTTGAGCAAATCAGGGAGGATTTTGTACTATGATGAACTGGAGCATGTTGTATTGGTAGATTACGATAGAAACTTCTGAAGCTTGGAGCTCTGCAAGGCGTGGCCTCAGGGGAGACAACCTTGACAACCACGGCACTTTGCAAGTTCAGAAATTTATGTTGCCAGTTCCAGTTTGAAGAACGCCCACTTGCGCTACGTGACATTGGGTCCTAGAAGGTTGATAAACGAATCTTTGTGTGTGTGTGTGTGCTCTACGTGAGCCTAGGTCCTATGCGATTAATCAACGGATCTGTGCGTGTGTGTATGTGTGTGCTCTACGAGAGTCTTGAGCCTGGATCCTGGACGGCTTGTCAACGGACCTGTGTGTGTGGGCTCTGCGTGAGCTTGGGTCTTAGACGACTGGTCAACGGATATGTGTGTATGTGTGCGCTCTACGTAAGCCTGGATCCTGGACGGCTGTTCAACGGACCTGTGTGTGTGTGTGTGTGTGCTCTGCGTGAGCCTGGTTTTTGAGCGGCTGTTCAACGGATCTGTGTATGTGTGTGTGTGTGCCTTGCGTGAGCCTGGGTTCTGGGCAACTGTTCAACGGAGCTGTGTGTGTGTGTGAGTGCCCTGCGTGAGCCTGGGTTCTGGGCAGCTGTTTAACGGAGCTGTATGTGTGTGTGTGCTCTGCGTGAGCCTGGGTTCTGGGCGGATGGTCAACAAATCTGTGTGTGTGTGTGTGCTCTGCGTGAGCCTGGGTTCTGGTGGATGGTCAACAGATCTGTGTGTGTGTGTGTGCTCTGCGTGAGCCTGGGTTCTGGCCGGCTGTTCAACGGAGCTGTGTGTGTGTGTGTGTGCTCTGAGTGAGCCAGGGTTCTGGGCGGCTGTTCAACGGAGCTGTGTGTATGTGTGTGCTCTGCGTGAGCCAGGGTTCTGGGCGGCTGTTCAACGGATCTGTGTGTGTGCTCTGCATGAGCCTGAGTCATGGACAGCTGGTCAACGGAGCTGAGTGTGTGTGCTCTGCGTGGGACTGGGACACGTATGGTTGGTCAACGGATCCTTGTGTGTGCGCGCGCTCTGTGTGAGCCTAGGTCCTGGATGGCTGGTCAACGGATCTGTGTGTGTGTGTGTGAGTGCTCTGCGTGAGCCGGGGTCCTGAAAGGCTGGTCAACGGAGCTCTGTGTGTGTGCGCTACATGAGCCTGGAGTCCTGCTGTCAGCGAAGTCACTGCTAAGTCAGAGGGCAGTTTTTTCTGGAACCTCGTCATGCGCCCTCTCGAGCACTAAATAAATCTACCTACGAACACCTAGTGCACGTACCTCATAAGTTTGGAAGGTTTTTTTCCCTGCTCGCTCTTCCTGGACTCGTCTCATCACACGGACAACTACATGATTCGGATTCTCGTCGGTAATCGCAACTTTTTTACGTGACGTTATTGTTACTTTAAGAACTCTGGGCCCTCGTCATTGCAGTAAATAAAGTTAGTATTACTTAACTTTCTTAGAATTTGTAGGTTTGTAACGTTAGGCTACATTTCCCTTTTGCTTTAGGAACTACAGATTCTTATTCTTTGCATGGTATACTTCGCCATAAGGGACTGGAATTTTTATCTCTTACAGGCAAGATAGAAGGCACAAGAAGCAGAGGTAGACAAAGGATTACATTTCTTGATAGCTTGAGCTCTTTTGTGACAGGAAACAACAAAGACTACATAGCCTTACTGCGGATGACGGAAGATAGGGACAAGTGGAGAATCATGATCGCCGATGTCTGTTCCAGACAGGGCATTTGAGAAGAAGAAGGTATACTTTCCTTTGCTGCTCAAAAACCATCTTGCGTTTTCTTATTCTAATAAGCTGTAGTTGTGCGTCTTTTGGGCCTCGCCATCATACCATTTTCCTAACATTAATAAATGTTTATTTTAGAGCGTGAAAAGTTTTTAGACGCATGACAGACGATCAAACAAACAAAAAACTTAAAAGCTCAAAGTCCCTTTTTCCCAATAAATCATCCGAGCTTTACAAACTGAGAGTAGTTGAAAGTAATAATGTCTTTTACAAATCGAGATTCTCCTACTGAATCAATAGCATGGTTCGGAGATTCTTATCAGCCCATTCGGAAAAGACCTCCTATCATCGCAAAATATTGTTTGAACAGATCGCACATTGCTCTTGACATTTAGACACTACCAGACTGTGCCCGTTCTGTTCCAATGTCAACCGCGGCAATAAAGCCTCATAGAGCAGTGCTATGTCACAAACATGTCATGCGGTCGTCTGCTCCAGGTATTGGACAAAGCCTGCAGTGCCCACCAAAGTGTTTGATATGAACTCTAGGTCTAGAAACATTCAGTGGTGGCCTAAGTTCAATCTCAGTAGGTAAGACGTGTTTGTTTTAAATGATTATACTAATGTGGTTCTATACTGAGCTAATCACCAATGATCCGCCGCACCCTTGACCAGTGTCTTAATCCTCCGCATTTCTACATTATCTAAAACGTTTTTAATTTGATAAATTTCAGCAAAGCGCATCATTTTCGGTTCGAGGAACTAGGGACTCACCACAATAGTGGAAACGATGTCAAACAGTAATCTCCGCACTCTCATGAGGAAGCTTGTGCCGCCGTATGCCTGGGATGGGTTGAAAAAAAAAAAGAAAAAACGTATAAAAATCAAAAGCGATTGAGATTTGGGAACCTTACCTGCCCTCCTGCCTGCCTGTTTGTCTCTATCTACCCAATTATCCCTCTCTGCTTCGAAAATAAACTATCTAAACACTCGATCAATCATGGGGAGATAGAGAACCAATCAAAGAATGAATCAAGATAAGTCGTGATCCCAGCGCCCCAGCCCATGACGCTGACCGTTTGGTCCCCAGCCGCCACCCTGTCGAGGAACGCGGCCAGCTCGGGCACGGTGGTGGTGCTCACACCGGCCGGCATGTAGTACAGGTGGTCCGAGGTCCGCAGCGCCACCAGGGACGGAGAGGCCAGGAACGACATGGCGATGCTGCTCACCGTCTCCATCTCGTCCATCCACAAAAACTGGAACCGTCTGCGGTGGGCACAGAGAAATGGCATTGTTTTATTGAGAGAATGTTATAACGCATAAGAAAAATACTGTTGAATCCAAGCAATACAGAAACTTAACTTCGACTCTTAAAAAAAATCTGCGTTTTCATCTGAGTAATTTTTAATATTCTGCCCAAACTAAATCGCTTACCAGTTAAAATTTGGTTTGTAATATTTAAGAGGTCCACGATGTTGTGGTTTGTCAGACAAACAGCCTGGATCAAACAAATAAATCAAATTACTTAATATTTAAAACAGCAATCTGGTGTGACGTCAAGAGTTTTAAATATTTTCCAACCTAATAAGTGTTTGTTCCCTCTTGGCTATTTTGAATTTTCAAAAAAATTTAACTACACTACGCGTAGCACCATTGCTAATGAAGGTTTTGTGACTCTGCGACACATTAATTGTTACTTCGGATTATGCCCACACCGCAACCGGCAAGTTGATGCGGATGTTTCATGTTCCACATTCAAAAATGGTTTCCAAGTTTCCATCGTTCAGAACTAAATCAAGGTTTAGATCTAGGGTCTTTCACTTGTTTGCGGTAGGATCTTTGATCAAAGTCAGCAGCGCTTCAAAGTGTGTGTAAAGATGTATTTTTGGTTGATCGAGTTTAAGTAAGAGATAGAGATAGAAGTGGAGAAGAGAGAGAGAGAGAGAGAGAGAGAGAGAGAGAGAGAGAGAGAGAGAGAGAGAGAGAGAGAGAGAGAGAGAGAGAGAGACAGAGAGAGAGAAAAGAGAGATGCAAATCAAATCATATGTGGTTTCTGTCTATCTATTTGTCAATTTGCTTCTCTCTGTGATGCTCTCTCTCTCTCTCTCTCTCTCTCTCTCTCTCTCTCTCTCTCTCTCTCTCTCTCTCTCTCTCTCTTTTCTGGAATTCATTACCTTATTTACAAAAAGAAATTAGAGACCTCGTTTAAGTGGGGCTGCAATATTTCATCCCATACTTTTAAAGCACCGGTAATCAAGAACTTATTCCTAACGATGCATAAGGTTAATCAGGTTGAGGCTTGAGTGATTCACTTTTCCTCTTTATTTTGCCCCAGATTTGCCCTACCTGAAGGAGATGGGAGTCGAGTTCCTCTACTAGAGAAAAAGCTTTATCACGTAATTATTGTAAGAGAAAACTGCAGTTGAGAAAAGTTAAAGTAGAAATGGAGTTCACCTCTCGCTACCAAGAACTTTATTAACTCAAGTTGCTATCATAAATAAGACAGACAGATGCTTGCTCCAATTAACTCTGAGCTCGAGGCTTGCGGTAGAATGTGCTTGTAAAAAATAAACCCAGCCATCACTGAAACCTCAAACCAAAACATTTACTTACTAAAATTATTTCTTTATTCTCTTGCCTTGTTTCTCATACCCAATACCATGTTTCAATATGATTACTACTATCACCACTATCATCATCAACATCATAATCATCATCATCATCATCATCATCGTTGTCGTCGCCATTATCGTCATCATCATAATCATCCTCAACACCACCATCATTTTTTTCAAGACGTCAAACGATTTAAAACTTCGATAACTTGCTCAGACACAGTTATGGTTTTACACTTTTGGAATCGGGGAGAGAAAAAAATTATCGGGAAGCCATCAAAGCTTTTTCTGAACATTACTCTACCATCAAAGCTTTTTCTGAACATTACTCTAACAGTTTATCTTTCGTATGGTATGTGATTTCAATGGGGCAGGTGTGAGGGTAGCGAAGTCATACAGTTTTGTAAATGATGTTGCACAAAATTATTAGAAACAGCTGCTCACAATGGGGGCAGCACACGCATGAAAACTTGAACTAGGTCGGCATATCTTTGCGTCAGGTCATATTCCCCTTGTAAAAGATAAACTTTCAAGCTATTTGGTAACATTTATTTATATCGCGTCTATTTCTACATTAATATTTCAACGACCCACGCGGAGTTGTTAAAAGTCAGCCGCGATATTTAGAGCGGCGCTGAGGATGAAGAGAGGTAAAATGGGAAAAGAAAAGTAAAGTAAGAAAAACATAGCGTGCGAGATTATTTACTTCATCTCGCTTCTTTTTCTTCCAAGGTTTTAGCGCAACGCTGATAGTGGTTTATATTGTTTAAAAATAAAATTGAGGTGGAAAAAATGCTATGTTACCTGACATTTTAAAAAAATAATGATATATTAAGTATCTATGGAATGATTATTCATATCCGGGGCAATGACATTTTAAAAAAAATGTGTGGATTCAAAATTCAAGAGCAATTTTTTTCATGTTATTAAAAATTACTAAATACGTGACAATGTACTCAAATGAGGCCAAAGCAAAGACCATGTGCGGTTTTTTTTTTTACTCGAGATAAAATAAAGAGAAGAAGGGACATTACAAGACGAGTTTTATCCCAGTTAAGCAACCTCGACAATAGAATAACAATGTTGTCATAGTTTGAGAGTAGCTCAGTTTCCATGAGGGGCAAGAGAAGCCTTAAACAAAGACATGTATAATATTGCGAAAGGATGATCGTGGCTATTGGTTTTAATGCTCGAGTTATTTCAATGAAAATTATTAATGTGATCTGCGAAGGCAATATAGATAAAAGTGATAAAGAAGTAAATATGTCTAAGTAAAATATTGATAACTATGCACCGAGGGTTCAATGGTAAATGGTCACAAACTCCAAGCATTTTCTCTAAAGTTGCGTCAGCAATGTACTAAGCTTGTGTTTCCACGATGTCTTTATAAATTTCACCTCCAGTCACAAGTTAGTGCATTATGGGCTAGAATCACTTTTCAGTCCACGTTCCAGTGATTTGATTGACGCATCATGCTGCGGGCTCGCCTATTCACGGTTTAGGTGCATATCAAGTATAATGATGGGAGACTCTCTTTAGAGGATATTTATATTTCATTATAAAACCGCTGAGCGGACTTGCTAGAAGGAAAGCATGGACAAGAAGTAAGAATGATGACGATAATTAATGTCATCGCTCATAGTCACACAACCTACATTGTCATGAAAGATTGGTATATTGTTAAATTAACTTCTGAGCTTCTGCTATGATTAATATTATTTACGATTCTTATATTTGTGATATTACACATTCGCTATAATAAATATAATCTACTGTTTTTTTTTAACTTTTTCCAAAAAAATCGATTTAACTATTTAGTTGGTCCCTAATCCTAAATCTTATTCGTATCCATCCTTTTCTAATCACTGATGCATGTTTCTAAGTAATTACGATTTTTAATGGTTTGCGTGATACAATTGAAAAAAAAAATAATTAAACGACTTCTAGTTCTTTTTCTAAAAGACTGCTTTTGTTAAAAAAAAAAAAATTAATAAGCCCATAACCTTCAAGTCATGTTTCAAATCTGTTTTGAAGTTACGCCATAACAAGCGTCTCAGCACGCTCTCAAACGAAATTTTACAGGATGAAAA
Organism: Elysia crispata; assembly: GCA_033675545.1. Classification (NCBI taxonomy): domain Eukaryota; kingdom Metazoa; phylum Mollusca; class Gastropoda; family Plakobranchidae; genus Elysia; species Elysia crispata. Next base: position 499,261 of record JAWDGP010005352.1, on the reverse strand, counting down.
TACCATCAGTGGGTAATGGAGAAATGTTATTATAAATAACTATGTTGAAGAAAAAAAAAGTCCAAAAAAAAGTCGCGGACTTACCCGTGATATTTTTTCCTCTGACCAAAAGCCAGTTCCTTGACCACTTGGAACAACCTGCAAACAGAGGAAAGAAGAGAAATTTTTACCGCTAATGGAAAAGCTGGAATTACTTCATCATAACCGTCACAACAACCCCCCTTGTTCTCCTTCTACTCCTCATCTTCATCGTACAAATAATATTTGTGCTCACCATTTTCCCTGTTTTTATGATCAACATCAATTTATTATTATACATCGTTTTGAGTAACCTCTGCAAGCAGTCTCGGCGAAGAAGAAAATGAATAAGAAAAGGATGGTGAGGAAGAGGAAAAGGTGGTGGGGGACAATGAAGTCGAAGAAGAAGAAGAAGAAGAAGAAGAAGAAGAAGAAGAAGAAGAAGAAGAAGAAGAAGAAGAAGAAGAAGAAGAAGAAGAAGAAGAAGAAAAAGAAGAAGAAGAAGAAAAAGAAGAAGAAGAAGCAACAACAACAGCAGCAACTAAGAACAGGAGGAGAAGGCTAAAGAAAAAGAAGGAAGAGCAAAAGAGGGAAAAGGAGAGGAAGAAGAAGGGTGCGGCAAAGAACTAGAGTTGTGGGAGTGCCAAGAAGACGACTTGAGTGCTAGACAAATGGCGACACTTGCTGGGCAACACGGCACTTAAAAAAATGAGCCTACTGAGAGACCGTGAAAATAATGCGAAATTCAGAGGTGACTGTCAGCAGGTAGAACTATGTTGCATTGTATCCAGTGATCTGTGGATATACAAGTAATGGCATCTCCTGCTGGGATTACAATTCTAAAACATTCTTCCTTCTTCCCTCTTCAATTATTTCTCAAGATAATGCATGTGGTAAAAGAAATCCTGTTAACATAAAGAAATAGGTTACACGAGGATTTTTTATCACAAGCAGCAGGTAAGGGATGCTTTTCAAAAGATATTATACAATCAAGATATGCGCACGTGTTTTGGTGCATGCGTGCACAACTACACTTCCCACAACACTGTGCCCACGTAGATAGGACAAAAAAAATATTGTGTGTGGGAGGTCCTTTGACGTAATTCTGATTTACTCGGTACCTTCGTTCTTCAAAATCAACTTTATACCAAAATAAGCTCTTAACAGGAATTACTAGAGATATTTCTAACGCTTACAAATTAAATTTATAACTAATAAATATCAATGTCGAGTATTATTAGACTTTTCCTTTCCATTCCTATTATTATTAAATTAAAGCATATCTTTCAATTAGCTATTTAAAGTTCTGTCTTACAGAATTTGAACTTTGCTTTTCAACTTGTCCTTGCATTGCCCTAAATTCCCTTAATCATAACATATCATGCATCAGTAATCCTGCAGTATGCGTTGAGTACTTTAAACATAGAACTAAATTAAGTTTGAAGTGAAGATTTCACTACGATGAGTCGCGCAAAATTCAATAAGTTCTTCGAAATAAACCACTTATATATGCGGATCCATCTCCCAACCTTACAATGTATTGAAGTGATACCTGATGTTACAAGTTTAAGGTCTCGATTATGTTCATTTTTGTCAACATGCTCATTCATTTAAGACAACGCAGGTTTCCTCAACATTCATCAGCTCACAGATTGACTTGACACCGACTGGAACTCCAACAATGTTTTCATCAACTATTCTGCGGATAGGGTGTGTGTGTGTGTGGGGCTGGATTGGAGCGAGGGAGGGTGTATGTGTGTGTGAGCGAGAGAGAGAGAGAGAGAGAGAGAGAGAGAGAGAGAGAGAGAGAGAGAGAGAGAGAGAGAGAGCGACGAATATAACAATGAGTATTAAGATGCAGGAGCTGATGGAAAATTGTCATGAGCCCTTCTTTTAGAAAAATCAGTCACATTGGCAAACAAGCGTTTCGCCTGGGTTGGCTATGAAAGCCAGATCTATTTTTGTTGGGGCTGTCTATGTGGGCGATCTTGACTGAATGGGGAATAGCGACAGTGAGTTGAAATCGGAAGACAACCTTCCCTTTGCCGATAAGCCCCAGCTGATTCTACAAATCTAAGGAATAGGAAGGAAGTTAAAATAGTCAGCATGGACAGCGGGTTGTCCGTTCTAATAATAACAAAATAAAAATAGGAAGACGAAGAGGTCCGACCACTTCTCGAAGCTAAAGAAATGGACACAAAAGAGCTGTGATAGCCTCTGGTGGCGTGACCTTCAAGAACACAATAACAGCTTTATTTTAGTGTAAAAAAAAAAAAGACTATGACACCATTCATCAATGACGAACAAAAGTTAACCGAATGGGTTTCTATTTGTCAAACTGATTTAGCTTCGTAAAAGATAATTTAAAGAAATCACACATAAAGACAAATGTATGCAATGAGATTGAGTTAAGCCTACACTAAGGCATGGCTTTTTTGATTTAAAGGAAACTTTTCCACGTTTGCCCAGGTGGTTTCTGTTTGCTCCCCGAGTCAATCTTGTTCTCGGTTTCGTAAAGAAAAAAAAAGCAGATAAAAGTGTTTGCTTCTAAGATTCTTGTCATAGCGCCTGGAGGTGGGCTCTAACCTTCGGAACCTGAAAACTTTGAGGGCTCTTCAATTCTCAAACAAAAATGTGGTGTGTGGTGTGGTGAATTATGCCCATAATGAAATTTTTTATGATAAATTTATAATAACATGAGTATAATGCCATGATTATAATGCCGATGACATCAGATCTTTGGTGAGGATATTGGTGATTATCATGGTGGTGAAGACAGTTTTGAAAATTACTTTGACTATTACGTAATAATGCTTATAGAGTCGATAATGATGACCAATAGAGTGATGCATGACAATCATGATGATAATGTTGATAATGATGAGGGTGATGGCATCTGTGATGGTGATAATAATGGCAATGATGAGCTTGCTTCGAAGCGATGTGATAAAGTGTCTATAATCTTATAGATGTATTTGGGGAAAACATAAGGCCGTCAACATCTTCCGCGCTTAAAGATATCTTTAATCATCTTAATGACAGTGAGTTAAGTTGAGTAAAGAAGAAACAAGTTCCTAGAGACAGGGATAAGAAGATAGAGAAGGGGAGAAATGCTATTCTGGTCACACAAGGAATCTTCATTTAAAAAAACCCAATCCAGCAGCACTTAATATAATTACGTTAAACGCTATTACCAGAGTTAATTTGGGCAGATTTTGTGTTATGGTCAGAGCACTTGAGAAACACACGAACACACAAATATCACAAAACCCTGTCTCAAAACTTCATTATCCTGAACTATTTAACTTTCAACTCTAGCTCCAGCTTTCTGCAGCAAATACTCTCAACATTACGCAGCCTACATAGAGAATGAAGAGCCCTCAAGATTTCTTTGAATATAAATGATAATACAAAAACCCGCCTCAGTCTACCCGTGCATTAGCCATAATGAGCATAAGATGAGGTTGAGTTCTCTGAACAAAGGTGTCACTGTCAGGAGGCGCGTCATGAAAACCTGGCTTTGAACGCTGGCCAGAACGATGAGCAGACAGCAAACACTCGGAGGGGCTTGCGAGCCCTGAAATGAAGAGCTTGGCGCGAGCCCTGAGTTGAGCTGGGCGCACCCGAGCCAAAAGATATTCTTGTCTTCCAGTGCTGACAATCTACAAACAACAGGTGCGCACCTGCGCAATGCTCTAGGGGCTTTCCTAGTCGCGATGTTGGCCACTGAGTCAACAATCTGTCGACCTCTGTTGTCTTCGATAGATCTATCAGTTTTTGACTTTATAATTGCCGTGTTAACTCTAAATAGAGCTCGCTGAAATTTGAGACAAACAAGCAAATTCTGAAATATGGTTTTAAAAAGGCGTAAAAAGGTTTACTTGGAGGCGGACACCTAGAGAGAATTTTAATTAGCAACAAGGTTAAGGAAGCACAGAGCGAAAATGAAATGCATGTGCACCATACAGAATTTTCTTAAAGTAACTGAAATAAATTCAAACGTATTGAGAGATAGCTGGATAAAAAGAAAGATGGATGAGTGGATGGATGGCTGCTTAGTTAGATAGATTGACAGAAGACAAACATCTTAGATATCAGATTTTCTATGACTTTAATTTCACCATCTCGACACTCATCAGGTGGTTTTTGTGTTGGCAACCAAAGACTTCAGACATAACAAGAAAACACAACCTCTTATGACTGCCAAAAAGACACATGATCTCAAGCTAATGTTCACGGCAAATAATGTGATGATAATGCCCCGCACTTCCTACGCATTCTTCATATAAAAAAAAAAGAGAAGAGAGGGGAGAGAGAGAGAGAGAGAGAGAGAGAGAGAGAGAGAGAGAGAGAGAGAGAGAGAGAGAGAGGGGGGGGGCGAGCGGGTGATATGATTAATATCATTGAATCATTGGGGAGAAATAGTGATGATATCGTACCCACCTAAAAAGCTAAGTTACTAGTTACTAATTCTAAAATATCCATTGTTTATTATAATCCCTCGGCGTGTCTTCTGTTCTATGGAAGCACCATGTGAACAGTTGAAAGTAAAACGTTTTTGGTGAACTTTCCGCGGCGAAGCAGGGGTGACAAAGCATAGTCCATTGTCCCCCCTGTTTGTTTAGAACCAAACGTGACGTCACGTTTTCCATTTTGGACAAACTGCAGATTACTGACCAGGATGCCTCTTCTCCTTGGATTGTTACACACAATCTCATGTGCACCGCGTAAAACAAAAAGACACATTAAATTTGATCCCACAATAAAGAGACAAAGTCACGAAGTTATCGTTCACCGTTGTCTCACAGCAAAATTGAATTAAAAGCATTGACGACTCAAGAAAAGCACAGGATAGGGCAAAAGTTAAAACTTACTACATCTATTTGATGTGACAGCTAACTTTAAAGGCGGAGATTATTGTCTATTGCAAACCTGCAGAGCAATCTCAACTTTTTCTTCGTATTGAAGGAAGATTGACGCTAATATAATTTCAGACAAAAGCTTAAATAAACAGGCAAAGCATATCAGCAACTAGGCAGATACTAGACAAGGATGTGGCGCAGAGAGAGAGAGAGAGAGAGAGAGAGAGAGAGAGAGAGAGAGAGAGAGAGAGAGAGAGAGAGAGAGAGAGAGAGAGAGAGAGAGAGAGAGAGAGAGAGAGATGGGACGGGGGCGCTGGTTTATTTTCTTCCAAATAGCGACAATATTGTTTCTTAACAAACCAGTTAGCCAAGTCTATGATGCCTTTACTCCAAAAATAATCTCTTCAAGGTCGTTCAAGATCATTGATCTGCTGTGCCAGAAACAAAAAAACGTTCACCAATCTTGCGTTACTCGTCATGGCCATCGACTGGAGCGCCACGCATGTTTGGCAAGTGAAATAATCGTTTAACAAACGAGGAGGCGGGTTGTGTCACACCGTTCTTCCAACGAAGCCACGATAAGAGGAGCATCGTCGGCACTTGTCTGCTAACATTCCTTAGCTTTGGGAAGCTCGTCGCCAACAGCTTTAGCCATAATAAAAACAAATAAGTTTCGCTAGAAACAATAACGTACACATACCGTTGGTTATTTAAGAAGGAAATGATAGGTGCTGTGCAGGGTCAGCATCAGGTGGGTATAACACATGCCACGGTCAGTTTGATCTCTAGTTACAGAATGAGGGATGCTAAATCAGCACAACATGAGTCACAGAGCAAAATAATGATGAAAAAACTTACTCGCCATCTTCGGAAACTAAAATAAAGAATATAATCTATCCGATTCTTAGTGTTTTCCATCCTATGTTCATACTTTAAAGTGTCTTGAACAGAAAACTGCAACTGTGGAGATGAAGACAATTTCGAAGACATTAGAATCAATAATTGTATGTAAGCGTGACTGACAAATATTTCAATTTTTAGCGCGCACTCGGTAGGAAGAACTTTGTATTTTGTTTAATTCACATTTAAAACTTGAAGGTTTCGATGACTTGGTCAACGTGATCTGTGCGCTATGCTAGTCCATTATTTATTACAATAAAAAACGTTAAATCCAGATACATGAGCAAAGACAACCAAATATGTAAGATTTATCAAATTGACTAATAATTATCATTCTATCTAGATATGGAGCTTCCAGAAGATCAATTGAAACCACGGATTTTGAAAAAAAAGGAAGTAAAATTTACTTGAACACTAATTTATTCGCATTATCGCTTCTTAGCGCGATTGTCAAACACAAGCAATTATCACTTTCAAATTCAAGACCCATTTCCTTCGTTTTAAAGTCAAGAATAACGCTTTATGCATAAAATAATAGACAATGTATATTTTGAGCGTGAAATATTCCACACTATCAATAGCAATAAAGTGAATTGTGGCTGCGATGTTAATTTCGCGCTGCCAATTATTCCTTGAGAGTAAATTATGAAATACTCGTGAAGTTTTAAGCCCAACTTCAATACATGCACGGTACTTGCCAGATTGGCATGTTTGGTGCACTGTACCTGAACTCGCTCTAAAAGAAACAGAAACATTATTATTTTCCAGTTTTCTTTACTGTCGAACAATCAAGAAAAGACAAGATGCATGCAGAAAACTATAGACGTGTCGTTTAAACGCAACACTTAACAAAAACAATCTGTCTGAATCGTGGGAATAGGCTCTTCACTTGAGGAATCAGGTTTTCTCATCCAGTTTTCAAGGTAAGAAAATCAAGAATATCTGTGATATTTGAATGCCTATTTTCTTTACTTCTTCATCTTACCAACCTAGGGTGAAGCTTCAAATATAATTCAATATAAATATAGCCTACTGCTTGACAATACCCATGATCCGACATAATGAGTATCAATATATAAAAAAATGGTCTTTTATCTTTTTAAATGGGTTGCATCTTCTAATCCTGCAAATCGATATTTATGATGCAACTCCATTTGTTAATTGCATTCTTTTTTTTACTTTCGAGAAAATATATCAGTGAGTTTCTGGCACAGGTGATTTACATTTTATGTAAACCTTCTTTTCATTCTCTTTAAAGATGTTTACTTTTATAAATATTCATACATCCACGAACAGTAAACGAAAGCTTACGCCTTTGTGTAAATATAAAGCGACGATGGGTGAAAATGCATGAGCATTGTGCAAATTCGTGTGTGAATGATTGGCGTCCGTGCACTGTAAATATGTTGTGACATAACCTACCAAAGGTTTAAGTGTCAACTTCATTCAGGTAAGACAAATTTCAGCGGCCTCGCGGGATAAACAAACGCCCAATTTGTTCAAATTAAAAAAAAAAAAAAACAAGCTGAGAGGTAGTCAAGTACACACAGACATCTAATTATAAGGAAGTAGCAGTAATCTCTAGTTTAACATCTCCAAACACCTTAGGGAAACTAGTCTGAAAACAAATTGGTACTGTATTCTTCACCTAAGGAAGAGAAATATGTAACTGTCAACGCACTCTAAAAGATTGCAGTATTTTCAATTAGATCAGTCATCCAATTCAAAGATATTAGGAAAGTTGCAGTAAAACTTTATGTTCTGACCTATAAAACGAGTTACTGTGACAAGTTTGTACTGTTACTGTAGACTTATCCAAGTATAATTTTTCTGACATAACGCAGAGTTTTTTTTTTTTTTTGTTTTTTGTTTTTTTTTTCTATTAAAGGTCAATATCACAGTGATTATTTGTGTGAATACTTAAAACTGTTAACCGAAGTCCCTCTTCATTATTCTTAAACGGGAACGAATGTAAAATGATTATAGATCCTAAAAAAACTCTTCGAGAAACGCGGCAGTGCATGACAGAAAAAAAAATGCGAAACGTCGTTAATATCAAGAAACTAAATCAAGGATTGGAACGGAAATGTAAATTAATTTTAAATGAAGGTGACAAAATATGGATATGGAGACAGAAGATTCAAAGTACATAAACCACTGAAATGGAAATTTCGCACGCACGTACGTGACAAGAAAAACTTGTTCGCAGATAATCTCAAGGGATCATCGTGTGGCCGATGTACGTGCGAAAATAGCACAGTTTTTATATTTTAGTATCTTCCTTATTAAAGTATTTAATAATTAACATTACCGAGCGTTGAGAAATATCTGGGAGTCACACGTGCGTGACTTACCGAACTTATTAAAGGCGCATGAAATGACTATTATAAAACGAGCACCCTCGCATCTGAGAGAGAGAGAGAGAGAGAGAGAGAGAGAGAGAGAGAGAGAGAGAGAGAGAGAGAGAGAGAGAGAGAGAGAGAGAGAGAGAGACTATGGTGGTACCCCTAAACTTATAGATTATGATCACTTAATACTCCTGATAACCGAATTGCCTCTGTCTCTCTCTCTCTCTCTCTCTCTCTCTCTCTCTCTCTCTCTCTCTCTCTCTCTCTCTCTCTCTATCTATCTATCTAAGCTTTTTAAGTTCTGCCGAGCCTTGGTTCTTCTTGGAAACAAAAGTAGTCTCCACGTTTCTAAGGTTTTCATTCCTATTTCTGTAATAAATTTATGAGATAGGCTAATGTTTTAATGATCAAGTAACTGATTTTTTTTTTCTACAGTTTGACGCTAATTATCTTCATGGTAAACGAATAATGTCAAGTAAAAAGAAAAGTCCGAACGTTTATGACATAGCTTTAAACTGTTTCGAATCTTTCTTTCACCGAGGCTACACAGAATACTTCTGTATCATCCATGTTTTGATATTAACAAAGAAATAAATATGACTTGTTAGTTTGACGACTGTTTCGTTAATCCTGCGGAAGAGGATAGGATAGGAGGGCTAAAGAACTTCGTTCAAGTTGAAAGGCCTCGACCCATGGTACAATAGCTGCTGCTGCCTGATTGTCGTCTCTGGCGTCTGGAAACTTTAAACCACAAGACTAGCGTAACATTTCCTTATGCAATTTTGGGACCCCCTCCAGGCCTCTCCCCGGGTGTTTTGTATGTTTACTCCACATAATGCATTGAAAGATCTAAAAGTAGAAGATCTATGTGTAATGTAACTCCCTCCAAAACATAAATGGCATGAGAGTTATAAATGAATGCATCAATTTTGCTTGAAAAAAATTTTTACAAAAATAATGATCCGAAAGCCATAAAGTTTACAGTAGGTATAATAATATGTAATACTCTAAAAAAGAAAGAATGGCTTGAAGGAGAGGAAACGAATAATGAGAAACGTTGATATAAAGATGCATAAACAGTGGCAAAGAGACAAAGTGTGTGTGTGTGCGTGCTCTCGTGTGCTTGAGAGAGAGAGAGAGAAAGAGAGACAGAGAGAGAGAGAAACAGAGAGAGAGAGAGAGAGAGAGAGAGAGAGAGAGAGAGAGAGAGAGAGAGAGAGAGAGAGAGAGAGAGAGAGAGAGAGAGAGAGAGAGAGAGAATACGTACCTTTTCTTTTGTTTTTATGGACATAATTGAGTCGGACACACTTAACATTTAAGTTATGCAAACATTATTCCTTTACAGTTAATAAAGGACGAGATTGCAGTAAATAAAATTCAATGTCGTAATGTTTGTCTTTTGTAATAAATAAGATATTCCTTACGGATTTCGCGAATTTTTCATGGACGTTTAGGATGAAAGAAATCGGTCACCAGTGTTTTATTTCCGGAGTCAGACAATCTAGAGCTACATCTTGACATGATCTGAGCATTAAGATTGTATCCAGTCTAGATTCACTTCCAAGAAAATCCCAAGTCGAATAAACCCCAAGCTTGGAGGTTTCTACCTTTCTATATTGAATGTCGATTCTAAAAAGTTAGATGTTGGCAAAATTGGAGAAAAATGACCTTCTCCATGATCCACAATTGAAAACATGAAATCAACTGGTTTATTATCGTTGTATTATTTATCAGCAGCTGCTCAAAATATCTTTCATAATTCTTTCGATTTGTGTAGATCTTATTTTAAAGATGTCGTTTTATATCTTGATATTGGATAGAAACGGCCGGCGGATCAGCATCAATTAAACTTTTCATCAAGAACCATAAAATCAGTAAGGATAGACATCCTGCATGTTCTTTCTTGGAGAAATTTATAGAGTAAGTTTTTAAATGGAGTGCATGATTATGCGTCGATGAATTCAACCAACTAATCATTCATAAATCTTTTCGAATCTTTCAAAACCAAATTAACTGCTTTTAGAATTGCCCGCATTAATAGCTTGATCTTCTCCCATAACGCACCGGAGAACTGCATCAATGACCTCTTAGAAAAAACAAAAACACACGCCACTACTTTCAGTCCCTTGGCAAATGGGAACTTTGAAAAGCAGTCTATATAGAATACAAGCGGCCCATTTTGGTTTCCTTTCTTGATAATTTTGTGGTTTAAAGAAATTTAAAATATATATATATGTTCATGAAAGTTAAAAAAAAAAATTGCCGTCAGATTTTCTACCGAAACATAAATGGCTTTACGTCCTATGGTCATCGACTTCTGAGGGCACAACATTTCACATCCGCAAACTCATAATTATGGATAAAATGCAAATAGCAACATCAGCAATTTTGTAATTATAACAAGCATAGTGGTAGAGACATTTACCAGGTGAATTTTATTAACCAGCTTTCTGGGGAAAAAAAATGGCTTCAGAGCTTCTCTTAACCTTTAGAGAGCATTTCAATCCAGGTGATGATATGGATTGTGTCTGCCTGAAGATAAGTTTCATAATCCGATTTCATCACGCTCTCTCGCTCTTCCACTCTCTCTCTCTCAATACTCTCTTACTCTCCCTAATTTTTTCTCTCTCACACTCTCTCATGCTCTATCTCGCAATCAGACCCTCCTTCACTCATTCACTTTTCTCTTCTCTTCTTCTTTTCCCTTTTCCCTTTTTTTTCTATTCTTTTTATGTGGTTCTTTCTAATATTCAACCCACATCTCTATCTATCTTTCGATTTAGGGGGTCTTTCTCTCTCTCTCTCTCTCTCTCTCTCTCTCTCTCTCTCTCTCTCTCTCTCTCTCTCTCTCTCTCTAATTCTCTATCTATCTATCTATCTCTCTCCCCCCCCCCTCTTTTTTTAAAAACCCAGAACAAGTGCAGAAGTCCAGGTGCAGAAAAGAAAATAATCCCTCACAGACTTAGCATCTGTAAAGCCTCAAAAGAAAAAAAAAACCACAGTAATAGACTTGAAACAATTTTCATTTCAGCAGTGAACACAAATTATGCTTGGCCTATCACATCTTAAACGGAACAAGAACATGACAAAAAAAAGACCCCCAAAGCAGAGAGGAAAACAAGCTCATCGTAAAATGTGACAGGGAAGCAGTTATAGACCTTATAGACACCTGGATAGGTGGAGAGACAACAATGCAAAATAGGTTAGGCAAGAGACCTTCAGCCGACATAGACAATGACAATACGGCTTCAGTAATAGTCCGAGACCCACAACAAGAATGCGCAATAGTCGCCACATTCTGGGTCAGCTGAGGTTGGTCACACAATCTGTCCTCGATGGACTCGACCCTGGTATTATAGGTCTTTCGTTTGTGTTTCACTGGTTTTCTCTGCTCAAGCTTGTGTTGTTGGAGCGTTGGAGGTAGTTTGTTGCAAGACTGGACTTCGTCGAGTTGACATAAGTAATCAGATGGGCTTCTCAAAATAAACAGGCTTCTGATTAAAAGAGCATTTATTGAATGTCGCAAACTGGTAATCTCTCAAAGATTGTTACAATGATTATTGTGGTGGCAACTTTGGTTTGACAGCGAAAAAAAATTTCTCCGCTAATCTCCACAGTTCTTGTAAACAAATCTCAAAACGGCATTGCGAGAAAATCTAACAGGTGGTAGCACTGTTCCAACCGTCTGCATGTTAAAATGGACAGCGCGATTACTTTATTCCACCCCATCCCCCACCCCCAAACACACACACACACAACCACGCAGTTTCGTCAGCGAAAAAAAGGTTAGGCGAAACCTTTGTATTGGTATCAGCGGCGGACGTCCCTCATACCGGGCAAGCGGTGCGACAGAGCACGCGGTCAAGTGGTCACTGTGTGGATGGTGACACCCTCCGTCTGGCTAGATGGGGCAACGGGGACACTTGAAACCCGCGGCGATCCCTAAGTCCACTAGAAATAAAAAGTGTTGTCCCCTCAGAATACAACATTTCACGGTCAAAATCCACAGATGCTACATAGATAATGAACTGCATGAAAGGAACTACTACACCTCTATAGTAAGGGAGAAAAACAATTGCTTGTGCAGAGAGATCCTTTTAAGTATGCTGGATCTAAACTAAACTAATCTTAATAATCCTTTGAAAAATAGGGATAAAGAAAACCTAAACCGATTCTCATTCAGCGCGCTTGAATCGTGGAGGGATGCGACAAGCTGATGGCCATTCTCCGATTTCCTTGCCCATGTTTATTTAAGGACAGTAAATTCTGCTTGGCTGATGACCCCCAAACGATACTTGACAAACGCACTGAGCTGACATTCGTCGCAACATTGATAGGGGGAGATTTAAGACACCGACAACAGATTCTCGATGGACTTAGGAGACGCAGTACCGATTGAAAGATACTTTGAAGACATTAAAAGCACGTTGAATTTGCGAAGTCACGCCAGATATGTAGAAAATAACTCAGGTTCATCCACATTCTATGACAACTAGACCCAATGTTGAGAAGAATTGGAGTGACTATGCCGTTTGAAAGGAAAGCACAACGGCCGAACCGGATAAAAATCTTTTTTGCTACTATAATCTTTCACGGATCTGGAATAGTACCCGGTACCTTGCAACGCCACATACTCCATTATGAGAAGCACACTATGTCATGAAAAAAGACGATCTAGTGAATATTCTACGAAAGTGTTTCTTGGGGGAAAACCGCACAATACATGCGATTTATACTTCAACTTGAGATTTATTTCTTTACTATCATGTATGGTAATTTATAAGGAGTATTGTAATCAGCACAGAGACTTGAGAGGTTTAGATAAGGGGGTGAGAGAGATGATATATTTTTATATTTATATATTTTAGAAACAGGACAAGCCGCCATCTAGAGAATGGGGAAATTTAAGACACAATAGAGTCCACGGTAAAACAGAGATTCTCTTGTGCTCAGAAAAATGCCCGAAGAAATTTTCATATCTGCTTCTCTATCAATTATATAATACCCGCTCGCCGCATATGCGAATTAATTATCTTAATATCAATGGTTTATTATTATTATTATTATTATTATTATTATTATTATTATTATTATTATTATTATTATTTTAGGTTTATCATCAAAACTGGTTTATGGATTGAAACGCTGAAATGGGAGGAGATGTTTGGTTAGAAAATTTTGTCTATTTAAATAAATCTTTTTCCGCCCTCCATTTATTTTTGTGCATTCATCAACTGCAAACAAATCGGCATTATAAAAATTTAAGAAAAGAAATAATCAATAACAATGTTATAAAACATTAATAATAATAATAATAATAACAACAACAACAACAACAACAACAACAACAACAACAACAACAACAACAACAACAACAACAACAACAACAACAACAACAATAATAATAATAATAATAATAATAATAATAATAATAATAATAATAATAATAATAATAATAATAATAATAATAGTAATAGTAATAGTAATAATAATAAAAGACGCCTATCTGTAGATTCGGTGCGTTAACTACCAAAGCGTCTATTAGGCTATTAATACGTTTACCGGCAATATGCCTCTCCAAAGCACAAAAACTCCCAGATAGACAGTCAGAAATTTCCTCACTTCTTTAATATATTTAACCTTGAAAAATCTTATTCTGCGCATTGATATTGGGCATGTAATGGCAAGACAACCTCTGCTCCCATTACTTCATTTCTCCTCCATTCATTTATTTCCTAGCACATTTATTTTGCGATTTATTAGTTAATTTATTCATTTGTTGCTTTTTTTTTTCTTTCTATAAACTCTTTCATCAATCCCACTGATGTATGTGGCAGTCCACCAGTTCTGACAGAAGTCGTAAACACATCAGGTCAATTTGCTATAGCTGTTTCACTTTGCTTTGATGCCGCATGAGTGAGGAAATTAGCGAATCGAAGGTGAGGCGACCTGGCATAAATATTAAAACATAACTTTAGTTTATAACTGCCAGAAAAAAAAAAGCTGAAAAGAAAAAAAAATGTTTAAGAACTGGTTGGATTTTCAAATTTGGCCAACATGTAATTAGTTTCTTCCACACAAACATGGGCAGATAAGATCAATTTAAGATTACCATCGATAGTAGATGGCAAACTTAATGAAAGTAAAAAGAATTTGATGTTAAAAAAAAAAAAAGTAAAGTGAACGAATAATAGAGAAACGCCTACAGTCATAAGGTGATAAAGAATTTTTCTTAAAGTGCATGTCATGATCTTTACATACATGAGGAGATTTACAAAGCATGGAATTTGTTTTCGGACAGTTTACTTAAGGCTCTTTGGAATTCACAAAAGTGCATTCATATTCTCTTGTCTTTCATTCATGGGACTCAAGTTTGCGCTTGTAATACGAGAGGAAGCTAAACACATCTCTGTGATAAGCCTGTAAGGGTGGAAAATTTTCAAATCTAAATCAAATACGGTATCGGAAATCCTTTATGTCCCAATCTGCAAGGGTATTTAAAAGTTTTTGTAAATTATTTGTATTTCACCAAGTGGGACGCTTCGAAGTCGTTTGCATATAAAATGCATTAAACTTTCATGATTACAACTTTACAATTCTCAATGTCAGGGCCAGGCAGCCGAAGAACCTCGCTGGCAGAAGGCTGTGATATCAAGAAAAACATACATTTCCAAAGATCCTTATTTTCAGATTCGTTCACGAGTTAATTATAATCTGCCTATTGAAAGCGGCGAACTTGGGCTTGCTGTGAAGAGCGACTTTTAAAAAAAACAAGGCTTAAAGAGATTTAGGCAATAAAGATACAGTGGCTATCATAACTCTTGCTGTGAAGAGCGACTAAAAAAAAAACCAAGGCTTAAAGAGATTTAGGCAATAAAGATACAGTGGCTATCATAACTCTCAATGTTAAGATGGAATGAAATAAATCCAAGACAAATTCAAGACCAAAAAAAAAAAAAAAACAACAAAAAACAAACAGTGGCTATGTTGACAGACCGACCAGCAGATAGGTTGGTAGCCTTGAACGAAGAGAAGGAAATAAAAATTATATCATGCCCTCTATAGCATAATTCTAATTCTTATACATGCCTTTTCCCAGAGTGAACTAATGGCGTTTTGACAAAGCGCATCTAGGCTAATATTAAGGTAAGACAATAATCAATATATCATATCAGAGGAGCCCTCAGGTGAAATTCAGACGTAGAAATCTGATCTTTATTAGAAACAACAACAACAACAACAACAACAAAAAGCATTATACATTTCTTGAGTTCTTACGTTATGTTACCAACAAAAATGCTTGAATCAGTCGAGTATTTGTTATTCCCAAGTCATGCAAGGCGAATGAGATTGTGCTACGTATAAAGGATGACTCTACATCGAAGACGGCGCAACAAGAAACTACGATAGAGAAGCTCCGAAGTCGCAATACATGAAATGAGGTAGCAGACACAGATGAGGTTTTTCTTGTTACTAAAAGTACACCGTGCAAGCAACGTCACGTGGAAAACGAAAATAACGAAGCGCTATGCTATATGACATAGATGAATATAATGGCCTTGGTATTGTCTAGGTCAGCGTACTCTTGCAATAAAACACTTCGCTTACAATTTATCTGGTTACTGCATAAAGGAAAAAATTGTGTACAATGCTTTTACTGAACGGCTTTTAGATGTGTTAAATACTCGTTCCAGCGTTAAAATGATTGAGTATTAAGACGAAGAGGAAGGAATTTGCTGAGAACCGCTAAAGATATTGGTGCAAGCTTTAGGAATAAACGAGTAGTCACACTCAGGTCGCCACATACAGATTTATAAACTCCTGACCAGAATAGAAGGAAAGAAGAAAGACTACTTACTGCAGTCTCATCTCTTTGCTGAGTGATATGTAATAACAGAAAACCATTATCATTGCTATTTTCTTTTTTGTTTTCATTTTGTTTTGTTTGTTTTTATTTTTGTTTTTCTTTTCTTTTCTTTTTTTTTTTTTTAAACTTGACAGAGTAAAAGAAATAATAGTAGATTGTGGGAAGTTTTGGATGAAAATGATAACAAGAATGCATTGTTAGAATTAGAAAGTGACCAGGTCAACAAAATCTCTATTATAAACTTTCTGTAAAGCTTGAAGCTCGTAGGTTTCCCAAATTATAATGCGCGTTGTTAGCAACGCGTGTGCATTTCTTAATATTTTTACGCTGTATTTGTCCTTTCAAGTTGTTCTTTGAATACAGAGACGTGTTCTTTTTTTTTACTTTCGATTGACATTCTAAAGGCCACTCAATTTTGCCTAAGTATGTACTTCAAAGATAATGGGTGTAAATATGCGCACATTACGATTACTTTGATTCCGACATTTTTGCCTTTTACTTGCCTCAAGTTCCAAAATGATGCACTTAGAATGCTGCAAGATCCTCCGTCGACAATGAAATTCATTATCTTATATAATTAACGCATGAAGGACACCTTGCTCAGCTTGGTACAAAAGGAAAGTTATCTAAGATGTACGTTTATAGTAAAATGGTAGTCAGTCATACGTCGTTTTCATTCTTTTCGTGCCAACGCTGTTACTGCACATGATATGAGTGTCTCACTTAACAAAAATGATAAGATGTAACAAGGTTCAGTAGATTTGTCTATCTTTTTAACTTGCAATCAACAGTTTACTCATTCTGCTATAGTTGTGGTGGTTTCGCTCGTAATTTCACCTTAGAATCGGAATGAAATTCATCGTGATGTCCGTGGTGGGTAGTAGATCCGATTTTACATTGTCGAGCCCAAAATGTGATGGCGCAGGTGATATTTACAGGAGAGCAGCACAACAACGACGACGACGACAACAACAACAACAACAGCAACAACAACAGCAACAACAACAACAACATGTACAGCATTTAGAGTGCGATGGAAATGTTCACGCACAATGTTTGCTTGAAGTGATCATGTTTGACGTGAAAATCGGTGGAAATGAAGAGTAGCAGTACTCTGTATAAGAACGTTTTTCTACGCCTTCATTATTCACATTGCATGGCAGCTGACGCCTTTGTCTAGTGTCTACCGATCGCATGCACCGAATGAACAAGTTTTCGTGATTTGTTTAAACGTGTTTTTTACATTATTTTGATGGAAGACATTTCAGCAATGCTCGTTAATGGTGAGAAGTCTCAACTTGCTCCAATCCAGTTTACTGTTAGGACAATAGCAAAGAAGCAGTGGTTCAGCAGTTACTGATTGTAAGCAGATGCTCTATACCATCTTGATGGATCACACCTCAAAAACCAACCTAGACAGAGGCCCTTCTGCACTTATCCTTAGCCCGTCTACACCAATTGGCCACAGGGACCTAGCTTTAGCTTGTGGAACGGAGACCAAACAGTAATGATTATAATAATATGCGGATTGGGGGCATGTGAACTAACACTAGAGCAACTGTCGATTCTGATAATCCTAAAAACTCATCACATTGGGGATCTGGAGATAATATCATGCTAGTAGGTTAATAATTATGAAGTATTCTTTTGCGTGTGATGAATTGGATTAAGGTATGAGCAGATTCATGGTCCATAATTTTATACAGTTCAGGATAAATTATATCGAATTCATCGTCGTAAAATGCACTCATCCCTTTCATAATTACTACATCGATTTGAGAATTTATCCACTTTGATTACCTTCGTTTTTCTTTATAACTCAATGCTGGCACATTCTATAATCAAAAGCATAGGGCTATAATACGTTATCTCCGATACATGTATGTAATTATGCTTTTCCTTTTTTATTTTTATTTTTTTAAGAAGCCCAGTCAAGCGTTTCCAAAAATATTGGAGAGGCTATTAATTTTACAATCAGGATCACCTGAAATTGGAAATTTATACAAAAAGTAAATGGTTTGCAGTAATTAAAAAGGAAAAAAAGAAATGAAGAATAAAAGGAGAACTAAAAAAAATAAGTTTTATTGATTAATCCTAATGTCACACCAAACATATACGGTAGAAAGATTTTGCCTTCTATCCTTTATTATTTCAACCGCTTGTGAAAACTATAAATTGCGCTCACATGTCTTTTCGAACTATTTTAAATAAAACCTTCTGGTTCGCCCATTTTGACTATATCTTTCAAGGATAGCGAATGATTATTGCTCCTTCGTTCTAACGATGGTCGATTTGATAGTCCTATCTTTATATAATATGTGTGTGATGTTTTCAGGATATAAAACGTCCTCCTTTTTTCTTCTTCTTCAGCTTTAATCATGCACGATAGAGAAACAAACCACAGCGTAGATTAACCGCTAGAACGAAGAAGTCTTTGCTGATCAAACGTGACAAAAGTATTATTTCTAAGTATTTTAACGTGCCATATGAGATTCCGGATAACACTTTCGATTTTGGTTCTAGAAAAAGAAAACCTCTGAGACCAGTAACATCCAGGTGGTCTAAGATGAATTTTGGATTTGTTTGACGAGGCGACAAAGGTGGGATCAGGTATCGCCTGCTCTGCATTAATGAAAGGGCAGGGGTGAAACAGGCGAATAACTTATATTTTAAGCACGTCCTTCCCACTCAGCCTACCTGTCTTTTAATCTCTATATCAAATTATTTCTACCTTTTTGCTTTTCCCAGACAAAAATTGGTCATAATCGAGAGAGAGAGAGAGAGAGAGAGAGAGAGAGAGAGAGAGAGAGAGAGAGAGAGAGAGAGAGAGAGAGAGAGAGAGAGAGACAGAGAGAGAGACAGAGAGAGGGGTGAGATTGAAGCACAGCACCCAATTTATGATAATTATCGGTCGAGATTTTGTGGATAAATATTTATTTTGTCATGAAGGAATGGAAGATGAGAGGGTAAGCAAAAAAAAAATCAGACATATCCATATTAACATATAAAGCATACAGGAGAAAGAAATAGAAAGAGAGAAGTAGAGAGAGAGAGATAGAAAGAGAGAAAGAAAGAGAGAGAGAGAGAGAGAGAGAGAGAGAGAGAGAGAGAGAGAGAGAGAGAGAGAGAGAGAGAGAGAGAGAGAGAGAGAGAGAGAGAGAGAGAGTCAGTCAGTCAGAAAGAGCGACCGACAAGAGGTATAGGGAGACGTACAAAACCGGGTGAAAACGAGAAGGCATGTTAAGTTTTAATTTTTTTTTAAAGAGGATTACTAATATGTGGAAAACGGAATACCATCGTTTAAGGCATCATACATCTAAGTGGAAAAACATTTTAAATAATAAGTCATTAAACATAACAGCACCTTGCGTTGTGTGAAACTGGTCTTGTGAAATGATGATAAAAAGCATCATTCCTCCAGTTATATTTCTATATTTCTATATATGTATGTAGATATATATATATATATATATATATATATATATATATATATATATATAGAGAGAGAGAGAGATAGATAGATAGATAGATAGATATATAATTGCCTACTGAAGGTGAACTGAAAGGTTGCAAACAATGATTATTAAAAAAAAAAAGATTTTAAAAGCATAAAAATAAATTTAAAACAGAGCGAGAAAGCAAGAGAGAGAGAGAGAGAGAGAGAGAGAGAGAGAGAGAGAGAGAGAGAGAGAGAGAGAGAGAGAGAGAGAGAGAGAGAGAGAGAGAGAGAGAGAGAGAGAGAGTGAGTGAGGGGGGGGGGAAGGAAGGGAGGGAGAGATGAAGGGTGGGAGTAAACGAGATGTAAAGGCCGTACTGTGCACTTTCTTTCGCTTTCTTTCTACTATTTAGCAAACCAGAGTTGAAGATGCAACACAGCCATGAAGGGGCAAAACCGAGCCCCATTAAGGCTGACCCAACAATCGCAGGTTGAGACTCAGGGTTTATCTTATTCGGACTACCGACGATTCCCAGCCTGCACCTGATTGTGTGAACCTGCCTGATCACGGGAGGAGAGACACAAAACAGACCATCAACAAGTCAGTCCAGGTAGGTCATTTTGTCCCACGCCTGTCTCATCTCATTAAACTTATGATAGATGCACGTGTAACCGACACAGGGTCGTGCCTGAATAAACTCATTACTTTGTTTGCTCTTTCTCTGTTGGTGTTCTGACCAAGTCACTGGTACTGGTGGTGGGATCTGGTAACTGAAGACGCGGCATGCGAAGTGCCGCACTTGGAAAGCAAGAAAAGAGAAATAAGTATAAGCAAAACACGAAAAACTTCAATCGTCCACGAGGAATAATTATGTCGACCAAGAAAGATGATAATGATAATGAACATCAGAAGAAAAATAATGATTAAAATTTTAAGAGAAAATAAAAATTATAATTATAATACTGATCAGAATAAAATGAAGAGCAAGAAGAACAAAAACAAGAAAAAGAGTTAGAAGAACTTTACAAGAAGACTGAGGAGGAGGAGGAGGAGGAGGAGGAGGGGGTGGGGAGAGGTAGAAGAAGAAAAAGAAGATGATGATGATGACGATGACGACGTCGACGAAAGGACAGCATGGCAAGAGAAAGAAACTAGGAGAAGACCACATGAGGGAAAGAGAGCAGGGAAAAGACAAGGCCAATGGACATGGTAGTAGAGATATAGGACAGGAATATATTGAAAAGATAGAAACCACAGACACATAGGCTGGCAAAGAGAGGAGATGACATCTTTTTTGACTGTTATATTGGTGGATAGATCGGGTGCTTGATGATCGGTTAATGATAAATAGATGGATGCATCGATTCTACCTAAATAAATGTAACCATGTATAAATAATAATTAAAAAAAAATAGTGATAAAGCTGGATAGATAAGATAGGAGGTAAGCACATGTTCCCCTCCAAATGAGTATAATGGGTAAAGTGTTCAACTACAGTAGCTTACAGACAATATATTGTAAAGTTTTACTTACAATATTATTCTGGTAGGTAGGTAGATCAAGAGACGCAAAGCGAAATATATGGGTGGATGGAAAAAAAAATATCAGATTGTTAGTCAGAAAGAGAGACAGAATGAAATGCTGACAGATGGGCCGAATAGTTAAAGAGAGAAATTGGCTGAAAAACAGAGAGGCAGAGACATAGGGGGAGAGATGGAGATAGGTGCAAACTGGGGGAAAAAAATTAAGGGAGGAGCGTTGATACCCTTTTGATTCAAGCAGTTATAGCTCGTCTGTGACACAAAAATCGCGCTCGTAATTCCCTTACATCGCAGGTCATAGACGCAAGTGACTCAACAAGTAAGGAAGCGTTTCCTCCCTACATTCCCACCACTCTCGTCTCATCTCATATTACACCTCTATGCACAACCAGTCATCGACACTGGTTGATTAAATATTGCCAGATTGCTCCGCCCCACCCCTCTTTTCACAGCTTAAAAGGAAAAAAAAAAAGAAAAAAAGAATGAATGTCGGTAGATTAGAGAAAACGCTGGTTGTTTCGTCTGGATAGCTGGGATGACGAGGATCTAGGAGAGCACTGTTGTTGAGTGGGGGAGAAAAAGAGGTTCACACAATAAGGCGGGGGCGTGATGTCGAGCTGTCTGCCAGACAAGAAGATGAGCTGGGGACGGAAAAAATCTCGAGTGCGTAGACCTTAACTTAAGGGAGGAGGGCGAAGGTTATGTTTTGGCCGGCCAGTCAATCCTCCGTTTTGGTGTTTTGCTGGCATCAGCTTTTTTGGAGTTGAGTGGTTGCGTCTCCCTCCCAGCTTTTTAGGCTCAGTTCTAGGTGTACAGTGTACAGAGTGCTATCTGCTGGCTGAAGGGCACCACACAGGACTGGAGGGAAAATAGACGGCAAAACCAGCGCTCGCGTGACTTTGCACAGTAGCCAGTGCTATTGGGAAGTCTGTGTCGACTCTGCCAGTTCACAGTAAACAGGCTGTGATCGAGACGCGTCTGTTGTGGTGTGGCGGTGATGCGCTGTGACTTTAGACCTGGAGTGACTACCGCGTGAGGGAATGTGAGTGTCGCACCAAGCGTCACCTGTCTGGTTTACATTACGTGAACCCGGGCATGCTTCGGATTCACGGTCAGTTTATTTATTTTTTTCCCTTCTCACTTAATGCGCTCAAAGGACACATTGCAGTCAAGGTTTTGTCTCTGACGCCGGGTATAGTTATTATTGTGCGATGGAGAAATCAAGTTTTGTCGGAAAGAAATAAGCTCTCTCGCTCGATCGCTTGGATATTAGGTCAAACTGCTGTGGAGAATGAATGGTATGTTGCCGATCCTGCCAGTGCATGGCGTTTGTGTTTTATAAAAAGCGGACAACTTCATCTTTTACCGTAAAATGAGAGAAGGATTTGCCTTTTCCATGACAATGCCACAGCAGCCGAAACAGCTAAAATTTCTATAATCATTGCGCAAAATTTTATTGAAAGTTAGCCAATTCAAGAGTGATTCAATAACAATAATTAAAAAAAAAAAACATGAAGAAGAGGAGAAGAACGCCTAGTTAACGAGGTGGTAGTTGAAAAATAAAATTCAGTGCTCGCTAACGAGAGCAAAAAAAGTTAACTGAACAAAGTGAAATCCAAAAAATCTACTTTCAATAAATAAAAATGTATCAATGCAGAGTAAATTGGTTCAATAAATTGCGAAAACAATTTGTGCACTGAAAATGCAAGAAATTTATTCAGGTGGCAAGTTCTTTGATCTAGAATTCATCGTTTACTATCTACTATTAAAAATACTCATTTTTTTTTTTTATTATTGTTCAATGAAACATTTCACAGTTACTACGATTTCATGCTAGCTGGAATAACAAAAGAGTTTTAAAAAAAATTCTTTGATTTCTAAAATATCATTTACGAAATATTAAAACCAACATTTCAGCTAAACTAAAAATTCCAGTGAAAAGTAGAATAGTGGCATCATCAAAGGGTCAACTGGGTAGGTTTCGGAGTAAAACATGCACACAAACAATCAATATTGATAAAACAAAACAAAAAAAGAAATTAGGACAGTTTCATAAGTAGAAGAAAAAAAGAATTGTTTTTTTTTTTCCTTTTTCTTTTTCTTTTTCTTTCTTTTTTTTTTTTTCATTCAGAGCTACTTGATATCTAGCCTATAGTCTGAGAAGGGATAATTGTCTTCCGGTACTTCAGGCAGAGCTTATATGAATCACTCTGTTTTAAGTCAGAGAAAAACAGCTTGCTTCAAAGCAGCCCAAGTTAAGTACTGGTGTGGTGTAAGTTTAATACATTACAAGAACAAGAAAAGGGAAAGATGGGGGCGGAGGGTGACGGAGATGGCATTTTACAATTGCAGAGAGTAAGAGCCACGTTACCAAATTAGAACAGAGTGTTCGAAGGACTTACATTCTCAACCCTTAACTGCATAAACAGGGCAGAAATCTTAATGACAGCTTTAAGATTATGGACGTGCTACATTCATAGTTGCAGGAGAAAGGAGCAACTTGTGTTTATATTAAAAAAAAAAAATACATAGGACCACCTTTTAGCTGCTATGTAATCGAGTTTCCATTTTCCATTTTGTAATCCAAAAGCTGTTACTATGAATTAGTGTGCTTTTATTATTCTTTCCTATGGGCGGAACCAGGATACATAGTAAATCTTTTATTATCATTTGACATAAATACATGTATATCATCAATCTTGGAGGTGATTGTCCTTCGACAGAGCGGGTAGCAGCTGCCACATGGGGGAAGTGACAATCATTTTCACGATTTAGGTTTGGTTTGGTTTGAGAGATAGTACTATAACTGTGCGACTCTGCCATCTTCTCTGTATTCTCTCTCTCTCTCTCTCTCTCTCTCTCTCTCTCTCTCTCTCTCTCTCTCTCTCTCAATCTCTCTCTCTCTCTCTTTCTCAATCTATCTCTCTGTATCTCTCTCCCTCCCTCTTCTCATCTCTCCATATAATTATCGCTTTCCCTTCTCTCTCCATCCCATTCCTCCTTCCTTTCCTATCTCAATCTGTGCATCTCTTACTCATTCATGGAAATGAGCCTAAGCATGGAGTGTAGGTAACCAACAAAAAAATATTCCAGCAGTTATAATCAAAACAACCACACCCATGCAAGCTGACAGCTGAAACATAATCGTGAGCGAAGCATTCGACAGTCACGTTGAGATAACTGGCTAGTGTCTAATGAGTTCTGTAGCATTAGTCATGCCATAGAAAGACGAAGTAAATCTGTGTTAAAGGACTTCAGTGCACGATTATATTAAAAGTGTTCATGGTGAGCAGTGACTAGACAATCATAACTTTTCTTCTCGTTATGTGTTGCCAGTGACAACAAAACCTATCGACTGTTTAATGAAAAATCTTCAAAAATGATATTCCAATAAAAGAAATTGAGAGAAATTTGATATATGATGCTAAAAAGGAGTAGGGTAGTTATATGAGGTATTATAAAACCAAGGAAAACGGAAAAGAAAAAAGTGTCAGTTCTGTTTGTAAATTTACCAGAAAAGGTTTTAGGCTCAAGATAAACATGGCATCAGAACAGACATCTCAATCAGCAGCTTATCACAGCCTAAACTCGGAGCAGGAAATGATGAAGAGATCGGGTAAAAGTTTGTTTACGATTCCACTGCTGTATACATGACTTCCGATAAAACAAAACCGGTCTACAATTCATTTTTCGTTAAGTACAGCATAGCCCAGACATCGTGCCGTTTGTTTACTTTGATTCGTGATTCGTAACTAAAAGCTCTCTCTAAATTTGCTGGAGCATGGCGTAAACTTTTGAACCAGTTGAAACAATACTGCAACTGGGATCATCACCTTCCTGGCATCACTTGTTTATCTTTATATGGGAAGAGCAACGAAACAGTTATGTTCGTACAGGCGGAGATCATTAGTGAATTATAGATCACATAATTTGAGCATCGTGTGGTAACTTTATGGCCCGACTGTCATGTCATTACACACTGGTTTAGAACAACTCAAATATAATTTCTGCCAGGTAGCGCAGGAACTTTCATACACATAAAAAATGGTGTATTTGCGCTATCAGTCTATAGTTGAATTTCGCTGTCTACTCTAGCGTCAATATTATGAAAGTAATGATACAAAGATCTGAAAATTATAGTTTGGGCACAGAACTAATGTTCCTGGTTTTACGGTTTTGAATGGTGCATTTAGAAAGCCTAGGGGGAGTTTTATTCATCTTAAAAAAAAAAAAAAAGCGGCCGGTTTTCAAACTGTCGCCTCACCGTTATTGCAACATCTTTCAAAGAAATGTTTAATTTTTATCGTATTCCACGTGTGCTTTTCTCGTGGGAAAAGAATGCTTAGCATCTCATTAAGTTGAGAGTATGTGTGTGTGTCTGTGTGTGTTTGAGAGAGAGAGAGAGAGAGAGAGAGAGAGAGAGAGAGAGAGAGAGAGAGAGAGAGAGAGAGAGAGAGAGAGAGAGTGAGTGAGTGAGTGAGGAGAAGGGAAATGAGAAGAATAGAGATCGAAATAAGAAAAGAAAAAAAAAAGAGGGCGCTCCTTTTCAAAGAAACAAATGGAAACGAGATACAATTTGATTCCACTCTTGTCGAAACTGAAAGGAATCCATAAATACATGTCGTTACTTGTACAAAAAATATAATTATGTGTTCACAGACGATCCACCTGCTATGCAGTTATGCTTATACCGCTCACAAAAAGCTTTCCTCAACTGAGCCCACACACAGGCACTAGCCATTAACAAAAACAAAGCCATACATCAAAGACACCCAGGGCTTTCAGGCAATCAAAATCCTGCACTATGGGAAAAAAATTGAGACCGATACCAGTTCAGCCACAATGTCCACGTAGCAATAAGAAGAATCAATCTCAATCTCTCTCTCTCTCTCTCTCTCTCTCTCTCTCTCTCTCTCTCTCTCTCTCTCTCTCTCTCTCTCTCTCTCTCTCCACCCCCTCCCCCCTTAAATGGCTTGAAGCTTATAAACTAAACATAATGTAGAAGGATGGGACAGGTATTGCTTCCAGTCAGACTGCCTCATTACTCAACCTGTTTCGCAAAGGGGGGGGGGGGGGGGGGGGCGAAGGGCTTTAAAGGAAAAACTAAAGATTCCCAGAAACAGATTTTTTTTTTTCCGAGGGAGGAACGTGAAATCTTGTTTGTTTGTCTATGCCCCTGCGCCCATCTCGTTTAATAATTCCTTGTTTTTTTGTTTGTTTTTTTTTTTTTGTTTTTTTTTGGGTTTATCGCTATGTTTCTCCATCTTCTAGTCTGCCTATCTCTATCTTCCTGTCCATATGTCTCCCTATCCCTCTTTTTACCTCTTAAACCTGATTTTTTTTAAAGGGAGGGAATGGGAGTCACATATAAAATAATCACTGTGAAGATGCTTTATGTGGTAGGTTGAAATTAAAGCTACTGGTGAATCATCGCTATATTTCCTTTTAAAGCCTCTCCAACACAAGACTGGCTGCGCTAGCGCTAAGTCCAACGAACCGCTACATTCCACGTGCCATTTGCTCACGACCGCAGAGCTTTGAAGCGAAAAAAAAATGCAATCGTTGGAGGGATTCCAATCATTTTTTTGGGTTTATCATTCAATAATTCGTTCCAAACATTATAATTTCAGCACCGACAATGCTATGTTTAAAAACCCTCATTGTGAACATGACTCATTGGCAGGTCTCGAGGTTTCATGAAAAAGACTCTCAACTGAGGAAACTTTAGGCCACAGCATTTTAACACCAGCTTGTCCACAGATACACTTTATTCAATCCAGTTAAGTTTCGTTATTCTATATTTTTTTTTTAGAGGAGAATAAAGGGCGCTTTAAAAAGATCGTTCTATTCATATCTATTTGGAACCTGTAATAGGAGTTTTAGTAATGCTAAAAGAGTCAGTCTCTTAAATTATTCTGAGAACAGGTTTCGTGCCTCATTAAGTTGACTGGTCAGTTGGATCAGCTTAATTAATTGACCTTATAGAGCCTGAAGACTTGACAAGGTCCTTCTGACCACATCACAGAACGAACCGAACATCCTCTGATCATTGATTGCATGAAAGCTATTGGGGGATTAGAATTCGCTTCAGCTTTTTAATGTTCTTTCGTTTACAAAAGTTTTATAAAGTTGTACTTCAACAAAGAGTTCGGAGATACCAAATTTCTCTGCATCCTCATCACCTTTATCATCATTACCAATATCACTACCACTTTCGCCATCTCATTACCACCACCATAATCATCATCGCCGCCGGCCACATCAATAAAGTGTCGAAAGCACGCTCATCGCGAGATGCTCTCCACCAAACATATCTTTCTAGAAATATCAACAAGTCTTTTTTAACCCTTAAATTTATCTGTTTCAAATTTATTTCACTTTTTTTTCTGTGCATTTTCCAACAACGATAATTTGACATTTGGCCACATCTTGATGAAAAGCCAAGGCGCGTTGCTTAAAAAAAGATATTTCGCACTAGTGTAAAAAGAGCAATGTTGAAATGAGAGCAAGATGGCGTATTGAAATTATTTTTTTTTTATATTGGAAACACAAGATGTTAATCGCATGAGGATCAACAGCCAAACGATAGGTCTCTCGCAAGCCAAAGTTCACGGGCTTACATTGCTCTAACCAGCAAATCTGTCCTATCACTTGGGTGTTAAGTGCTTAAATCAAACTCCTCTATTGTGAAAACGCTCGAAATTTTCCGTGTCTCGGACACGCGCAGCATCTTTTGTCAATCTCTGAATCTTCTTTTTGCACCTTTTTTTTATTTCATCTCGCCGTGCATAGCCATGTGCAGTTTATCTTGGCTTTCAACTCCAAATATCCTAGGCTTCCTCAGATAAGAAAACTAGAAGAAATAAAGAGATTTTATTTTTCTGCAATGTGTGTTGTGCAAGATAAAAGCGGTGGCCCTAATCGTGTTCTCTGATAAAAGATTATGTTGTCATCTTGCTTAAAAACTCATTTTTTGAAATGAGCAGAACGAACCTTGCATGAATAGTCTTTATCACGTTGCGAGCATGTTTAAAAAAAAGTCTTACAGATTTATCATTTGGCCTCGAGGCGTTTCACTTTGTTTTATATGTATAAATTTCTTCCCCCCCTTAGCGAGTATCCTACTACGGTACGGCAATCGTGACGTGTCAACTCCTACCCACCTAAATCTCCCTGGGATTTTGATACATACTTCAGAAACTATCGTTTGACAACAGCGCAGATTATTCAAACAAAGAGAAAAAGGAAGAGTGAAAAAGAGCGCCTATTTCGATATTATATTCATAATATAATATAATGTGAAAAAGCAACGGCGGTTCTCGTCTGAACCAAGCGTACAATTCCATACCGTGTTACCTGTTACAAACAAAAAGTAATTTATAAGAAAATTCCAGCTCTGCTTGGTTGTTTCATTTTTTTTTTATTTGACGTGCACTTTTCTTGTTTCTGGTTCTTGCAAAATTCCAGCTCCACGTTCCCCTATTTTATATATATTTTTTTAAACTTTAATTAATCCTGGAGCCCTTTGATTTCTCATTCTTTACATCATCTATCTAGTGATCCTGCTTCTCTCTCTTTACTTTTGGTAACCAATTCTTCAATCCTTTACCTTTCACACTTGCTTCCTCACGCTTCAGCAGAATATGATAATAAGGATAGTTATATCTAATTTTTTAGGACATACAATATTGAATAGTTTAAGAACTGCTTATTAAGATAAATCTGTTCATCTATTAAAATTCTCGTACTAAGACTGGAATGTCGAATCTTTGTGATGTTGAATCTAGATAAAATTGGGAATTAAAATCGCTTTGAAGGAATCGAGTAAAATATCACGTACCAGGTCGATAGTGAAGAAATTTAGTTAAAACCCCCTTCCTGTGAAATGTTTATATTTTATAAATCATTATGTTATAACGCGGTATAATTGAATTTCGAAATTGAAATAAAACGGGGGGAAAATTTTGGGCCGGAAATTCAGATCCAGATCCGTTTCAGTAAGTTGATAAGGGGTTGGTAAAGTTAGGAATAATAGTGGCTCACAGTGTGAAACAAGTTCTACGGTAAAACCAGTAAAGAGAAACGAACGTGCAATTCAATATCGGATATCAGCTAATTCTGTATTTTTCAAATCTGTTCAAATCTGATCCTTCTAAACGATCCCTAGAAGACGACCGTATATTCCGGTAAGAAAAGAACACATAAAGATGCATAGAGGTGCATAGGAGCACCAACTAGCGGGAATCGATAACTGGCCATTTTGGTTTAATGAATAATTCAAAGGATCTCGAAAAGATTTGATTTTTTTTCCAAATTTAATTAACTTACTATTTTCATTATCTTCTATTTGAAGCAGTACATCAAACTCTGACTCTAATATATAACATAATTATGAAACCGCCTAGAATCTAGATCTCCGCTGCGAGAAGATGAGACTGCTCAAGTGGTTGCACTAAACCTTATCTCTGCAGCTAGAGAGTCGGCGCGCTTGCTATTTTGATGAGGCCTCGCTGGATGACGAAAGCCCCGCGGCGCTCGCTCGAGAGCGTCAACTTCTGCTAATTCTGTCCCGCTCTCATGTGTGCACTAGCAGGTCACTGTGACCTCAGGAGAGTTAACACATAATTTAGCCAGCTGTGTTGATGAACCTAATGGACGTAAAATTTCTTAGAGGAAAAAAAATGACTTTGAGGCAGTCATGATCGGGCGAAGGTAAAGCATTTTGTAAGAAAAAAAAATCATAAGAGAAATGGCAGTGAGGCAAAGCCATGTGCACATAGCTAATTGCAAAAGCAGATTGTAACAAACCACATCCTCTATATGGTTGTGTTAACATTAATATTGTGCGCAATGAAAAGGAAACAGCCAGAGTACTTTTGGAAGGAGTTGGACCGAGTGGGTGGTATTTTTCCTTATTTGTTGAGTTCATTGACATCTTCCAAGTCTCGTGCAAAATGTTTTTGGTGCACGTGATCAATTGACTCAAAATGTAGTACTCGTGTGTAGAGAAGGTAATATTTACGATACCACCATCTACAGAATTTTTGGTGTAACATGCTTTTCTTCATATTATGAACAGAAAGGCCTTGAAATTTATTTTACTAGGTCTAGGAGGAGACCGGTTTAAAAAAAAAAAAAGCGATATATACAGCTTTAGCAAATGAAAATTGTTAAACTCTCCCTTGAGGCAATCCAAGATGTTTGATCATTATGAAACAACATGAATGTTCTGCAGTCTTTGTTTGATTGATGATAATAATATAGGGCATTATCATTCCTTTTTACAACTATATGTGGCAAATTATTGACATTGTTTTTCTCGCTAATCAATTCAAAATTTCGAAGGTCTGAAAAATGAGTGGGTTTTTTTTTTTCGTTGTTTTTTTTCCCATTTTGGGGGGAGTGCGGGGTTAGTTTATTCATGTTCTTTCAGCTCAATCAGTTCCGTGCAAACAGATTGCAATTAAATTGTTTGTGGTATAATTCCCCCGCTTCCACCAGGAATCAGAAATCGATAACCACTAAACTAATGGCAAGGGAAGAATGTGGGCGATCTTTCGATGACAGCAGCACTGAAACTCGAAATCACCTCCGATTGATCTAACAAGCTAACGGAATCATAACGGCGCCGACATCTACGATAATTTAATGTTCATGCGTTGGCCAGTCAGGATTATTCTGGGTCTCCACCAGTTCCTTCTACTTTTTTTTTCTCTTTTGCCGCCCAATCCCCATTCCACTCCCCCTATTCAAAAGCTTCATTTTTAAGCATATACGACATTTGATACCATTGCTGAACGAAATAAATGTAAAATCTTAACTGAAGATTTCCAGCGTCTACCTGCAGCTTATGAGTAGCATGTCGTCTCTGCTTTTAAGTCAGTCCATAAAATGGATTAAAAAAAAATAGCTCTGAGAACACTCTTGATCGAATAGCAAGGGTAGTCGCTAAAGGTGCACTGACTTAACCTGTTCCTCCAGCCCCAAGCTCAGTAATAAAAAAAGAGAACAAATAATTACTGATATTATGAATCTTTTAAAATTATAGGTTACAGGAAAAACAGAAGTAATGCTATTATTTCGTGTAGAAAAAAATAATTCTTACACAGCCAAAAACAAAAATCTCATTTTTAAATTTTGTATTTACCAAACTAGCTAAAGCGAGACACCATTTTATCTTTGTCTGCCAAAACTTCCAATAATAATGTGAAACGATAATAACTGTTGTTTTGCCAAAATCTTGCCGCACAGGTATTTTCCCCCTTTTAAGCCTTTAAAATTTAACGTATTTGTTTGTTTTCTTTCTTGATTTAATCCTTTCAGCTTTTAGTTTAAAAAAACATCATTCTGGGGTAGGAGGAATACCACATCTAATTGGGAAAAGCTGCTTCGATATAATTTGAACGTACATCGATGAAAAAGATGTAATGCATTCACCTAGTAATTAAAGTTTAAAGAATGCACAAATCTAATAATACTGGTATATGTGGACGTTTAAATCTCAACTAGCGATGTTGTTTTTTTCCAAAATATTTGCCATGCCCGGCGCATATCCGTCAAATCATGGGCGTGCCTACAATTATTTGATACTATTATTTCGAAGCAACATGCGATTGCATTTTGGCCATCCTCCATTGAAAACGAACCTCTGGCTTGAAATGTCTCTCAAGTCTCAGAGATTTTTGGATTACACTAAGGTTATTGAGATATTTCCATGTCAGGTGATAGGGTCGTCTAGCTGATGTCTATCATATGTCATATCGACACAACCGGTGTGGCCGCATTTTTCTTACACTGTTGTAGTTTCAGAAAGTTTCGATGTATTCAGAAAACTACATTGGCGTTTTTTTTTTTTAGTTTTTTTTTTCTTTGCTTTGTTTTATTTTTTTTTCGGGTCGTTCTTTCCTGTTCATTTTTTAAAATCTTTTTTAAGTTTCAAAGAAAACCTTCTGGATGTTTTGAATAATCAGTCGCCTTTGTATCTCTCCAGGGTACCTTCGACTGGCATACGTCAATGGTGATCGAGAGGATTTTTCTCCGAGTTGCAAACTGGTCACATTAGCCCTCGGGCACGGATACACGTGACGGTCACAAAAATTGATAAAGGGTGAGAGACTTACAAGACTCAATAGAGCAGCTCCTTTCAAAGAGCCCAGGATCAAATTTGTCTCTAAAACAGATTCCAACTACTGTTGACTTCAAAGAGCTGTTACATTTTCAATTAAGTATTGTTTGGACACTAGAAATCATCATTTTGAAACCTAATCTGTTCCAGTAATGCAGGGATATTCAATGTAACCAACCGAATGGCTGATGAGCATCCGCCAGAAATCTTCGAAACAAAGTCTTCAGGGAGAAGAAAAAGCGACGAGAGAACAATGGTGATCTACGGCGGAACTGCACGTGGACATGGAGGACAACTATCTTATTGCCTCCTGTTTCTCCTTTTGTGTGTAGTCGCGGCTCAAGAGAAAGCTGCTTTAGAAAAGACTGTGTCCACAAGCGCAAAAAGCGATCTTTGCACATATACTTTGGTCGTGCACGAATTTGATACGTCTAAATGTACAGCCTATAAACCAGAATATGCTCTTGCGGATGGCGCCGATCGCCAGAGACCACACGACGACGCACCGTCAACGTACGTGTCTTCCGCTGAAAGGAGAAAGAGTCGCCGATCTCGACTCACCGAGGCTGATAAGTCCAAAATTAGACCAAGCAGCAACGATGAAGACAGTCCCGAGCTGGGCACGATGCTAAAAGACGTGGAAAACAAACTGTTAGAGGAGATGGTGCGCAATCGCGCGCTCAACTCGACACTATCGCGACACGAGGCGCTTCTGCAGGAAGCGCGAAATACTCTAGATTCTTACCGCTCCAATTTTACCAGCGTCTTTTACCAGATGATGCAAGTGGAACGCAAACTACACAGACAGCGTAGAATAAATCGCTCCCTGAACAAGAAGCTCTCTAATGTCATCCTTGATGTCGTCGAAGTGAACAACGTCATTTCCAAGAAGCTTCCAGCCTCAGGCGCGCCGGTGGCCGGGAACTCGGCAGGGAAGCAGTTCTCTGTAGAGAGTAGCAGCAGCATACGGGCGTGCCCAGGGCTATCTAACGTTTCAAAACAACATGAAGGTAGGAACATTATTGCTCACTTTTGTTATTAAACGAGGCCTTCCTGGTCATGAAGTTTAAATGTTTACGAAATGCATGATTTTATGTGAATAAAAATGAGATACTTTTCCCAAAACAGTTCTTCCTTATTGTTGGAGGAAATCTTTTAAATTGCAAAGAACAATATTCCAAATTCTATAATCGTGCCAATGAATCCGATTTTGTCAGATCTCGGGATTTTCAGAAAACGATCATCATTCCCAGATCAACTTCAAGGAGACTTTGCACATGTAGCAAGAGGCACAGTGCAATGCATGGAAGAAAGTACTGCCAGTACTCTATCATTGGTCTTAAATTAAATGGACCACGGTCTGGGCCACTCTTGCATGCTTGACCAAATTCAGCCGAAACGTTACTGACATCCCGCAGTAATTTCATTTGCCTATTTCTCTTTTGACCCAGTTTTATCATGCAAGAGACTATCAGTGTTATCTCCATATCAAAAGCGAGCAGGAAAAGTGAGAGTGAGGAAAGACGATGAATAAGGGAGAAAAGGTGGAGAGAAATTGAGGGGAGGAGGGTGGAGAGAGAGAGAGAGAGAGAGAGAGAGAGAGAGAGAGAGAGAGAGAGAGAGAAAGAGAAAGAGAGAGAGAGAGAGAGAGAGAGAGAGAGAGAGAGAGAGAGAGAGAGAGAGAGAGAGAGAGGGGGAGGGGGGGGGGGAGAATGTGCACGTGTGATACTGAAAAAAGTTTAGCTCTTATGTCTATAATTCATAACATTGCGAGTAAGGCTTGACTACCAAAACAAAAATACAAGTTAAAGTGAGGAAATGCTCCTCTTGGATAAAAGGAGCTGCTATAATTATAGCCTGCATGGCCGGCAAAAAATGGACAGATAGGTAAGCAGGAACAGTGCAATTAAGAACCCTTATACTCCAGCGTGTATTTGAGCAAATGGCAAGAGAACCGGATGGTCCGTTTTAATGCCTTACCATGTGAAATTCTTTGGGTTGCTGGTTCATCACACAATAAAAGGGCTGCAATTGAATATCTTGGTCAACACAAAAGTCTTTAAAAGTTAGGCGTTTCAAAAATAGAGGGGACCTTTTTTCCCGTTTCCTGCACAGGAGTGGAACAGCACACTTGAGAACATGTGCGGAGTGTCTCAGAGACCCTCCGGGACTTAGCGCCACTTACTGCTGACAAAGCAAATTGACACCTCTAATTATTGTCCGAGATAAAAGTGTTTTGGTTCAATGTTCCCTGTAAACGATCTCGCGTCACAACTTTTCGTGGTATCTTGTCGTTGAGCAAGATGTAGTCAGGAAAGCTCATTTTTTGTGGAAGCTCAGTTCGAAAAAAAATAACATTTGAAACATCGATTAGTAACAAAAAAAAAACAACAACAAACAAACAAACAAACAAAAACAGAAAAAAAACATGGTTGAATCCACAAAAGAGGTGGGAAATTTTTAGTTTCAGCCTAGATTGGAATGAACATTAATAATTCCAGCCACGGTTGTCAATGTTTACCAACTATACAAACATTATTCAAATTGATTCAGTGTACAAATAAATCAGGAAATATTTTGTGAATGTGAAATATCAAGTTGGAAATACTTTAAGTTGTATAATAAGACAGCTATACCAAACCAAGACTCAACATAGCTAGCATGCAATATTAGATATGTAGGTTCTCTTATTCCATAATAATTATGGTCTTGCTTTGAGTTCTCTGAGCGGCTAATTGGGGATTCCCTGACTCTTAGATTAGCGCAAAACAGTTAAAGCTCGCATATGCTACGACCGTCTTGACAACAAATATAATGATTAACATATGAAAATGAAGCAATTTATAATAATAATTAGAAAAGACATCCCCACTTCAAACCGAGTCACGGGAGAATTCCTCTTATTTTATTTTCAACCAAGACTTCGAAGTACTCAGGTCTCTGTGCTATAATTATTTAGTTCTTATCTCCCCGCACTGAGCCAGGTGACTCACTGAAAACAGGGGATTTTGTCATTTGTTTTTGCAGCAGGCATTTTCTTGCTTGACCGATCAAAATACCTGCAGGTTTGTGGAAAGCGCACATTCTTCAAGTCATCATGAAAAAAGGTTTTCGTGAAATGCTTCTTTGTGTAATAACTACTTAATAATATCCTAGAGTTACAACATCAACATCATCACAACAATTATTGCAACCAACTGAACATGAGCAATCAAAGTAAATAATCATCTTTTTTTTTTTTGAAGGACGCATCTGTTTTCAGGCAGCATCAAAATAATAGTTACCTCGTGCCCGCGTCCTTGAAGCAAAGTACAAAAAGCGTGGCGAGATGCCCACCGTTTCATTGACTGGTGGAGTTATTATCAAAGATCTACACCATCTCCATCAGTACTGGTTTATCTTGTCTGGACAACTCGACCTGAGAGGCTGAGTTGACCCAAGGCTAAATGGGCAGGAATGTGACTCGGAGGGCCCTCGACAGGTTCACTATCAGACTACTGGATCTAACAAGGCCTGGAATGTTTGCTGAGTAGATCAACTCACCAGGTGGATTAGGCGAGCTTGACTTGTGTACCGTTCTGTGTAACTATATGATCTAGGGGGAGAGAAGAGACCCCTCTGTCTGTGATTAAGATTGTCTCGTTCTCCAGGTGCAAAGCCTGTGGGACTTGTCCGTTACTGGAAGGAAATATGTTGTAACAGGATCAAGAAAAGGTTGTTACTTTGGGACGCTCGGGCAAATCTCAAATTTGGCAGGGCGAGCTTGTTCACAAAGAGTGACAAGTTCAGGATCTCGATGAAACCCATTGAGCACTTCTCCTACGTATCGGAACCCTTGGCACTGTAAGACTTCATGAGGCGTCCGGGAGACTTAGCACCAGACAAGGACGGGGTCGGGTGACGAAACAATTTACACTGTCTTTTCGGTACATTATTCCTGTCACTTCCAGATATTTTTGCAAATTGGGCACTTGAACAAAGCAAAGTCGAAGGTAAATAGGAGTGTAAAGAGGGCAAGGCAGCAGAAAGGAAACATAATAGTCTCTGGCATCCCTCTGTCGATGTGTAACTGTAACTAGTGTCATGAAACAGATTACATGTTCTACAGAGCCATCTAAGGAGTATGGAAGTGACCAAAAAAAAAAAAAAATTAAAAAGAAAAGAAAAAAGAATGCTAAAATTGGACGTCACAAAAGATACGGTACATGATTATCATCATAACAAATATAAGTTCGGTTTCCTTTTGGTGAAAAAACAACAGTCTTCCTAAAGCTTAATGGTGAAGTTTTATAATTACTGTATATTTGGCACCTATAGTAGAAAGTACTTTGACTCCATCGTCTTCACCTTCTAATTATCCAATTCAAGCCGATGACATATATCGAGTTGTCTGCTCTGGCACAAACTTTGGAAAGAGGTGACTCTATTTTCATTTCACCCGATTCAAGTCTTTTCGCCAAAATGTTTTAGATTAGCTGTACTATTCTTCATAAAAGAATGAAATGTAAACTTTGCTAGACCAGACAAGAAGCCCAATGAGAGATAGGAACGAATTAATATGTCTCTTGTTGTAAAGACAATTGTGCCGATAGCTAGCTATCAAAGAGAAGTATTTGTGGCGTTATCTTTTCATGATGCTGGAGAAATACCTTGTATAAATGAATTTTTCTTTTACTCTTCATTAATATCTAACTTCTCTCGCAAATGATTCCGTTGATCACCAATGTCCTGGACAGTATTTATTCGTCAGTCTTGCAAGCAAACACTAAACTGTAGCTTAATTTGCGGTTTTCAGAGCTTACGTTTTCTTTTGGATGAATGCCACACTTGTAGCCAGAAAAAACGTCGTGTATAACAATACAACAAAGTAGGTTTCATAGCGCTAGCGAAGCAAATTCATGAAAAATATTGAGTTACCTGGGAATGTTTCAAACATTCTTCATAAAGTTTTAGCTGACTATAATCTAATAAAAGATGGTATACATGCGCAAATACCCACCCTACTCACATACATGTACATCTTTCTATTTTGATGTTCACGAACTTCGGTGTACATGTCTTTCAGCACAACCGAAATACTGCTCCGTTAAAAAAACAAGAATAGTGAGCATCTCAGGATCACCAGAAGTGCCAAGAATACGGTTGTTTTTTCTTTTCTTTATATGAATATATGATAACACAATCGAACAAAAATACAAAAACATAACATTGCAGCAGCTAAGCTTTAGTTTGCGACGTATACATTAACTTTTTGTTCTACAGAGTAAAAGAGTGTAGCCTCATTGGATTAACGAGACAAAAAACAGATTTTTGTTTGTCTCTGTTGGCAAACTGCATGTACCCAAATTTCTTTATAGATTCCTTGAAAAGACGTTATTTGAAAATAAGGATATATGAAACAGAATATCGCACTAAATGTGCCAAAACAATATCATTGTGGCATGCTAGCAGAACGTTGGCTCATTCCAAAAACAAAGACCACTCAGGAGCTTAAAAATATTCCCTGACCTGTTTAGAACTAAAAGACATGCATAGATAACTTTCTGACTTCTGGAATCATAACCATTTTTACGATCTCTGAGTAAGAGTACACTCCGAGTTGACTTAAAGCTGTAGAAATTATATTTTTTAGGATTTCGCTCCATGCTAATATAATCGTAACATTTTTTGTGTTTATAAAACTTTTGATTTAATTTATTAAAGTTTACTCTTACATATAAGGTTCAATACGGGGATAAAATCAAAGGAGAGAGAGAGAGAGAGGATGGGAGTGGACGGAAGATCAGAAAAAATGGGTGGGAAAGATAGAAGAAGAAGAAGAAGAAAGAAGAAGAAGAAGAAGAAGAAGAAGAAGAAGAAGAAGAAGAAGAAGAAGAAGAAGAAGAAGAAGAAGAAGAAGAAGAAGAAGAAGAAGAAGAAGAAGAAAAACAACAACAGCAACACGGTGGTGGTGAGTGTGGTGGAAGTGAGATGGTAGGCTTGGAGGGAAAAGTTACGGATCTAAAATCGATTGGAAATAAAGGTAATATAACCAATGAAACTGAAAGTTCTATAAATTTATATTAACTTTAGTAGTGTAAAACGAACATTGCCTTAATTTGAATGCGAAGACCTCATGCGATCAATTCCTCTTTGGTTGCAGCAATGTTTCGTGATACTTTAAATCATTGTAAAGGAAGGAGAAAATGAACTGGGAACACAAACTAGTAGCTGTCTCACTTATTTCAGTGGCCGTCATTGTCATCACGGTAGATGACCCTTCACAGTGTCCGGCTGTTGACCATGTGGACAGTTTACGCTTATTACCTGGGTATTCAGATCTAATGAGACAGATGACCATGGAAAAGTGAAGGCCCGCCAAACAGCCCGTTTCATTAGCTTTAGATCTGGCCAATCGTTCGCGCGAGATTTCCTTGAGGACCTCGCGGCTTGCAGTACAGTGTGATGAGGATAGCCGGATAGAGCATGATTTGCTAGCATGTCCCGGAAAAAACAGAGGTCAAAAGTATGGAGCTCGTAGCTTCTACAGGGCGAACGGTAAACTAACATCTAGGCAGCGATGACACTTTGAACAGAATAAATTTATTCAACATCGAAGACCACCAGAACTCTTGGAAATATCGTAATGCGACGTGATGCTTGGGGTTCACACACCGTGCTAGTATCTTCATTTTTTTTATTTTTACAAATTTGGAACCAGCCAAAAAACTGACTGATGATAATAGCTGCTTTTCTTTGTGGAATCTATAGTCTGACAATTGCGTAAGACGCTTTTTACCCGTGAAAAAGCTTACAGAGACAACTTCAAAAGAGCAAAAAAGTAATAAGTGACATGTTCTGCCAAAAAGTGACAGACAGGTTGCTTTGAACGTTGAAAAAAATTATTTTAATTCTAAGAAAGAGAAATATTTTTATGCCACGACGTTAAAATCATATTTTTTTTCAAAGTTTTTTAACCTTAAAACTTGATCACTGCGATTATTTTCTTAAAAATGTCTAATTTTTTAAAACATCTTTTCTGGAACAGTAATTTTCCTGTAAGTTTTCGTTCCTAAATTCCCCAGCAAAGGCTAACAGACTAATAAAAAAGAAAGCTTTTTCTCGGGGAAGCCTGTAGGTGGTGCGAAAGCAAAGTCTCATGGGAAATGTTGACCGCTTCCATCGTCGGACGTAAGTTTCTAGGTTCCAAAGGTTAAAACTGAAATCGGCGACACAAAAATTGGTAACTAAATGTCATCTCCGCGGAGCAGTTGGTCCAGATGGTAGACCTGGCATAAGTTTAGAGAGACAGCGAAAGCCCGTCTGTAACAGGTACAGGGATATTTCATGACACTTTTTCACTTGGTCGTTGAATACCGATGAGCTAAAGCCAATGTATAATTTTTATTTTTCATTCTTCTATAACCTTCGTAATTAAAAAATAATGAAATCGCTGTTAGAAAGGGACTTTGAGCCAGAAAAGTGATTGAAAGGGCATTAATCAGAATAACCAGTCTTGCGAACTCTGAACTATTGATCTACAATGGCTTCAAAGAGAAGATCGAAGCAAATTTCTAAGATAATTGCAGTTCTTGTTTAATGCACCAAGTCGTACTTAACACTGAGGTCATTGTATTGGCAACAGGTTGAAAATTGTAAATTCTTGGTTAGAACGAACATACGATAAGAAAAAACTAGAATCACGGTAAAACATTTCCTCTTGGAAGAAAAGAATGATGAGAAACGCATCCCAACAAATCACTTCACTCCTTAGACGTTCGGTTATGTCACGGAGGCTCTTTTACTGTTAAAACGCTTTAAAATTTACCTTAGCAGTTTTTGATACACCCAATTTACTGCACGTTGAACAAAGATGTTTGAAATTTCCTAAATGGAAACGCGGGTAGTTAATTTGCATAAGTTGACATTGTTAAGTATCGGTGTCTTTCCCGTGTATCATGACCCATTACCTAATCTTGATGTCGAGCAGAGCCCGAATAACAGTTGGCCATTATTTATAGCCCGATTATCTAAGTGACAATGGCACCTAGGTATTAAACTACCATAGTGTCATACCATTATAACAGCTTAGCAAGTTAGAATTGAACAGGCCATTTTTACCCATCTGTTACTCCCTATGAAACCTCTGTTGATCAGCTCTATGTAAAAACTTGGTACCGCATAGGCCTTATACGAAAATCCTGAAAGCCGCCAGTTGTCTTCCGACGAGTACTTAAACAAGTCTATCAGAAAAGATTTTATATATATATATATATATATATATATATATATATATATATATATATATATGTTAATGTAATCAAGCTATCAGCAGATTCTGATTGGAGAAAACCACAATTTTATTAGGACTCATTCTTATCCACTACAATCATTCGATAAATTCAGGAACTTTTCTGCTTCCATCGACAGAGT
Source organism: Elysia crispata (assembly GCA_033675545.1). Classification (NCBI taxonomy): domain Eukaryota; kingdom Metazoa; phylum Mollusca; class Gastropoda; family Plakobranchidae; genus Elysia; species Elysia crispata. Next base: position 458,751 of record JAWDGP010005352.1, on the reverse strand, counting down.
TCTACTGTTTTGAGGCGTGGCATGAAAGACTCGCGAAGGAAAGGGCGGATAAACAATAATGAACTCACTTTTTCTTTACAAACGGAGTTAAAAATTTTTTTTAACCAAATATGGTGTTCAAATACGGTTAACACCCCCAACATGAATTAGCATCAAATCCTTGGCCGCCAAACAAACGGCACTAAAATGGCACGTAATGTGTGAACAAAATGTACACAGTGCTGTCCACGACATTTCAGGAGTTTCTTTGCGAGGAAAATACCAAAGGCATTCAGAAACGAGAGCGCGATGACGCTTGACTGCACAATTAGACATAAATAAGGACTGCTCAGCCTAACCAAGGCTGCATGCTTGTGCTCGTGGGGTGGGCACCGGCAGAATATCCTCGAAAATGTGAAAGAGCAATCTAAGAAAGCAATGACAATGTAAGAAAAGGTTAAAATTACTAATAAAGCAATAGCTCTGAATGAAGAACTCATTCAAGGACAAAAAAGGTACTGTACAACTCTCTCCTCCTTGGTCGATTCGATGAATGTTTCTACCCACGCCTGTGACTAACAAGTTCAAGGTACAAGTGATTGCACGTTTCGTATTTCAGATCACACAAAGTGTTCTTTGTTGTCTGTAACATGACCTTCTTTTTCCAACTTACATAACGACTGTGCTTGTCTTTAAGTGCACGCGTCGTACCTCTACCACCACTTGTATGAGTGTGTGCGTTTGGAAAGAAACAAATGCACATACATGTACATACCCTCCATATAATACAAGTATTAAAGTGTCTCACTGTGAGATATTTTTAAGTCTCTTGTTTCATCCATACCGTTTGTGCGTTTGGCAAGGAACATGCACTCATTATTTCTACAAATACAATCATAACATTACTATGTTAAAAATATTTTTTAAAAATGTGTCATTGTTCACTCAAATTGTATGATTTTGCGAAACGGTTTGTTTGAAAAGTTACATCAGTCGGAAACAACATGGCGCTTTACACCAGATGAAATGATTGAATTAATTCTCTTCAGTGCGCAATTGCAAAGTCTCTCAAAGTAAAAGAAGTTAAAAGGACCGTTTATATTTATACCAATTTATCTTTTTTTTGTCACGAAAAATATTAGCTTTATATTTTAAATCAGGGAAACAATTTTAAAGATTTTGCTCTTCGCATTTTTGTAAAGTAACCTAAATTAATTTTTTCATCAGTCCTTTACAAACAATGATTATTTCAGAGTGCCGAAACTTTCGAGAGGTGAACAAGACGATTTCGTTTTATAATGACAGCGATAATGATGATAATGAACTTCACCATAGCTACTAATGATGCTGATTATGATATGATTGATGATAATGATGAAGGTGGTGTTGATGCTCTTAACACATAAAATGTTTGTAACTCAAATGATAGGAATAATAATAATGCAACTAACCCTTCAAACGCACTCCATGACACTGAGGCGTTGGGGCATGTTAAATTTCTTAACAGAACTACAGTGACAGCTTGAGATTATAAACTAATCTAGTCATATTAGCGTCTCTTCATACTAACTCCTCATGTGTCTTGCGATGCTTTTTGCGGTATAAAAACCATCTATGTTCATGGTTATGTGATCTTTAAATATGGACTTTCTACGAGAGTTTGCTAAAATACTAGCAAAATCAGCAAATTCCGTGCTTTCGTAATCTGTTTAAAATCCTTTGAAACGCTCATCATAAAGCTGCACATTCCTGAAAAAAAAAAAGGTGCTAAGAGGAACACTCCCTTGCGGGAATTGGTTTTATTCGTACTTCTGACATGATAAGAAGCTTTTTTTTTTTTTAAAGAAAAAAAAAGATTTGGATTTTCCAAAAAAGAAACTGTTAACTCTACTTATTCGGCGTTCCGTCTTTTGTGTTTTTTTTTTTTTTTTTTTTTTTTATCATTGCATTTATTATTTTTTGTTTGCACCTCTGCTCTCTCAAGTATGTGTACATGTCCTGAGTCTTCCAGACTTCACATTGTGATGGTATTGTTACAAGCCAGGCATGTACCGATTGTACCTGCTTTTCCATCAAGATTTGGACTATTGAGCACTACAAAATTTATAACCAGCAGGCTCGGGAAGCAGGCATCCACTTCCTTTGTGTCCCAGCGGTGATTACTTCGGAACCGTTGATGTCAAAAGAAACTTAGATCAAGCTAGACGGATGAGGCGTCACGATTGTTCTTTTTATCAGTGTTGTGAGTTTACAAAGTGCAGGGCCGTAAACTAACAAACTCCTGGTCTCACGGGGCTGTTGGGTCTTCACAATACCGATACAATCTTGCAAAGGGAGACAGAGAGAAAGACAACAGATAGACAGACAGAGACAGAGAGAGACAGACAGACAGACAGAATTTCTGTTTGGCATGAAACCGATGAAACAAAATTTGGAACAGTTCCGAACAGAGATAGTGTGGTTACGATGACAAAAACTTCATGGTTGACCTTTGGGGTCTGAAGTTTTACCCCAGGCACTCTGTTCAGTGTACTTTCATTTCAGTATTAACTGGGAGCTTTCCCAAAAGCTCGATATGGGTCTATGTATACGGCGTCCTTTAGCTGGTTCTCGACTCAGTCATCCAGTCAGCAGAGTGAATCATGTCGACTCTGGCCTCGGCAGTCATTTCCCAAACTCTCTAATAGTTCTATGACATCTAACCTTTCGTGTTCCGCTTGTTTGTCTAGCTAGCACCTTTAGTGTTATTTAACGGCATTCCGAAAAAGCCCCGCCTCTTAGTCATTAAGGCTTTTTTTGTTCAATCAGCTGGAATGAGTCAAAGCCACGGTGGAAGAAAATCCTAGATTTTGATAGATATCTAGCTCTCTTATATCTTGCTGCGATGTAGCAACACAAACGATGAAAGAAAATGTAGAGCGGTGATCGGCGGAGCTACAATGGCAATGGGTAGGCAGGTTAGAAGCTTCAAATGGCATTAATCTTATGGCCGGTAGGGTCTTTAAACACACGTGGGAAGAGTCAGTTAAATCAACATATGCCAAATAAAGACACCTTGCGGGGTGGAAAATAACCCTGAGCCTGGTTATTTGCTCATTGCTTTAACTGCTTCACATGCCAAATAGACCTACTATAGCGTAGCTAAGATTCAGCAGTCTCTATAATTATATGGACATTCCAACGAGACGTTTTCTTCCATTTAGCCATCAAAATGTAAGTACGCTAGAATCCGTGTAAAAAGCCTTTTCAACGATTTATGCTCACATTTTTCCTAGCTCTGAGATGAACGAGAAGACCATCTTTCCTTTTGCCCCGATTTGATTCGTCAAAATTTAATCAGCAATGACGTCTTGCAGTTAGTTGTAAGGCGAGCTTCGCGTCCTACGTGGAGCGAACGACCACGTAAGATATGACAACTACCGAGCCTTTTTGCGCCGAAACGTGCACGCAGCCATGAGTCAATCAGCAGCACCATCACACACAAAAAAATCTTAATGTTCGCCAAGGAAGATTTTACACGAAGGTCGGCATTCTTCACAATGTCAAGATGAGTTGTGAGAAATCGGCTCTTATCTTTTTTTTTCTTTTAAAGAAAACAACAAACGAGCATACATGGAAAACTGCAAGACAGCGACTTAGAATGTTACTCGTTTAAGAGAAATGAAATTACTCTCCAAATGTTGTCATGATTGTTTCTGTTGCGTGTAGATAACCAAAACACTTTGTAGAAACCGTTTTGCGGCAACATACTTGCATGCTATTTACAGGTCCCGTGAGTACCGTGGCATAGGTAGTGATCATCCAGAATTGTTAGGGTTCTTCTCATTCCTGCGCCATATATAAATGTCAAGTGTCGCTATTCTCACATTCAACAATGTGAACAATCAGAAAATATTATATGTGCGTTTGAAAGGTAGAAATCGGGTGAGCTTTCATTTTTGCCTTTAAGAAATAGATTTTTATTTCCTACAAAATAGGAGAAAAGGAAAATATTCCTTCCAAAAGAAAAGGTTTTTTTTAGACAGGTTGCAAGGCGAGCAGTGGCTACATAGATTGGATAGTAAAGGCGAAATAATGAACTTAACGCTCTGTTACCACCATCATTTCAGTCAGTGCTGAGGCACTAAGATAATTACAATGTCATGTCCGTATTGGGATTGAGGAAGTCATCGCTGAATAAAATCACTTTCCCATTCTCTACTTGTTATCTTTGCTAATTCTATTTTCTCGCCCTCTATTCATTTCTAAACGTTTTTCTTTTCTTTTGGTCTTTTGTCGTTTGTTTCCCATCAGGATTTATCTACTCATTCCAAACTCTTAATCTCACAAAAACATTTGAGCATCACAATTTTTTTTTTTTTTGGGGGGGGGGGGGGGGGTTCAGGTAGAAGGCAAAAATTGTAAAATACTCACCTCGAGCACTACTTTTGCATTTTCTCTGTATCAGTGGTGTCGTTGAGAACCAAATGCAATAGATAAGTTCAGTCTGAGCTTAGCGATATTTTATAACAAGCGTAAAAGATTTCACCTTATATGGTTTGCCATGCACGCAAATGTTTCGAACGGAGATCAAGGCTGTTTTTTTTAAGCATGTGAAAAATCGTAACGCAGTCGCGATCTTATAAATTACTTGTTATTCATTTCGGAGTTTTTGTGCATATAGTTTTATAGTAGATGTTTTTTTTCTATTGGGACATGATCAAAACATTTCACTTCTTTAAAAAAATATATATATAATATTGGAGGTCTCCAATGAAATTTGGCATCTGCCATAAATGTAATTGTTTAGCTTGTTCGAAATTAATGAAGGGAAAAAATCAATGAAGCCTCTAAATGTATTTGCTTAAGTGAGCTAAAAAAGGGAACAAAACGAGAGTTGAGTCAGGAAGCCTAATTGTTGTCTGCAATTCCAAAGCGCTTGGTTTATCACACGAGGAAAAATTGGGTTTGGAATTCAGTCAAGACAACAAAGAGCCAGTTTTGACCTTTAAACCAGACAAGTAGGACGAAACACAGTTGTTCAAAGTTGATGAGAAACTCACGTTTAGTTCAGTGAAGAAATACAAGAGATTCTATGTCCTCTTGTCTTAATTGTAAAACCCAATGATGTTCAAAGGGGAAGGTGGGATGAATGAATATTTTTAAATCAACTTGTGGAAATAATTAAAACACCTACTTTTCCTAGGGTAAAATGGCGAATGCGGTATATCGCAAGAACTTTAGATTCTCCTGAGGTATGAGAATATGACAAAAAGAAAGAACTTCACGCGCACGTTTGATAATTTAGTTTGCGCCCTGTTAAACTCTGATGCTGTGATAGTCTACGACATTACACGGTATGAAGCAACACGTAATCCCATCTCGATCAGTGAGAGAACACTACCTTTCTAAATAGTTGATTTTTTCGTGGCCATTCCTTTCTATGTTTTCCTCGTCCAAGATATCTGGTTTTGTAGGTATTTTTTCTCATCCCTCGATTGCCATTAAACAACACAATTAGCCCGACTTCTCATTCTGACAAGATCTACTTTTGACATTATTTAGGGTAAGATCAAGTTAGAGATGTCAATGCTAAGTGAAAACAGTATGGTCAAAGCTTTGGAAAGAAAAATGACGATACAGTAATATGCAAACATAAAGCATCTCTCAATTAATTAACATTCGTGACGTCGCTCTCTGAGCCATGTACCCGGTGGGATAAAAAGTATATGAAGACCCTCAACTGCAGAAAGATGCTAAAACGTTGGGAATGCAACCATATAAATTTTGTTATTAGCTTTCAGATTCAGTCTTTTGATCTCAGAACGATATGCTTAAAATACCCTCAAAGTTAAGGCAGTGAAGAGGAAAATACATATTTCTACCAAACGAATATGTAGAGAAAATAGTAAAAGTTGAAAAAAATTTAAGTTTAAAGTGTAAAGAGAACAGAAGCATTCAAAGAATTTGGATCACGGTCCCTTATCTAAAAGCGTTGATGAACACAAAGCGGTTTAACGATCAAACCTGCAGCGTGAACTTGCTAAAAGCTTTCCCCTCCAAAATTTACCTCTGCGACCTGTTAAACTCAATGTTTTGATATTAGCTTGTTGCTATTTATCGAAAAAGAATACGGATGCCAAACTCTCTTCCTCTCTTTTTCACCTTCTGTTCCCTCTCCCTTCTCTTTACTTACCTCTTTTGCTCGTTCCCATTCTCTCTCTCTCTCTCTCTCTCTCTCTCTCTCTCTCTCTCTCTCTCTCTCTCTCTCTCTCTCTCTCTCTCTCTCTCTCTCTCTCTCTCTGTCTACATAATTATGTATCTTTCTCTCCCTCTCCCCTACTCCCCGACGTTATGTATCTTACTATCTTATATTTCTTTTTTTTTCATTCATTCTACATAGATCCTAGACCAATCTATGTATCTTACTCTTGTAAACCACCTGAATGCTAAGCTCTCTAATCCTGGACTCCATTATCATCAATCTTCCCATGTATCAGACAGTAACTGAAGGCAAACACAGTAATTTTTAATGTCCATCCCAAACACCACTGTGTCTCATTGACGTGATTGGCAGCCCAATGCAAATTCATCCTGTTCGCAAAATTGATTCCTAACATAGCGAAAAGATAAAAAGCACACGTTGGGCCTTAAATTAAAATAGTGCTTGAAACGGTTACTGAGGTTGCGAGAGTAAAAGCTTGATGGAGGTTAATGGAAAATCAATAAAATCACAACTAATTCGTTTCACAAAGTCGAAAAGATGAAATAATAAATTGAATGCCGAGTCAGAGAATGAAATTGCTGCCTGTAACTATGTAACCACTGATTCATTACATGGGGACGTGTTGATGGAAAAAACTGGGCTGTATCCAATTCGTCGTGTTTGCCTGGCTAAAAGGTCAAATCTAATTCTCTGTCCTTTTGTCTAACAATAAATCTTAGCGCGACTAAGGTTAAAGGTGCGAGGTGGTTTTGGGGTGTGTTAATGTAATGTACCTTTTACTTCTAAAAATATCTATTTTTTTCCCCTTTTTAAGAGTAAAGTGGTGCCGGTGAAGGCTACTTGCGCGAGATAAACATTCAGAGAATATCTATCAACTTGGGGATATAAAAACTGCTTGTCGTGCATCTCGTTTCATGGCTTTTCCACTGAAGTTCGGACGGGAAAGTTTCTTGCATTTGGTTCATTCTTATCTTTAACTTCTGCTTTTTCATATTTCCTAGTTTGAAGTGTATAAAGTATAACATTTATTATGATTCAGGGTGTAGCAAACACTTTATTTGTGGCTTTTCTTGTATATTTTCCCCCGAAACATCTGGTTTATGTATATTTCTGTTCATTCATTAATTGCCAATGTGGATCATTAAAAATTTTACTCTGCCAAGTTATGTTTCTGAGACAGTTCAGGGCGAGAGAAAAAGCCTTCTATGCAAAAGAAAAAAATGTACAGGACAGAAGTATAGAATTTTTTAGAATAAATATAGCAATTTGCTTCTGTTGTTCGATATACAGTTACTTTTCTAACAACTCTTGTATCCCTTCCTCTGTCTGTATGTCTCAGTCTCCCATTTTTCTATCTTTTTTTTCCCTTCCATTTTGTCTCCTTCCTATACTTTTCTTTGATAACCCCTAACCCTCCTTTCTCTTTATTTCTCTCTCTCTCTCTCTCTCTCTCTCTCTCTCTCTCTCTCTCTCTCTCTCTCTCTCTCTCTCTCTTTATTCACTCTCATCAACGATTTTCTGTTTCTCTCTTGGTTTCTTTCTTATGCCCTCAATGGTTCTATCTTCCTCCCTCTCTCTCTCTCTCTCTCTCTCTCTCTCTCTCTGTGCCTCTCTCTCTCTCTCTCTCTCTCTCTCTCTCTCTCTCTCTCTCTCTCTCTCTCTCTCTCTCTCTCTCTCTCTCCTGCACTTCCTCCTTTGGTTCTATTCGGCGGGGTCACCGAATATTGCAGCACTGCCCTATTTACACTTATTCTTCAAACCAGTTATCAACACTAACTTTTCTAATTTAAGATACATGTCTATAAACACAGCTTCCTCAGAGCCGCAAGTGACTGCTGCCGTGTGAACAAAAACAAAACATCGCTGAGACTTATCTAGATTGGACTCGGCTCATCTGGCGTGAAGTACAGATCTTGTATTGATGTAGAGCTCTGCAGGTAAACCTGAGAGTTGTGGATTTTGGGGTTATCTCGCGCAGCGCCACAGCTTAACAGGTGGATCCTAGATTGTAAAGCTGACGCGTTCTTGGTCGAGATCTCTGACAAGGCACGCGCACTTTGCTGAGTAGACAAATAACTGTCACTCAAAATAGTGAGACGTCTGAGACGTGCCGTTGCTTTCAGTTTGTTGCTCATGATGTTTTCACATTTTACGGGTTCTCAGAAGTCCGAGGTTGAGGTTAGTCTGCTATGAATGGCGCCTAAGACAACTAGATGCCATTGCTAATTGAAAACAGATTATACAGAAAGTACATGAATACACTAGAAGAGCGGCATACGCTGCTCATTGGATTGCTATTTGGCCTATGCATATCATAGATCATGCCCGACCAATAAAGTAATGAATAATTGTATGCTGACCATATAAGATGGACTAACACGAAACGAACACAAAATCCGAGCAAATTAGTATTCTTCGTATCAGCAGATGCAGAGTGTTGTATCTATTAGAATGTCAGCACAGACATTTGCATTGGAAGGGAAAAAAAAATAAAGATGAAGTAAAAATTACAAGCAAATTTTTATTGATCTAAACTTGATCTAAGGAACATGGCTCATGAAGCAACAGTTCAAGATCAATTAAACTGTGCTGCTTAATGTTGATAATTTTATTCCGTCAAGGGTTCTACTTTTCAGCTTACTCTGCCCAGCATGACGGGCAATATAAAAAAAAAAACAACCTGCCCTTCTTGAGGCCCACAATAATCATGTAAAAACTGTCTCTGAGAGAGGAATCGAAGTCAGTGTGTGGTATGCTGCGATATAGAGGGCATAACCGTTGCCAGAACGCCTGTCGGGTCATCGTCTCCTGGATGTGCCGGTATCAAAACGGTTCCTAAATTATATCGAAGTTTAGTGCAGAAATAAATCGAAGTCGCGTGTGTGATAAGCTGCGATAAAGAGGGCATAACTGTTGCCAGCACGCCTTGCGGGTCATCGTATCGTGCATGTGCAGGTAATCAAAACGGTTCCTAAATCATATCGAAGCTTAGTGCACGCCCTAGCACAATCATGCAGCGCCATGAGAGCGATATGTGCCAAATAGTGCAGAGTGGGGGTTCAGGTCAGAAATGCTAAGAATTTACGTAAAGATTAGTGCTCTGTTGAAATTACAAAGAACTTACAAAGAGATGCGTCAATTATTTCAGAACAGAGGAAAGATTCTGACAGAGATACTCCGAGTTAGACAACACAAGATTACTACACTCAAGTACCTGTTGTGTTTGATTCATCGTTTGGCTTTTCCATTACCAACAAACCTTAACAAAGAGAGGTGTCAATTCTATCGGAATTGAGAACAGATTATCACATTAATTTATATTCTCCCCAAGACACTGGGACAATAAAAGACTATTGTATGGTAATACCTGTTGAGTTTTTAAATATCTTTAGACTTTTCCATTATCAGAAAACTAGAAAGAAAATCTGGTCTAAAAAATCAGGAAGAAATAAATTTTTTAAAAGTTTTAAAATTCCTGAAAAATGAAAGCCATTTCATGCAGGGGGGAGGGAGGAGTATTCAAATCGGTGCCCAGCACGCAATGGCTTTTTATAAATTTCATTTATTGTAATGAAATATACTGACAGAGGAGGACAACTTAAGTTAAAGATTCTTTAGGATATAGCACCTTCCGGAGATTAAAATAATAATAACAATATTATTAATAATAACAATAATAATAGGAAGAAGAAGAAGAAGAAGAAGAAGAAGAAGAAGAAGAAGAAGAAGAAGAAGAAGAAGAAGAAGAAGAAGAAGAAGAGGAGGAGGAGGAGGAGGAGGAGGAGGAGGAGGAGGAGGAGGAGGAGGAGGAGGAGGAGAAGAAGAAGAAGAAGAAGAAGAAGAAGAAGAAGAAGAAGAAGAAGAAGAAGAAGAAGAAGAAGAAGAAGAAGAAGAAGAAGAAGAAGAAGAAGAAGAAGAAGAAGAAGAAGAAGAAGAAGAAGAAGAAGAAGAAGAAGAAGAAGAAGAAGAAGAAGAAGAAGAAGAAGAAGAAGAAGAAGAAGAAGAAGAAGAAGAAGAAGAAGAAGAAGAAGAACAACAACAACAACAACAACAACAAAACAACAACAACAACTACAACAATAACAACAACAACAACGACGACGACGACGACGACGATGACATGTTTAGTTTGACATTCCCATGATCAGATTCCTCCAGAGTAGAACTAGACTTTGTTATATGATTATTGTTGTCGTTCTGTGCTGTGATATGAAAATTTTACGGGTCAAGAACTGAATTATTACATACTTACAAAAAAATGAAGACAGGGAGAAGACAGAGCGTCCATGGCTTCAATGGTAATTATTGTTAAGTTACTTGGGAAAGTCCATTAGGATTTGATTCAGCTGCATGCACGCTCAAGGCATTTTTTTTCATTTGTGAGATATACTTATTAATTCGCCCAAAGAAACCGTTGTTGATAAATTTTCTCTGACATTTCCAAAGTAAAAGTCATCAGAGTAATATGCCAATAGCATGTTACTGAGGGAAAGCGGCTGGTGAAAACAGTTGTGTTCATGCCGTCGACATCGCCGTTGCTCCAGTTGTGCCGATCATTACTGCCGTGTTTGGTATTTCTCATTTTCCTTGGTTTCAGTTATTTATTTTTATTTTATTTTATTTTTCTTCTCTTCCTCTTGCTCTCCCTTTTTTTTAAAAACTACATCTTCATCTACTCTCCCAATTTCGTTTTCTCTCTCCTGTGTTTCCTCCTGCTCTGCCATCGTTTTAATGAATATCTTTTCCTTCTCTTTCCTGCTTTGCTTCTTCTCCTCCTCTCCATGTCTGCCTGCTCCTTCTCTTTTTTCTTTTCCGCTTTTCTATATCTCTTTCTCATGCTTCTTCTTCTTCTCCTTCTCCCCTATCTCTTTTTCTTTCTTTAACCGTGTACACATGTGTTTTGAAACTGCATTGAGAAAGATTATTTAAGTTATTAACAATTTATATTCTTCTGTGGCGCTAATATGATTTCCTCCCAGTTGTTCACCTTGCAAACACAATGATCTCGGTTTAATCCTTTTATTGCACATTTACTGGTCGTGCTTGTTGTGTAGACCGACTCTTCAGGCGAAGAAAAGAAGAAAGGAAAAGCATACACACAAAATGGTAATAGCAGGAGCTTATTACATAAAAAACATTCTTATTTTTTCCACCAGTGCTATGTGGTCACAATCTAATCTGCATTTCAGTGAAAAAGCTAAAATTGCTCTAGAGGTAAGCAAAACACATGCATCCTGATAACTTACAGCAAGAGCGTGGCAGTGGAATGAGCTGAAATGTCGTCGGTTGGATTTTAAAAAAAAAATACCCACAAATAGAGAATAAATAATTATTATTACTTCTTTTTTTTTAAAGAAAATATACAAAGCATATTAAGTTGCAAAATCCCTAGATACGCTTTGCCAAAATGGAATGCGTTTAAGAGCGGACTGCTGAGAATAATGCCTAAATACAATTCACAATTCTCGTTGCGCTTATCATGCCTACAACATGTTCTTCATTATAATTAGTGGTGCGTAATATTATACATGAAATTAAACAAATTGCGTTGTTCGAAACCGTTTTTGCTGGCCAGGAAAGCAATCTGTGTTGACCTTGACGTCCATATTAAAGTGAAGCTTTATACTGATTGTATCTGCCTCTTGATATCTATAATAGATACTAAAGCGCCTGCAATTAAAGAGTTCTTGTTGTAAATACAGCGATGTGGTCAATTTTTATTTTTCTCCTTATCTCCTCATCCGATAAGAATTAGAGCGCTGATTTCCCGCAGACAACCTTTAGGTGAGGATCACCTGCTCATTACTGATGGATTACATTGGCTAATCATGATTAATGGGCTCTATGTATAAGCATGCGATTGAGTAAGATCTAACGTACCATATGTTTATCTTCCTAAATGTTCACGTGACGGGGTACGAACAGTCACCTGCGAATGCACTTTTAATGCGGTTCTCGTCGCTAGCTCGAGAATCTCAGCTCAGGGGTTGAGTGACGAGCCCAACATTCTTGAGATGGTTGCGAGCAGCACTGGTGTTATTGTATTACCAGTACTATCAATCAATACCAGTACTTGTTTTATTGATACTGACACAGACAGTATCACTCAAGGCTAGTGCACCCTGTGTAAATTGTAGTCTGGGCTTGCACCTTCGACACCTCCGTCTAGTTTTACCATTATTTTTAGCGAAGGTTATCTCGGCATCGCACTTTTATCTTTGAGGAGGATAACAATAAGGTGATCCAGTCAGTGGATCTCCCGGAGTTCTTGACATAAGGAAGCGTGCCCGCAGCAGACAATCACACAATTTCTACTGAAGTGGAAACTGCGAGAGACGCCAAACAAGACAGTTTAATGACTGTACCTGGTTAGTCTCTCTCTCTCTCTCTCTCTCTCTCTCTCTCTCTCTCTCTCTCTCTCTCTCTCTCTCTCTCTCTCTCTCTCTCTCTCTCTCTCTCTCTCTCTCTCTCTCTCTCCATTTATCTCTGTATCTATCTCTTTCTCTCCCATGCTCCCTAGCTATCTTTTTCCCTGTCTATCCCTCCACCTGCCCCCCCCCCCACCCCCACCGACGTAAATCTTTCCTCATATTAAACACATCGTCGTGCAAATAACTATCGTTCACCCTTCCTGTCGCTCTGACTTTTCTATAAGAAGTAAAGCAAGAATATTGCGGCTTATTCAATTTCGTTTTGGAAACTTTTCATTGTCTTTACTCCAATCTCTTGAATTTAAACCTTTTTAAGCCCTCGAAGCACTTTAATGTAAAAGCTAAAGCGAAATTTACACGTATTGGAACACAAACCCTCCATCCTCATTTTAACAATGTGCTCAGGCAAAATTAGTTTTTAAAAACCCTACCAGAAATCCAGACATCAAGACCAAAAAAAAATGCCAGGAGAGGAGATAGGGATGCAGAATTTCTGGCACATCGTCTCTACCGTTGTAAAAAAAAGCAAGTCGTTGTCCGTTAGAATTTTCACTTTCGTAATTTTAAACTTGATGGCTTTTTATGCTTTACTCTTTAAACCAGTTACCTGATTTTTTTACGACCTATGTCCTATTTCTCTACTTCTTGGAAACCCTGTTTTAAAATTTCTGCGACTAAACTGCAGCGTTCGTTTTGATTCAATCAAGTTCATCATAAAGCAGCAAGTTCACCTGTGCATGTTCTACTAATTTCAAAGTTGGCTGCAGTGGTGAGCTACTCTAAAAGAAAAAAAAAAGAAAAAAACAAACTCTAAATGCTTTTCATTTTCCATGTTTCTTTTGAATCTTTAAGTATAAAATCTGACATACTGAAATTGTTTGAAGATAGCATGTTGTTCCTTTGTTACAGGGGATGAACGCTCTAATGCACTGGTTCTGCTGTTTCAGTAGGCCTATTTAAGCTTGAGAAGCTAAAATTGTGCGCGAAAAATTTTATGTGCGTGGAAGACAGGAATTTATTCCTGGTACGTGTACATGTATTTTTTGCTATGGATTAAAACCAGACTGCCTCTGTTCAAGAGTCAGTTACGGGTCCCAGCTTTCCAGCGCTACCGGTATTCCGCCCTCCTCTGATCTCCAATACACCAATTTTGTTTCGATGGAATACATGTATAATGTTATGTCAATCCATATGGGGTTTAATTTCATAGTAATTTTTCCTTTTTATAATTTCGACTCACTCTAACGTGCACCTTGTCATATTTTTTAAAAATAAGATATCAGTACGCTCATTGTAATAGAAATAGAATAATTCGTTAAAGTTAAGTTTTCTGCACCATAATCTTGATGATTTTAAGTAATCATTAGAAATGACCTAATCGAAGCGGGTTAGTGATCATTCTCCGTTGGTTGAAATGTGCACAAATAAAAGAAGCATCAAAAAAAAAAACTTAAAAACTAATGTCATGAATTCAATTGACTGAACACATTATTCTCGCAGGTATGTCGAATTTAACACAAAAAAAAAAAAACAAAAAAAAACAAAAAAATTATTCGATTCCTTTATTTTATCATACCAAGGCTTAGCCCTACAACTTAGATCACTGTGTCATTCACAAGAGATAAAAACAAAAGCAGCTGAATACCACTTCTGGCTCACACTCTCATCTTGATGAATCTACCAACCGCGCGTCACGGTCGTCTGCTAAAGTCTTCGCGGTTTCAAACGAACCAGAGGGGAAATCAGTCAAAAACACTACAGGGTATTTATTTGCGTTTTATGAGTCTCACAGTATCACAGCCGTGGAGCGCAGACAACTGCACTCGCACATTCTGCATCTGATCATCAAATGTAGAACAAAATGTGAAAAAGGTTGATTTTCCAGACATACATCGCCAATATCAACAGCAACAAGATAACGAAGGACAGTGCAAATATTTTTACAAGAAATTGAACACGCCTGCGAGATTTCCAGACAACTATATCTATGTAACAATCCAAAAGATTGGAAGTCGCTACGCGCTAATGTATCCCAAGGTCTTTCTTGTCCCTCGTCAAGGGAATACAAATAGAAAAAACAAACAAAAAACGTATACTGAGGGGAAATCATCTCAATAAAAAAAATTGTGGATGTGTGGATGCATTGAACCAGATCGAAATTAATTTCCCAAGAGACGTCACTCTTTGAACTATTAATAAGTATATCAGGATGACGGACTAAAATATTTATCGCACAATAGGCGTCAGTGAAAGATATTCTTTGATGATTTCAATTTATTGATTCGAGATAGTTTTGAGTTGGTCAATAGGAAAAGAAGTACTTTGAAAATATCATCTTATCTCGATGGTGAAATAGAAAGAATTTATAACCCCAGAATTTCACCTTTTTAGGTTCATAAATCAATTTTTATTGCCACGTTACCTTGGCAGTCAGTTACCTGAGTGGCTTCATAGGATGGGAAAAGCAAACTAAGAAGTAATTAAAAAAAAAAAAAACAAGAAGGAAAAAAGATCTGTCTTGAGAGGCAAGAGTAAAAATCTCTTTTAAACATATTAAAGGGTTAAGCATACTTTGTTACTTCATTATTATTTTGAACTGAGTGAAAAAAGATGTGAAGTTTGAAGGTTAATCATTCAACAACGAATAAAAAGAAGAAAAAAAACTAAAAATTTTAATAGAAAATATTTTCACATTTCTTTATGAAAAAAAAAGAAAGAAAATATCCAACCCTGTATCCTTCAGTGTAGGTGTATGGGATCGCTTTCAGCTTTTATTGGCAGAGTAAGGAATGTGAATGCTCTGCACATGAACTTTGCGCTATGTCTCTTCGGCTTATATTTGTCTCAATTATGTGAGCTTCGATCATTAACTATGCGGCTGCTAAGTTTTCAGACAGGTATTTACTTGTATGAATTTACCTCAAGTTAAAGAGTGATGGATGAAATCGGTTTAAGAGCTACTTTCGTTTTGAATCCAATCTGATGAAACTTGGAAAAGCAGTTTATGCTTAACTGTGATCACTTTTTTTTTTTTTTTTTTGGAACTACATTACACGAACATGCGATTCATTCATGAGTGGAAAAAGGTGTAAAATTCCATTACTCTACCATCTGTGCAAATTCTGACCTTTCAGGCTCTAGGCAAAGTCTATGTATAACCTTGAACTCGATGAGGTAAGGTTTATGAAAGACAGCTCTTTAGTTTCTTGTAATTCAAGCGGTACTGACCGCTGCTACCTCACCCGAAACGCATTCTGCCTCTGTGTAACATTAGTATGGGTATCAAATGACATTAGCAACGAGTATGCACTTGCAACAGTAGAAAAAGGTGTGCTTCTCTTTAGAATGTTAAATAACATTTTGGTGAAAGCGGGCTGCACTTTCTGGGGCACATAAATATTTTTCCTAAAGGAGATTGAAAAAAAAAAAAATCCTTACTCTGCCTGAGCACGTGACGAGGAGACCTTAGAAATGGGAGAAGAGAGTAAAAGAAACCTGACGCCTGTCAGTCAGACCTTCTACCTGGAAAACCATTTTTGCTTTTAAGTGACTGCGCAAAAGGAAAAAAAAAGGGGGGGGGGGGGTTGAAGAAGAGCATTTTAGCTACCGCTAGGTCAAACAGGAGACTTGGAACGTGATGTTAGAATAAAACAAAATAACTCCTTTTTTCCATCATCTGCCATTCATTCCTGAACCCCTGTATGGCTGATTCGTTAAAAAAATCGAGTTGAAGTATGCCAGAAGTTGACCTGCCAAGTAAATTCCTAGATGATTTCTAAAATTTCACTACAGGAACTGGAAATCCATAAAAGGATGTATAGCAGATGGATCATAGAATGGGAGGTTAAATGTACGGGGAAAAAATGGATTGAAAAAGTCGGTAGATGGGTGAGAAAAGAGAGAGATACAGACAGCCAGAGACCGATTGGTGGACTGAGGGTTGGTCGATTTGAAGTGAGTGATGTAAGAAATACAGGGAAGAAAAGGTTGAGTGAAGGGGAGGGGGAGACAGGCAGATTCACACTCCCGATCTTTTTCCTATTCAATTTTGTATGACTGAAACAGCATTCTGAAAAAAGGAGTAATGAACTCATTACATGAAATAAATACAAAACAGCATGAAACATGGGGCGTGAAATGGAAATGTTTCTCGGCATAAAAAATTTTATTAACTAGAACTTGGAGAAAGAAAGACAAACTCGCTGACATATCCGAGATAACTCGTATTACAAGGCTATGATTTCAACATGATTGTTTTATGCCTTTCCATCAGCTCAGATTTTCATATTTTTTTCTTCATTTAAATTATCCACCATTGCGCCTGTTGTCTAACAATCTTTCTTGTTTCAAACATTATACGCAAGCCTATTTTTCAATAACAGATGACGGCCAAGAATTTCCTGGATTTTTTTTTTTATAGAAAAGTTTAAATAGAGACTTACATTTCATTTCACAACTTGCAATGTTTTTGTTTTTTGCTTGTTTGTTTTTGTTTTTGTTTTGTTTTTTTTTGTTTTTTTGAAAGGGCATAATAATGGTTTAAGCCTAAATACCTTTACACTAAGCATAACTAAATATGTTATCGCACTGTCCAGATTGTGCGGGCGTGTACAGCGCGGGCCACCACAGCAGCGGCGTCTACTACATCAAGCCGCTGTACGCTTCGTGCCCGATACCCGTGTGGTGCGACATGGACTCCCCTGGCGGTGGCTGGCTTCTCTTGCAGCGCCGCAAGAACGGCCTCGAGCGCTTCAACCGCAACTGGGCCGCCTACAGGTCAGGCTTCGGGGATGTGGCCGGCGAGCACTGGCTCGGCAACGACAACATGTTCCTGCTGACCAACCAGGGCCGTTACCAGCTGAGAATCGATCTTTGGGACTTCTCCGGCAATCGCGTCTACGCTCTTTACTCAAACTTCAAAGTGGACGGTGAGGAACGATTTGGCAATTTTCACAGTGTTTCTTACGAATATGTTTGTGGATGGTACATATCCAGCAGTGGACCTTTACAGACAATAATTTGTTTTTATTTCGATATGTACTTAGAATTAAAAAAAAAGGAAAATAAGTGCTATATTTTCTTACTTCTTTGTAATGTTTTAACTTCTTTCTTTTATTACGAGTCGTGTTAGTAACAGTGTTGTTTAGAGAATCTAATGGAGGAAAAAAAATCAATAAAATCTTTTGAAAACGATGCTCAGGGTACTTTCATAAGCTGACAGTGATAAAGGAAGAAACATTTGTCTTTCAGAAACTTTAACTCATTCTTTTCCTACACCCTCGTCAGCGTTCAGGCCTCATCCCACTTTTCCGTTCACTAGAATAACAAGCAAAATTGTAATAAACGCGAAACATAGCACCGTAACAATGCCCTTCCATAAAGTTTAGGTTATCTATCCCTTGATTTGTTTCACGTCCTCTTCCGCCAGGTGAGCGCGACCAGTATCGGCTTCACATCTCTGGCTACTCCGGCAGCGCCCAAGACTCGATGCACAAGCACAACCAGAAGAGGTTCTCCACGCCCGATCGCGACAACGATAGTCGGAAGGAGGCGAGCTGCGCCCAGGAGTGGGAAGCCGGCTGGTGGTTTGACAACTGCTGGTTTGCCCTGCTCAACGGCCCCTACCACAACCGCAGCGACGTCGCATGGCGCGGCCTCGCCTGGAACTACTGGAAACGCGAGCAGCTTCGAGCCAGCGAGATGAAGATCCGCCCGCTGGCGCGTCGCAGGAGGCCTTGATTTCGGCGTAGCTAGGATATCTTATAAACTAGTGCCGCGTGGACAACGTTCAGGGGGACGTAAAGTAACGTGGGGACATTGGACTAACTTTTTCTAAGCTTAAAAAGGATATGTTAGGACAAAGACACGACGGTGGTATATGTTAAGGCTTATATAGGATATTTTATGGAGGTGCGTCACTGACTACTACTGCAACCGTGAAAATGCAAAGATATTCTCAAACATGGCGCACAATGGACCGCCTGTCGAGGCAGGCGCTATGGGCTGCTAAGGTGGGGCATTATCAAAATGTTTATAGGATGTTGTATGTAAACTGGTTGAATGAGGAATGAATGGGAATCTTCTCTCCCGGCGCACGACTGAGGGTCTTATTGAAAAATTAATGTGAGAAAACAACTGCATCTTTTCCGATCCGTCTTGATGATATCGCTGGCGTTTTTTGACATTGGCACACAGTTCAGTTAGTGTCTTGTCTTCATTTCGGGGTTACTCAAAGATTTTCGAAAGAGAGAACACTGACAAGGATCAGGCCCAAATGCGTTGACCCTTCTATAATCTCCATTGTTTATTCTCGATAGGAATTATATACAGCAGTCTTCAATAACATATTGTGAAACGATGAAAATTATGGCCCTGATAAATGCTTTCATTGTTCGAAGTGGATGATAAGTTGTGATGAGTAGTGTCCGCGGAAAAAACAAGTTTGAAGTCGCGCAAAGGAAATTAATATGCGAATCTAACATTTTCTTTTCATTATCTTTAACTCCTCCCTGTTTCGCTCGTAAAAAAAGAGTTTTTGTGAAGACGCATAAAGAAGAAAACAGAATAAATGTCTGTAAACTGGGGAAAAAAAAGGGTTTTGTCTATAATTTTTATAAATAACACATTCTCCTAGAGTGATTGGATAGGGAAACTTTGTTATAAAGAAGTTGCAGAAAGAAGAGGAGAGGAGAGAGAGAGAGAGGGAGAGAGAGATGTGAGAAGAGAAGAGAGTTTTGGGAAAAAAGGAGGGGTAAAGCGCGCGCGGGGGGGGGGGGGTTAGAGATGCGCAGATAAAGCAAATAATTCTGTAAAGAGGTAAATAGATAGATAGACAAATAAGGTTGTGTGGGTGAAAAAGAGGAAGAGACTGAGAGAGAGAGAGAGAGAGAGAGAGAGAGAGAGAGAGAGAGAGAGAGAGAGAGAGAGAGAGAGAGAGCGAGCGAGAGCTGGGCGAAGGGGTAGGGAGCAATGACTGAAAGTGCAAACACGTGATTGATAATATTTCAGGCAGATGTCTAAAATATAATTATGTGAAGAAGAAAAAAAAACGCCTCCCTAGACTTGTAAAAGGCATATGAGCCAAGTAGGTGGGTGAACGAGCTATAGATATATTTATGGCATTCTTTATCCTCTACTTTTTTATTCTATTTTTTCTTTTTTTTTTTCTTGTCATTAATGACTCTCGATGAAGTTGGAAAGGTTGTCTATTTGGCACAGTAATTCGGGAAATTCTGTGATAGGAATATTGTCGAGGCAGTTACGCTGCTGTAATACATCACTTGATCATTTTTAGCATGTATTAAAAATGATAAATGATACAAAGCGTAGACGAAACGACCAGCCAATTGTTCAATGCGCCTCTCGCATTACTTTGATCCCTTAACCCAGCCAATGCTTTACGCCTGAGGAGGATAGCGAGACATTTAAATTCATGTTGTCAAAGCGTAGTAACAATGTTATAAATATAGTTGCTGTTAATTTTTTTTATTATTGAAATAAAGCCAGCTCTGATGATGTTGATGATGATGACGACAGCGTGCGACAAAGAAAACAAGCATGATGATAATGACGATGATGTTGATGACAAAAGTGATGCCAGTGGTTCTAATCCCGGCAGCACAGTCGTGACTTCCGTATTAGGTCATGCACGCATACCACGACTTATCTGGATAAGACACAGTTTTGTCCGTTGCGACATTAAATTTAATCAAGTCAGGCCACGCATATACAAGAAAATAGTGAATGAACAAGTTAATGGATCATGGTGAGCAAGTGAAATGAAGGAAAAGGCAGGCACTAAAGTAGAATAGTACAAAAGAGCAAATGAACTTGAGAAAATCTCAATCAAAAACAATAAAAATGTACAAAAAGAAAAAAAAAACATCATATGACCATGAAGGTGAAAAAAATCAAAGCGGGTTTGAAAATACAGATGCACGAGCTTTATACTTAAAAGTTATTTTGGTCCAAAAGATCATTTATTTTGCATACATTTGGGTAGCGATAAAAAAAAATTCTTGTCAAAAAGCTGTCTCTTTCTAGAGACTTTTTTTCCAGTCTTAGAAGTGATCACTCATTTCTTAGTCCCCACAATAGGGACACAGTCTATCAGTAAAGGCAGGTTTTTGCCTCTTTGCCATCAGCAACACCAACGACAAAAACCATCGACAAGTCTGAGCATGACCGTGTACATATGCCTTGCTACATGGTATCTAGCACGTAACGAGAAATTCCAGGAGCACGAAATACTCGCATCCTTTTCAATACTTCTCTAACCGTCACTTAAATTCCAAAGAGCTTCAAACTTTAAAATAACATGTGTTTGTTCTTAATGCTAAAATAGAACGCAGAGTTGAAACTTGGGCAACATCCAAAATTCGTTTAGATGCGTTAAAATAATTATATACAAAAAAAGATCAACCTATGGGCGCCTTTTAACAATCGGCCTTGGCCTACTTCTGTGTGAATTGTTTTCATACAGTCATGATAAATTATAAATAAAAAATAGGGTTGCTTTTTCTGTTACTGCTTACATAATAACAAATTCAAGTTACCAATAGTGGACGGCAACAACTGTTTTGTTTTATTGTTTCGTTAGTTAATTTTTAATTAAGGGTAGACATATTCTAAACGCGAGAAATTATCGAAACCTTGCTTGTGTAACCTTTTTGATGGCTTGAAATCAGCAAATTGTGTGTTGCATCTCTATTCTGCTCACTGAGACCAATGATAGGTTCTTGATCGCAATAGCAAGAATTGTTTGAAAGTGATCACAAGACACCGTTAGATTGGTGAAATAGATTTCTATACCCGGGCACGTAGTTAGCTGTAGGCGCTCATGCTTTGCTAAGGGATGAAGTTACTTCCTTTTTAGAAAAGTGTGAGCAACAACGAGTTGTATTCCAAATCGACTGAAGCAAACATTACTGTATGTGATGTGAGCGTGGGGCTGCCCTAACGTTTTAATGTCTGACTGATTAAGTCAAGTAACTAAGCTTTGAGGACCGAGTATTTCTTTTAGCAAGTCATCGCCACTGCCTATTATCCTCTCATACTTTAATTGTTTAACTCCTTATTGCGTTTCTCATCTAAAGCTCCTAGTACTAGGTCATTTTTTTGCTGTTTTAAGCTTCATTGCTACCATTTTTATTCAACTTTCATAGCGTGCTTCCTAGTGAAATATCGATGTGTATATATTTCAGAATTTAATGATAATGTGCTTAGCTTTGCATACAAATTTAGCAATTTGTAAATATAATATAAGCATATTACATACATGTTCAACGCCGTAAGTGATAGTTAATGTTTTATCCTTTCTTTCATATTTGTGCAGCATTTGTTGTAACAATTTATCTCGTAGCGTTGGTACAACAGTCGATGTACAGCGTTCAACTGTATTACACTAATGATAATTCATCTCCTGGTGAACGATCTTCACCTTTTGTTGCTTTTATTGTATTTTCTATTTTTCATTATTTCTAACAGATTTTTTGCATTCTTATGACCACAATAACTTTACTATCATCATTGGTGTCTTTGTTATCACTATTGCTAGCTTTATTATTGTTGTTATTATAATAATTGTTACTATAATTCTCACTTCTAAATTATTTATGAATTTGCTATCTACAACTCCCATGTGTTATTTTTTTTAACACTTTCAATGTAACGGCTGTGTGGTAAAGCTGTATCGTCCTGCCAAGCTCTAAACCTCGTGACACGGTAACCTAAGGGTGTCCGCTGATGGAGATTAATGAACCATAAGCCGCAACTATAACGAGGACTGCAAATTTCTCAGGCTTCATTCTCTCTCTTTTATTGTTTTTTGTTAAACAAGGCAATCTGTATCTCAACAATCACACCGAGTGAGTCGACAGGCAGATGCGACCTACGAGAATTATCGTAATTAACCGGACTAGCCTGTTAACAAAGCAAGCATTATTTGTATTAAGAATTGGAAAATATGCCGCCTTCCTATAGATTATTTCAGCTGTA
The DNA here is from genome assembly GCA_033675545.1 of Elysia crispata. Lineage (NCBI taxonomy): Eukaryota > Metazoa > Mollusca > Gastropoda > Plakobranchidae > Elysia > Elysia crispata. Next base: position 436,140 of record JAWDGP010005352.1, on the reverse strand, counting down.
CATTTACACAATGTTCAAAAATTTTTCCGACATTTTTGAAGAAGAGACAAATTTTCATAAAAGTTCAAATGTGAACTCAAGAGTCGTATAGTTCCGATGCTTGTCAACACTGTGCTCATAATTAAAGGTCTCGATTCAGTTTTTCATACCATTCTAAAAAAAAAAAAAAAATTAAAATCCAAATCATTGTGTTTTTCAGCAGCTAAGCCTCGGCTTGTTATAGCCTTGATTAAGTAAGCTTGTGTCAAAGAAATACAAATGTTCAACGAAACACAGTCCGTACTAATAAGAGTAATTCTAAAAAATAATAATAATAATAATAATTATAATAATAATAAAAAGCTCATTCCCTGCTAAATGTATTTTATTATCTATTTTTCTGCGAGAACAATCCTTTTTTTTTTTCTCCAGATTTTTATGCATATTAAATTGTACAGTTTGTGAATCTGTGCTCGATTTCTGTATAGAACTTCGCCTAACTGCGGTATCGATGTCAATTAAGAAATAGCATTATTATGTTGATTAATTCATAATAAAAGAGTAAATGTAATGCAAATATCAGCCATCCTTAACGTTATCTTTTACGTGTTACATTTCTCTGATACGACCTGCATGCTTACTAAGTACGGTATGCTTGTGCGTGCAATATGCTAGTGTTAAGCTAAGGGGTCATTGCAGGATGGAGAAAACCTAGGTTAGCTTGTAACTATGGCACCCGACCAAAAAATATGTGGAAAAAGCATGTTGATGTTGTTCTCCAGTGGGTATGCTGCTTAACTTGTCACAGAGGCAGAGATGATGAGGATGCTGGTCATGATGAAGAAGGAGAGTTGATAAAAAGAAAGCGTATGAGGATGATCATAATAATAATGGGGTTATAAATCAATCTGATATTCTTCACAACCCAGACCAATATACGCAGAGGCTTGAAGGCTACGTCTGTTTTTAGCATTTAATGCTCCTATTTGGAGAGCGAGAGAGAGAGAGGGGGGGGGAGGAAGAGAGAGAGAGAGAGAAAGAGAGAGAGAAAGAGAGAGAGAGAGAGAGAGAGAGAGAGAGAGAGAGAGAGAGAGAGAGAGATAAAGAGAGAGAGAGAGAGAGAGAGAGAGAGAGAGAGAGAGAGAGAGAGAGAGAGAGAGAGAGAGAGAGAGAGAGAGAGAGAGAGGTAGGGGAACAAGCCTAAAAAGTTTTGAGATTTTAAAAACAATGGTACATTAAGAGTTATAAGGAATTCCAAAGTAGGTCTCAGATTTTTCAAAGTGTTAGAACAATTTAAAAGCAACAGTTTTTGTGATTCAGGGTGGCTACATCGTTAAGTGGCAGACTGATGCAGCCATTTATCACAATTCATCATGAGTACGGCGCTCTGAGTTTGAACAAAACAATCAGCTAGCGACTCTCTGATCTCTGTAATAATTCTTTCAAGTCATTATAGTTTTGTTTTTGCTTTTTTTTTTTTACTTCCTAACCTCAAACTTAGTTGGCCGTGAAGAACTAGATAATTAAAGAGTTTAATAGAAAACGTCTGTCTGCCTTGCCAAAGCCGCCTTGAGTGCTAATGAACTTGAGCTGCTGCTCGAGTGCCGACCCCTCTCCAAACCTGCTAACTAAGAAAGGGGTAAGTTACGGAACAGACATTATAAAAAAAAAAAAGGGGGGGGGGGTGAAATTAAACACCTCTCTCTCTCTCTCTCTCTCTCTCTCTCTCTCTCTCTCTCTCTCTCTCTCTCTCTCTCTCTCTCTCTCTCTCTCTCTCTCTCTCTCTCTCTCTCTCTCTCTCTCTCTCTCTCTCTCTCTATATATATATATATATATATATATATATATATATATATATATATATATATATATAGATACAAGCATTTGCCCGGTTCAGCATAACAGGACTCGCTGTTAGGCGGAGAACGATTTGATCGATATGATAAAGTGAAGCGCAATTTCTATAAGATGTTCCTCTGTGAGCTAGAGCAGACATCATGGTCAGTAATGACTTGTAGAAGAAACTTTTAAAACCTGTGAAGTGTAAAGCGCTTTGAACATTAATTTTACTAAGGAAGCGTTCTACAAAAATCTCATAAGCTTACTGCTTTTTACTATTTTTTAAAATGTGTTGTATCAACTTTTCCAATAATTACATTGTTTTATCTCTAGGGGCGGTTAAACCTACGAGCATTCAAGAAGTCATGAAGAATTGAAACGTCAAACTGAAATTTATGATTTTGTGAACTTCAAGACTCAGTGGTATTGTCAGCCTTGATAATTATCCTCACGTCGGTGCAGGCGGTCCAATAGCAATCCAGCACTTAGTTACCTGTACTTCTTACTTCATCGTCCAAAAAGAAAAAAAGCACAGCGAATATTTTTTTTTGGCTAGAATTCGTTCAATATAGGTCTTAAGATACAACGGCACGGCATCCAGACTCATAACAACAAGGATCGATCAGAATAAAAACGGGACTCAATCGCATTTTAGAGACAGTCGAGCAAATTATGACACAAAATAAAAAAAGAGGAAAGACGAATCTAAGGGCAAGAAGGAATGGTAGGACAGGTCTACGTTATCACGAGAGAAAGAAAAAGACCAACCGAGGAGTGAGAAAAGAACAAAGTGCAACATTCCGTTCTACAACAAACAAAAATCTCTGATTTCTTCACTACATCGGATTACACTAATTTAAATATTCTAACCTTTGCCAAATTGGCAATAACAAAGTGATATTTTTATTGATATATTTTTAAATGTATCAAATTGCAAGGCTTTGGGCAAACTCTTCCTCCCCCTTCCACCTAACCCCTCTGTCTCTTCCCCCCCCCCTCCCCCCCACACACACACACCTTTTTTTCACAACGAAAAAAAAAAAAGTAAAAAATGAGCACAGAGAGAGAAAATAATCTACTTCTCTTTGTCTCTTTGGATGAACTATGACTGTCACAAGAGGTTGGACTGAAGAGAGAGCTGCGATAATGGACAACTGGGTAAGCGATCACTGTTATGAAATGGAGCTTCTTCACGAACACGTATCCTGTACATGTAGGGATACATGTAATTAAAGACGTGTTAAATAAATTAACGTGCATCATTTTCAGTATTTTCACGCAGAAGCTAGAAGGATATGTTTACAGAACTGTAAAACAATAAAAATTTCGCCGCTGCAAAGTAAACAGCTTGACTATACGATGTGTGCGATGTGACAAAATAATGCATTGTCTATATCTCTAATGTGGCTGTTTTCTTCAACCTTTTTTTTTTTACAGTACGGTTCAATTGTGTAATAAAATGCTCTTTAGAAAATGTGTAATTGTCAGCAAATTACGAGTTAAAAAGACGTTTGATGAGTCTAGTGATTTATCCTGATATGCTTTTGAAGCTTTCATTCAAGTTACCAATTCATCACCTGCCCTAGCATCTCTCTAGCGCGGCACAGGTTGCTACTAACAGGTCACCGATGTTGAGGGCTAAGGAGCGCGTGAGCAAAGCGCCAGGCCTACTGAGATTTACACATTTTATTTTCGTGCGCTCATAATGATTTCTTCGTGTAAGAATTTAAAGTGGGTTGTTATCTACAGTTTACTTTAAAATAAATGCCACTAGCTTTTGGAAATCCATGGAGGGGTTTAATACTTGCATAAGGCTTTCTAATTAGAGTTTTGGTAAAATTCACTACATCCAAGTGAAACAAAATTAATGATTACAGCAGACATTTAAGCAAAAAACAACTAGCACGATATACGTGTGTTGCAGAAAGATCTCACTGGTTAAAGTGAGGGTAATAAGCAATCTCATAAATCAGACAGCTGAAAGAAATGAGGAGGTATTGAACAAAAAAAAAACCTTGAGGGCGCATCTACTTTTCTTAGTATATGATCATATTAATTAAAAGCATACAAGTTAGGGTATGGGCTACAGTTAATCTTTTCTCTCACAAAAACAAAGTATGAGTTAGGGTCGCTAAGTAAGAGCTAAATGTTAAAAAAATCACAGAAATTATTTCACGGAATAGAAATATTCTCTATATTCTCTATATGACACTTCATCAACCCAGTGCTCAGGTAAAAATGCAATCAAGTCAGCCTTTGCTTTAGTGCACATTTCCATCGGTATCATATATCCTTGCTAGGGCAGAGAGATTGGTGACAACAGAAAACATAATTATTGTCAGATTGCTTCAAGTACATTCCACAATGCTGTAGGTTCTCCAGGTATTGTTGGCAATGCTCTACACTAACATTGTGTTAAGCAATCTAAGAAATTCCCAAAATCTCCGGGGCGACTAGGATCGACCACTATCAGACTGAAAAGTCACCCCCTTACAAAGTGCTACTCAAGGAGGGCAGCAAGCCATTTACAGACTCTGTCAGTGGCATTTTATACATTTAAAATTGGCAACACGAGGTAGTAGACAAAAGATTTCAAGGCAGGTGTGACTCACTTCGCACAAAATAAAGATCTGAACGAGTAGAAATGTTGTTATACAGGTCTACAGTCATGTCATGGTAAAGGTAACAGCAAGGCAGAGTGATTACAATAGCACTGTCTGGGGTTTTCACCTTTCCTTCACTTGATGGTTGTATGAGTGTGTCCCCCCCCTCCCCCCCCCCAAAAAAAAAAGGGTGGGGGGAGGTTCAGAGATAAAACTATAGGTTTCAACAAATGTGTTTGACCTTAACGTGTTAAGATTGTCGATACCGTTTACATAGGATGCAGAACCTTTAGACTACCGTTCAGCAAAAATTATACATGTAAACGGTACCGATAATAGATATTCCGCTGACTGGTTTTGCAAACGATGTAATTCACTTTTAATTTTGAACTTCCACAACTTTTTGAAAAAACAGGAGATTATCTTTAAAAACCCGTTCAAAAAAGTGCGACACCGTCTTCCGAGGTAGTTAAAAGCCCACGTCTTTACTGCTGGTTCAACCCAGATGCGGAGCAATGGAAATGGGACTCAATTAATATTTTTTCAGGAACATTAGGTGCAGATCCACTAAGCGAAAAAAAAATAGAATTGTTTGTTGCCTAATTACAACAGTTGTTATGAAAACGGGGCCATCTTGAAAATAAACCAACAACTTTAAAAAGCAAAGGCTTTTTGAAATCACTTAATTCTAAACTTGGGATCATACATAAAGCAAAAAAAATATATAAATTCATGCAGAAGTATTTTTCGTTACCTAAATAAAGAAAAATATGGGTTTTCAAAAATGTCCCCCTATAACATTTTTTTGCAATTTTTTTTAGATAATGAGTCAATGCTCGTTCGTATTCAGTTTTTCATCAAAAGCTTCTGTATGATTCTTTAATTTTATATAAGCTTAATCCATGCCAAGTTTCGATAATTAGAAAAAAGTTCATAAAAAAACCTTTTGAACGAAAACTGACAAAAATTGTTGTAGTTTTGAGAAAAATTTAAGAAAGATTTAAATTTTGAAAGAGAAATTTAGATCATAATAATTTATGGTTTATTAAAATCACAAATTATGAGCAGAAATTTTTTTTTGATTTTTAGATTTATTTATTTATTTATTTTTTTTTTTTTTTCAATTTTCAGCATCAGAAATGATTCTACTTTTCAAATCAGGTCAGACATGTCTTAGGTTACCGATTTTCGGTGCATCCTCCCTCTCTTAAAGTGTAGCGACAATAAGCGACAATAAGCAGATACACTCAGGATTGCTCAAAGACAGATGGATTAGCTTCATCGTTAGCTGTAATAGTCATAACACCAGACCATAACTCGTGGCATACCATGAAAACGTGCATCCTTTTAAAACACCACTATTGCAGCTAATGAAAGACGAATTATTAAGAGGATATGCAATAACATCTCGTTCTTTAACCTTTTGACCCAAGGGCAAACAATCCTAGAACACTTCTGCAGAAAGCAATGGTCGTACTGATGGCCAGCAGCTGCGCTATGCAGTATCAGTGGCGGGTCAAATCACCTCGCATCCGGACAGGATCATTCAACAAGAAGGATGCTGCACATACTGCTACGCGTCTCGCTTGGGCACTGGTCAGTCGAGGCTTTACGCTCGGACAAACAATCACAGCGCTGGACAGATGCCACCAAATAGCTCTTAATAGCTCTTTGTTGATGGTGCACATGACTTTTTCCCCTTACAATTTTTATACACTGTCAACTTGCAAAAGTAATGAAGAAAAAAAAAAGGAAGTAAGAGAAAAAGTGAGATCTGACAGACAGAATGTGAAGTCGAAAAGAGTACAAGATGGTGTGGCTCTGGGTATGTTTATATGTATGTGAGAAAAGGGGGAAGAAGAGGAGGGGCGTAAAAGAATATTTTGAGAGAGAGAAACCAAAGACCCAAAGGCGAAGTTAAAGTTTTAAGACAACGGAGAACGAATAAGCTTGGGCGAAGGACAAAAAGCATTTAAAGTAAGCTGTAAGCCGTACACCAAAAGGCGAAAAATTCCTGCACTTAATCATATACAGATTTCGGGGTGGAGCTAAAAACGTGTGGATAATTATGATAAACTATCAACTTTTTATGTTAAAAAGAGTCTATCTCCATTCTCACTCGTTGCAGCGGATGAGCATAAATTCAAGTTAGTTCAGGTTCAGAGTTGACAATAATCGTAAGATGCTAACATTTATAAAGATGGTCGAAAGTTCGTGATAATTCAAGCTTCTGCTTCGTAACCAAGTGTGCGTAAGCAACCATTTTCTATCTTGAGCACTAAGAAGACTCTTCAGAAAGAGAGAGAGAGAGAGAGAGAGAGAGAGAGAGAGAGAGAGAGAGAGAGAGAGAGAGAGAGAGAGAGAGAGAGAGAAAACGAATTTTCTCTTTCTTGCCACTAGTTGAGCTGATTTTGTTTGTTGCATCTTACCAACAAAACAAAAAATGGGGGGGGGGGGGGAGTTCATTTGCGTCGACAAAGCTCACATTTGTAAAGAAAAATTTAGTTTTAGAGGAACATCTTCATCTGTTTGTATTTTTATCTTAATATTCATTTATTCATGGGATGCCATCCAGGTACAGTAACTGAAGGGTTAGAAGAGACGAGTAGAAATTTGTGCCAAATTTAAGGCCTAATTATTACAGTCGTCTTTTTTTTTTTTTGGGGGGGGGGGTTTTTATTTTTTCCCAGAATGTTTCATGGCCTTGTCTAAAGCTAGAAATCTAGGTGTTGGCCTAGACAGATCAATTTATTTACTTGAAAAACAATGTCCACGCGACGATGTAAACAACTTTAAAAGGCAAGTTTTGAATCAAAGAGAGTTGGTTTTGTCAGATCTACAAATGAACAAATGCTGCAATGTCCCAGACTTTTCCCCAGTTTTGACACTGATAACAACGTAAACTTACACTACATTTTGCGCATTGTTGTAATAAAAAGGTCTTTCAAGCGAGCGGGCCCACTTCAAGATGATCTGATAAAGTAATCTATTTGTGTATGCATATCTTTGATCTCTAGACGTTTTGGTTTCGTCAAACTTTGCCGCTTGGTTAAAAAAAATATTAAAAACAAAACAAGAGCATGATGGTGAATGAGCGAGAGTAACTGATCCCCAAACATGTTATCTTTGTATACACATTTTCAGCTTCCAGGCAGATACGCTTTTCTCTTCATGCACGTACAGGTAACAGGTCGAAGTTCTGCAACGTGAGGCCAAAAAAAAAAAGAAAAGAGAGGGGGAACAAAATCTTTTCTATATTTTCATTGCATTTACAAGAAACGAGCAAATGGATGATGAGCATAGAATAACTGGAATAGATGCTTTCATGCCAAAAGAAATTAACGCCAGAAACCCGCCAGAGTCTCTCCTGTCTTCCAACACATCATTATAGACCTAGACTTAGTTTGCTGCTGCCTCACTTCTCAGGTGGCCATGTAACTAGTAGGAGTTAAGACTTCCCTTACTTGTTATTACTCGTATTAATGCACTAAACTCATATGATTGGTTCGATTTATTGAAATCTAGATCTAATCTTCAACAGGCGATTCTCAGAATTTTGTTTGAAAAAAAAAAAGAAAAAAAAAGCAATGTTTTTCTGATTATTAATCACATGCTCCATTTTCATTTAGTAAGTACTTCAAATCAGAGATAATAAGATAAAAGAGAATGTAAAAGCCAGTCTATCATACATGCGATTTAAGTATTGAAAAAGTAATACAGTTCATAAGCTTCAAGAGACCAGGAAAAAGCGGCAAAGAAAGGATAGATCGGAAGCACCCTCTGACCCAATAACTTCACAGAGAGATGCAAAAATCTGCGGATGAGCAGTAAGAAAGACAGATGGACAATGACCTCTCTGTCGACAGCTAGATAACATAGGAAAAAAAACGCATAACATACAACTACACCAAGAGACACAGTTCATGATCATTAGAGATTAGACGAAAAAAACAGGCAGAATACCATCGCATTTGGAAAAAAAAAATTCTGGTATAGTGCTAAATTAAAAAAAAAACTCACAGAAAGATGGACATCCTATCATTTCTGGTTGTTTCATCAGCAAGGCTGGTGATCATGTTATGACCATCCGTTCTTGGATTCTTCCTTTACATATCGCATTACTTTCTGTTTCTTTCTTTTTATTTCTACTTTTATTTATATATTTTTTATTTGTTGCTGACTCTTTTTTTGTGTGTGTGTGTTGTTTTTTTCTTATCTATTTCAAGAGAAGAAGCGCTGATAAAGGCATATAAAAGGGAGATTCACAATAGTAAAAGGCATTGGTTTAAAAAAAAGCGAGATAAATACATCGCTTTCTCACCTCAACCGTAGAAGATTAGCAAACAGTCAAATGCACTCAAGTGGTAGAAAAGAGCTTTTTGAACTGTATAATTGTAAGCAAAGTAAAATGGAAGAACTGAAATTGTGAAAGTTTTAGCAATTCCTACATCTTTTTAAACCTCCATAGAGTTTTTATTGCTTTTTTATTATAATTTATTTCAGATAATAAACATTGGCTTCAGGAGAAGTAAACCTACTGACTATAAATGCTGAAACACATTCCCCATTCGCTTCTAATATTTAGCTTGCTTACCTCCATCTAAGGAAAAAATATTATAAATCTTCATTCCAAGCAATCACGGTCGGAGTCGATACAACCTCACGTTAACCTTTGATCTTTTCTTCCCCCCTTACATTCCAGAATTGAAAAAAAAAATAATAATAAAGCGTGAGTGTTTTTCCTTGCTTGTGCAGGCATCCACCATTGACTGTGCCCCTCATTTGAAGAATACAACAACAAAACTTTACGCTTTCAATGTTTGGGGGAGGCTTTGGTACATGGTTTACTTTGGCCCGTTTCCAACACGACGTATCGTTCACGTGATGTTTAAGTAGAGTAATACTTTCTAAGTCAAGATAAATTAAAATTCTTTTCCAGATTCAGTTTACAGTCTACTTCGCCCTTGTAAGAGTCTTTGAAAATACGAAGAATGTTCATTAGTAGAGTTGTGATCCGAATTCGTATTTTCTTTATGCATTTTTGCGAGGCTAGCCAAAACGACTGATAAACTTGAGTTATTAAATAATGAATTTAGCTGTAATACAACAGAAATTCTGCAAGATATATTGAGTTAAACTTTAAAAAGAAAAATGTATGAATACGGTACATTTCTCTGTTATTTTGTGCGTGATTTTTTTAAACACATGAACGTTACAAATCGTACAAAAATAATGTACTTTTCTATTTGCAATAGTTCAACTGGCAGAAATGGAAGAACAGACACAGGCAGACTGAGAGACAAAAAACAAACTTCTGAAATAGGGAAGAACAACTTTCTCAAGCAGTCGAGTGTTAAGAGAGACGAAAATTTAGTACGAACTTAATTTTTTTTTTTCAAATTGGGCTATAAATTGAATTCCCCAGATCATTATCACTCCTTAGTTTAATTGGTAAAATACGAAAACAAAATATTCAAGCTCTCCACACACACATACATCGTCAAAAATATGTCTAAACCCTCACGTAAGTTTCAGGTCAGGTCGAGAACTTATGAAGGAGAGATAGAAAAAAAAGGCATAAAAATTAACGGCATTTGCACACTCTTTAAACTAACATGTTTGTTGTAGTGTGTCTCATGCAGTTTCAAATTTTTGTTCATAAAAATTTATTAAGATACATAGTTTACTTCATATTCGGAGGAAGAAATATCCATTAAATAATTGTGATGAAATTCTGTAATCACATCAGGCATAATTTTACTTAGGGGTTTTCTCTCCTATTAAGAGATTTCAATTGCAAATCACTTTAATTTTAAAGTTATATGATAAAAGTGGTATATATTTAAAGTTTTACACTTAGGCATCAAAATTGGTCAAGTTTTATATCATGAAAATGAAATAAAATGCTTGGCTTAGCAAATTCTATCAATTTGTATGTTCAAATGCAGAATGTGTTGTGTTTTAATCCACACATAACTTTCATGCGCACAAGGACAAAAAGTAAAACAGGGCCTTGGGAAGTAAAAAAAAAATGTATCTATTAATATATTTTTTTTCTAAATAAAAAATACCATTGTTCAAAATTGACACTGAAAAATGAAAAAAACAAATTTGGAGATCAATGTGAGGAAGAAATAGGGCTTTTATCATCTCATCAAAATACCAAACATTATAGTGCAAATTGGCGAAGAAACAGATTATGATGATGATGCTCCCACATTGATTGTTATCAAAATACATGCTTAAAATGAACCTTATTAGAGAATGTGAGATTATCATTGTCCTGGATATAAAAGATGTTAGTTATGGGTCGGTCAGTTTGTGCCTCAGACTACCTCGACTGCCCTGGACTTCACCAAAGAGTGATTTAATGTCGACTTCTAATTTATGATAGTGGTCTTGGAAAGGTTTTGTAAGCCATTAATTGCATTAGATTAAAAGCGCAGATCCTAAATCTTTAAAGTTATTAGGCATTTTTCATCATAACATTTTTTTCAGAAATAAGGTGTTACTGTAACCCTAAGCCTAACCCTAACACATAAGGACAGAGAATTTAACATATAAAACAAGCCCAAATAGACAATTAACATCGAAAGCAAATCACTCTTTGGGGCAGTTCAGAAAAAGTCCGTGGTAGTCAGGGCAGAAAAGTTTCCTTCTGTTAGTTACAAAGTAAATCTGTAAGAGGCTTTACCTACCATTGTGCCTTTGATTGGAATTACATATAAACCAAATGGAAATTGAGGATGGACTGACAAAAAAAGGAGATTAATTGCAAGTTTAAGACCTTGTTCTTTTCATGATCAAATAATATTGTGCATACATTGAGCAATCCTAAAAAGGACCTTAAAAGCGTTTCAATGCAACTGAAAATAATAATGATTCATATAAAATAGAAAAGATGTACTTCATAGAAAATAAAGTTGTAAATAATCCTTTTAAACACAGAGTTTTCATTATAAGAATGTTCCTTTTTAAAACAAAATTTAGGAATGAAACTAATTTTGCAAGAAATGCTAAGCTGTTGTATTCAATAGTTTGAGGTTTTATGTCATTAACAGAATATATTATATTTCACACGAGAGATCAACATTTCAAAGATAAAAACTCAATGTATATAAAGCATGGGCTTCAAACACAAAATCCACTATCAACTATCATATATCTCTTCTCTACCACTACCAGGAAACACAGGTTTCTATAGGATAGGCCTTTACCCAAAATCACTTTTGTTTTATTTACAGAAAAATTCACTTTGAATATGAGTGATAAATGGTGTTTTAAAGATTTTGATTCTGATGACATTGCAGTTTCTTAAATGTGGGTAAAATATCTTTCAAAAAGTATCTCATCTTAAATATCAATCATTGGGTGAAAATAAAAAAGAAATCATGCTGAATATTACTTTTCCAGAATTTAATATACATATATATATATAAGACATTTGAGTTGACATTCAATCAAATTGGGTTGGAAATTCAAAACTAGGGCAACACCATGTAGTTTACTTTTCATCTTCATGATAGATCTGAGGAGTCATATAAAAATTTTAACAACAGCACACCTGTTGTAGAAAGATTTATTTCTCTGTTCAAGAAGTCTCCAAAGTTAGTAAATGTGATTACATGACAGATAAAATACTTAAATCAAAGTCTACTTACCGTGCACTCTTTGAGGATGGATCACTCAGTTCTTTTGCCTCTGCTGCCAAAACGACAAGGAACTCTGCGGAACTGGACATCTCGTTCAGGCCTGGCCCAGAAGTCTTGGGAAAAGCAGAGTAGCGCTCTCTGTTGACCCAAGCTTCTACTGATGCAGCTGTCACCACACCATCTGAGGCTATAAATAGCAAGAAAATTAAAGCAGATAGTGAGTGTATGGTTTTGTGAGTTAATTTGCTATGAAGACATCTAAGATCATAGATATTCACACTACTCAAGAATCTCTCAACTTGATATAATTTTACCTGGAGCAAAAGCAGATAGTGAGTGTATGGTTTTGTGAGTTAATTTGCTATGAAGACATCTAAGATCATAGATATTCACACTACTCAAGAATCTCTCAACTTGATATAATTTTACCTGGAGCTCAAATCATCATTAATAATTATCTATTTTGTTTCAACATTGCTTTTACTACAGTCACCCAAACAGCAACTAATCCTTTTATTCCAATTAATACTTTCATTAGTCATGACATCAGAAATAACTTAAATACACAAAAAAGGAAAGTAGAGAGAAATTAAGAAAGGAGATATGCAGCTAAGTTGAGATTCTTGTTTCACTTCTAGAGTAGTGCACTAAGGATAACTTACGAATGTATTCAAAGTATTGATGATCTTTAAACACTAATAATGTTGGATGCCTTTGAATCTGGCGTGTCTGTGGAACAAGAAACAAAGATGCAGCAGCCAAACCTAATTTAATGAAACAAAAGGTTTCATCATCATCAGTGGTAGTGATCAATTGGTGAGATTTTCATGGTTTATTCCCTAAATAATGATTTTAGCATCAGCTCAATGGTTTTTAAAAATATTCCTATTAAATCAGATGTTGCAGAATGTCCTTTTAAGGAAATGGATATTATCAACTTCTGATAAAAAATTACTTTCAAAGAGAATGATCGCAAAACATGTGCTCCTCTCAAAGTATAAGGGCTGTTCCAGAAATAAGTTAAGTAAGTCCATAACACTAAAAGGTGTAGAGCAAAATTGAAAAACGCACACAATAAATGTTCATATTTCAGCCCAAATTTATCAGCAGGAGAGCAAATTTATCCTGCCTTAAAAGATACATGTCAAGACCTTTCAGTCTGATCTCTATCAAACAACATCTTCGAAGTCATCTGATCACTGTTGTTAATATGTTTTCACATTTATCATTTAAGAGATTCATATACATGTAAATTGGAAGAAGCCAATTCAAGGTTATGAGGAGGATGTTGTAAAATACCTTGCCAAGCATTTGGAGACAGTCTTTAACTTCCGCAATGTTCACAGTATTGAAAAAGCATTACCATATAAAAATTGACTATGCTCAGTTAAGATGTTTTGTTTTTTTCAAGATAGGACCTGTCCAGGACCTTGATCTTAGGATCACCATGAATTTTTTCCTGAATCAAATAATTTTTTGGAGTCATGATGACTCATCAGAATCAAAGATGGCTTCAGTGATGTGGAAACACCCATCTTCACGAACAGTTAAAAAAAACAAGTTGTGACTTCAGTGAGAAAATTGATGGCCATCTTAAGACCCAAAAAGGATTGTGTTGGCTCCTTTATTTTGAGGCATGGTTAGACAATAAGAACAAAAAGAATAGTGCAAAACATTGAAAAGACTGGGAGAAGCTGTGCCCTTAAAGACATCTGGGTGGTTAAGCAGGGTCACCATTAATTTCAGAATTAAAGAATTGACTGCATTGTCTTGCCTTTCATTTTTTTCAGGTAGTCTATTCTCATTGTCATTCTGCAATGAAGACAATGTATCAACCAGTTTACAGATTAAATAGAGAAGTAAACCAATGTTGTAGAAGTTAATTGTGTGAATTTCATCAAATCACTCTACACCTGTAGGAGTTGAAACCATAGCTTTTCTCTGAGATAGCCCTATATCAATTTAAAAAAATTTTTTTTTTTCTTCGTGGATTTACAGGAATTCTGTGTACAACACTGAGAGACCTAGTGGGCATCACACTATTTAAAACTATTTTCTACAGAACATAAAAATAAAGTTGCTAAGCTTATATATTCAATTTCAAAATAAAAAAAAACCACCCTTTTTTAATTAAATATTGAAAGACAATGTTTTACCTTTTCTATCGATCCATGAACTTTTTTGTGAAAAAAGCAAGTAGTATTTAATATTGAGGACAAACTCTTCTTAGAAATCAATTAAGGGTAGATAAAAAGGTAAAATGTCATTGTTAAAAATCAAAAGGACCATAATTGTGAAAGGTTTCCATTTAGACTTACCTCGATAATGTTCCTCTTCCCATAATAGAAGTAAGAAGAAATGGCATGAATATCAGCCGAGGCACTGTATTTTTTCTGTGAATAAATAAGAAAAGTGATTATGTTTGACCTGAGTGTAATTTTTTTCTGCCAGCTACCCAATATTCTTGCAAAAGTTAATCAGATCATTCATTACACCTAGATATTAAAGTATATGATTTGAATCAAACTTCACCTTCTAAAAATGAGAGTGTGGCATGGTTATCCCACACCATATATTACACAAATCAACCCTTTGCCAATGCAAGCCATAGAAACAGAAGAAAAAAAATTAAAAAAAAAAAAGAAAAAAGACAGTGAAATAAACAAGTCAAAGACAGAACAAAAACTGTCAGTTAATAAGTTTCTCAAGGAACTGAGAGTTAGAGAGCAAACAAGTGCTCTAAAATTTCATTTATGTGGTTATTTATCCTGCAAAATATGGAGCATAATATAAAAAAAAATCTAAGCAAAGGAAATATCAAAGTTCTAAAAATAACAATGGGGTGCTTTTACCTAAAATTGTCAACATCTTTCCTTTAAAAAAAGGTGGGAAGATGAGCTCACTACATCAGTCCAAAAATAGAGAAAGAAATCAAAGATCCTATGAGCTGTCAATCGGGTTACATTATATCCAGCAAACATTGTACCCATTGACGAAATGCATGGCTTTTTTTCTTTTGCATGTTTAAAAAGACAACTAATACATGTATATAATTTGTGAAGCAGTAATACGCTTCAGGGCAAAAGGCAAAACAAATGGCTAGTGAATAACTCTTCAAAGCAATCAAGACAACTTTCAGGTAAGTATGCTCATAAATGTTGCAATTCCATTCAGGGATAATGTACTGCTAGTTTCAAAACAGCTTACGTACCCAGAAGCTTTCTAAAGTGAAACCAAGTTTCAAGCTCCCTATTGATTTTAGGAGTATTTAAGAAGCACCTGAGCAGATTATCTTGGCAGGAAATAAATGAAAATATAAATTGCAGGGAAAGATAAAAAAAAATACTAAAAATCAAACTCAGTCTTCACGACAGAATTCATTAAAACAACACAAAACCATTATCCCATGAAAAAAGGGTGAGCTTACATAAAAATGGTAAAATAAATTACAAGCTTACAATTACATTAATTAATTTGAAAATTGGGACCAACTAATATTTTGAGAAATGGTAAAATCCCATTTTTTTGGAGGAGTAAAACTTAACAATTAAGGTTAATCAAAAAGAGTATCACTGTTGTTGATCAAAAAGCTTATTGGAGTTTTTCAGTTTGTTTAACCTAGCTGTTCCAGTATCAGTAAAATATGATCATGGGTAAAATGATTAAAAAAGTCAGGTCAAGTTTCAATCAGCCACAAAACCAGGTAACAATGATTTCACTTTACAAAACTCAAATGTAAAAAAAATCAATTTGTAGTGGAAAGTTGACTTGATTAACCTGCAAAATATAAAAGTTGTGCACACCATCAGGCCCACAAAAGTCTTACACATTTTCATAGCCTAACAAACTTTTGGCTGTATTATTTGCACATACTCAGTTTATATAAATGCATGCTTCCTAAAGTTTCCTCTGTGTCAAAACAGGCCACACAATAAATATAACGTCAGCTCAGCTACATTTGCTATAGTCATCAAAGAAAGGGTGACTTCAAAAAGTGATAATATGTCTTCAACTTTTAACAAAAGTTTTACAAACCAAAATGCCTTAGCCACATAAAATATCTGAAATAAGGGATGGGCAATCTGATAATTGGACATTAAATAGTATAAGCAGTTGCCAGAATGGTGAAAGAAAAATGTATGTTCATAGATGGTGTTAAAAGCTATCAGTTTCAGCAAAAGCCTGAATGAAGGTAAACAATCCGCTATGAAGCACAAGTCCAATTGGAGTTTTGTGGATGTCATGTGTGTTCTATTGACTAATCTAGATTCTATCTATCCTCTTATTTAAATTTTGCAATGCATAAATCATAGTAAAATTAAATTCTCTTCCATTCCTTGTTCAAAGTCAATCATGAAGAGGATGATATAAATCCGTTTTGCAGGGACAGTAAGCATGGTGCACATAAATACACTTTTGAATGCCTACCTAAGCTAAACAGAATCAATATGCTACTTTTATGTTTGCTCTGCAAATATTCCTATAAGTCAGACTTTTTTAAGGTTCTAGACTACCTGCTCATGTCAACCAAATACGGCTATATTAGTAACAACTTCTGAACCTAAAAATCTAAAAAAGTCCCTATTCAAAACAAATTATATTTATACAAAACTTGTGATTGTATTTGTATTTTACTACCTCAAACACAAATGACTTTTTTTTACTCACAAAAAAATCATTTTGTTCATCATCATTTCCAATAAAGAGAAAAAACACATTATCACTGTGTCGACTTAAAGCTTCATTGAACTTCCCAATGCTGCTAAGCTTGCGAACAGTTGGTCTGAAAATAAGAGAGTTACAAAAAGAACTTATAGAAGAGAGAATGTTGGTAATGAAGCTTGTGCATTATGAGTCTGTTCAAAATCAACTTTTAACATTATAAGTTCAATATTCTTTTCAACAAGCATAGAAAGTAATCTTAAAGAGGTGTTTCATTGCATGGAGTGGGTGACTTAGGCAAAAACCATATTTTGTTCACTAATCTTCATGGTCATTTGGCTTGTAGTGGCATCTCATGTTAAATCTGCAGCAAGAGTAATTCATTTAGCTTTGTTTAAATGTTTGAAGTAAGGTAGTAAAGAGTTGCCCTTACTAGAACGTAACCAATAGCAACCTCTCAAAAAATTGTGCTGTTCTCTCTACTTTATACACAATTTATCTATTTTGTTCTTTTTTTTTTTTTTCATTTTAATGTATAGTTGTTTTAGAAAATTAAATTTGTATCCTGAACCAAAACTTCTCTGCATTCACATGAGTAAAAGATAACACAACCGCCACCTCAAAGTTTTCTTACCCTTGTGCTCTGAGAGCAAATTCAATGATTTCTGCTTTTGTTCTGTCACCCCGATGTGTATATCTCCTATCAGAGCTTATGCTGGAATTTGATAGAAAAAAACATAATAAATCTTAAAAATATACATGTTTGCAACACAAATACAAATAATTTTGCATAAAGGCCGCTAACTTTTTAAAAATTCTTCACTGAGGTGTTGTTTTTTTTCTTTGACTGTTAGTTTACATTGGTTATTTCCTTTTTTTAAATCCCTTCCAAAAAGATGTTAACTTAAATCTACTGAACAGTAAAAATTTACCAACTGTATACATTTGAGGTCATTATGGGATTAATTTCATGCGATATGCAACTCATAAGTCTGTCTACTAAAATAAGTGTCTAAATTAAACACCAAAAACCCTTACATGTCTAATTCAGTTTGCTGTTTGGAATACAAAATTTTAATTTTTATTTGGAGGTGATTGTGGTGGTGCAACAGTGGCAAAAGAGGTAGCAATAAAAATGCAGAAGTAGTAAGATGTGAAAGTTGTTCAGAATTTTTTTAAATAGAGCATAACATAATGCTCTTCAGTCTGATCTCTTAGCATAATTATAACTAAAAGCCAGATCTATCTAAGTAATCACAAGGCAGCATTGTTCTGTATAAAAAAATAACAAACATTAAATTCATCTCAGGAATTGATTTGGTTCATTAACTATCTTATTCCTTTTGGATCGCTTTAACTTTTTAATTTTTGTCTAGTTCTGGAAAATTGCAGAAGACTCGGTAGAGAAGTGACCAAGTTGGTGAAGGTTAACAAATAGTGGATCAGAGTACTACCAACACGAGAGAGTGGCACAGGCCCGCCCAGACGTTTAGGTTAGGTACAGAAGTATGCTATCGTCTGGTCTCATCACCCCAATAAGGGGAGAGGAGAAAAATGGCCTATGGGAAAAGGGGCTTTATTTTCTGATTTGAGGATTTGACCACTATACCATTAGTGGGTGTTAAGGTTGTCAAACTGCAGCCAAAGATCCTTGTTGAGAATGAACTATATGAAACAAGCAAACAAACAAATTAAGATAATTAAATCAAACCTCCTAAAGACTAGTTACTGCTCATCTGGGTTTCTGAACTTATGATATGGCCAGCTTTGCGAATTCTCATACTTTTGATACTAATAATAGGCCTACTTCACTTGGAGAGACATAAGTTTTATCTTACTGTCCTATTTGAGATTTTAATTTACAATCTTTAACAATAAAACAAATGATTATAAATTTTAATACATGCATTTTTATACAATAAAAAAGTAATATAACATTTAAATTTTTTACGAGCAATAGAAAACATGGCAATATTTTTCATGTATTTAGATCTGCAGAAATTTTGCTCATAAATAAAAGAGCTTATTTGCTCTTACTTCTCTTTTATTAATTTAAAATTGAAGCCTGAGTGAAATTCTTTGCTTAGCCTTAAAGCATTAATAGTTTATATCCAAAATCTGGAGCTGAGATGGATACTCACAATGAAAAAATATTTCAGTTGCATAAATATCATATCAGATGCAAAGATAAACTCACAACATAATAGTGGGAAATCCTCTCACAGAGAACTCAGATGCTATATCGGAGTATCTGGTGCAATCCAATTTCGCAATTCTGATAGGACTTCCCATTTGCTGCAATTCTTTTGCCACCTCACGATATATTGGCTCCAGCTGTTTGCAATGACCACACCAAGGTGCATAAAACTAAAACAAAAGCCAAAAAAATTTTTAAAACTATTTTGCATTTTGTCTTGACTTTTAATATTTATTGTGAAATATCCAATGTTCTAATCATTATCATTAGCTACATATGCATCTGTAATTGCGTGCATAAATAAAAACGTTCTTCTTTTTTTCCTGTATATTAAAAAATCTGGCATAAAATATCTAAACAGAACTTGTGTTTAATGGTTAAAGTAAGAGGAAAACTTATTTGTTCTAGCTAGAAAGCTATGTTCAAAGATTGAAGCTTTGAATATTTTTATGCCACTTGACTATCTAGAATGGGAGGTCCCTCAGTTATATTTGTCATAGAAATCAAGGCATGGTTTGACATTGTAGTTTGCTAGATGTAAGGATAAGTATAATTAGGTAAATCTCTCTTCAGCAAACTTGTTTGATATTAGCATGGTTGATTGTGAATTGTGGCCCAGCATGAGAGAAGCCCTGAAAATTTATGGGACCCCTTACATGCACTTGCATTGTTGGTTATATTATAGGATCATATATGTCATTATTTTTTTGAAGTGGGGCCACACAGCATATTTTTTAAAATCGATTTCAACTGTTTTGTTTGAAGAGAGGGAGGAGGGGTGTTGGGTAGGGGTAAATTGTTTGTCGAATCAGTGCAATTACAGCCAACTAGGTCAAAAGAAGAATATTGATTATTATTTAAACATGGTGACCAAAAGAGGAAAACAGATGAGCATGACAAAGTTGTGATTTTATAGAGTCCTTTTTGTTCTGTAATTTTTTAAAACTTTTAATATAACATTAAGCGTTGAAGTAAGAAACAGACAAACTGTGATACAAAATGTGTCATACATCTTTACCTCAACCAACCACATGCCATGATTCTTGTATTCCATGAACCTAGGTTACAAAGAAATAAAAGGGAAAAAAAGGAAATCAACACAATAAATACTAAATAGTCAGAACTCTAGAAAACAAATGAGGCAAATTCAATCTATACCATTTGTTTTTAAGTTCAGCTATACCATCATTCAGTATTATTATTATTGTGCTTCGCTTATTTTGGTGTAAATTTATATGGAGAACATATTTATAGTAAACACTTACCATAACCTCAGAGAATTACCATTTCAACTCTTTATGTGAAACAAAAAATTTAAGATATCTTGAAATGTCTTTTTAACGTCAAATCAGGGCAATACTATGTTAACATATGATCAATGTGAACTAAGACATAAATTGAGATGAGCGGGCAAACCAATGAAAATGACAGGGCTTTTCAATATTTTAAATTAAAGAGATTTCTATTTTGACAATGAATCTTTTATGTTCAAAAGTCTTTTATAACCTTAAAAGATACAGACTTACCTCAATGCATTCATTTCTAAAATTCCTGCTGCTTCTGCTACATATGCATATGGTATTTAGTTTCAAAGGTGTTAAATTAATTTCCTTTTTACATTTTTTAGTGCATTCAAAATTGATGAGGTAAATCTCATATAAATAATTATGTGCATACATTTTTTATAATAAGGTCACAGCAACGAAAATCCCTAAAATTCTGAAATAGGCTTTGCTTTTGCCTGCCTAGGCTGACCTTGCGCATACCCATAGGACTATTATAACTAGCAATAAAGCGGTCAGGAGGCAGTTAATGACTTTGACGACCATCAGAGCAGGGGCTGATAAGTGAGAGCAGCACAAAACTTGAAATTTGGCTGTACCCCAAACAAATTTTAATCATGATGTTAACCGTTTTTGTTTAATATTTGTATTTCAGCCTAATCATCAAGCTTTTACCTTTATTCAGATTCTTTTTTATGTGAAATGTGTTATCATCATGGTCTCTAGAACTAATTTTAAAAATGTATGTAAAGATTTAAACTCGTGGTAGATTGCATTTTTAATTGGTCATAACTAGTTAATTGCACCTACGATTTCAATGATTGTTTCTTTGAAACCTGAAAAAAACCTTTAAGTAAAAATTGTAACAAAAAATGTGCTTGCAAAGCAAAAATGAAAAAAATTATGTTTCAAATTGGCCCTAGTAGATCATTGGCAGAAATCATAACCATATCCTACTACTTTTTACAATATTATTAGTTTGTGAATCATCAAATTTCATCATGTTAATGTAAGAGATTTTGAGTAAATATTTTTGCAATTAATATATTGCTTCTCTGGCATGTATTCTAAAATCCTCAAAACAGAATTAGCTTTTTTCTTTTACACCAAGAGCAGACAAAAGAAATAATCTAATTTGTTGGAAAAATAAACAAGATAAAGACTAGCCCATGTGTTTCAGGAAGAAGGTAAAGAGATCTAATTGAATGAATACTTCAGAAATGTCCATATCAATAGCTCTGCCAGACAAGATAATATAGATAACGCAGAACTGGCGGTGAAACAGTACATGACAACTTACAGACTTTTTTCACACCGATCACCACTAAGCATCACTCAACTTTTAGTTCACTGGGCGAGAAGCCATTAGTGCAGTCGCTCACGCGCCCACCAGGGTCAAGCTGCCGTCCACTGTCATAAAAATTTACCTGTGCGAGTCTCGAACGCCGCCAAATTTTTTGTCGAATTTTTTAATATTTCTTATAACTTTAAGATCAAATGAATGTTGATAAAATATTTATCAATTATTAATTTTATTTTTGGATTATGCAGGCGACAAGTAGCTGGTTTCTCCAATAAAAAAATGTTATGCAATATGTATTACTGTCACTTACTTATAAGCAGTAGGAAATAAGCTATTTCTACAAAAGGACTTTAAGAATGCAGATAAATTTGCAATTTAAATAACTTTTATTTGCAACCTACATTTTTCTTTAAATTCATATGAGAGAATAAAGAAAACTTTGTGCTTACAATGATATAAAATCAACTTTAAGTATACCACCAAATGGTCATTAGGTTTATGTGAATTAGATTTTCTCTTCTTGACATGCACAGATAACATAATTGGATCAACTGCGCAACGATAATTGTTAATGATCAGTTCGCTGGTGCTGCAGAAATAATATTTTTAACACACTTTCTCTTGCATTTGTTTCTTTGCTTTACTTTGTGTAGTTTACCTTGGATTTTGCGAAGCTTTTTCTAAAAGCTGTTTGGTTCTTGTTCATCTGTCATGGCGTCATACTTAAGTACATTATCATGTTATTTTGCGAACTGGATGATCTCTATATCTAGCTAGGCTTACTTTTTGTTACAAAATATTGCAAAATTGTATTTAAAGATTTTTCTTATGAAATTTCCTTGACCAAGATTACTCATCTGTTCCATGTTAAAAATTATTGGCTATAATAAAGTGTCTGTATTGATATCAGTTTTTGTTCCATTTGATTACTTCATTCATCTCTTACCTTTCATCAAGTTCCAATTGAGATCTACATGATGCCATCAGCCCTGCAATTCAATATGAAGTAGAAAAAAATTTATGCTTACCATTATTTTAAATAAAGCAACAATGCAACCTAGCTGGTAAAAAGTAGGTTGATTTCTTAGGGAGTTTTTAACTTGTGACTATCACCTGTATCTTCTTCATAATTGTGTCAAAATTCCAAATCTGTTATGTATATGTATGTAGCAAATTTTATCACCGTCAAAGATAAACCTGTTTACTTTTTAATAAACTTCAAAGAGCAGCAATTGGAATCAAATTTTCTTAATTTCACCTTAAAATGTTTAGAAAAGCTGAGAAGTTCATTTATGTTTATCATTACAGTCCCATTTTAAAAAGGTGATTTCGTTTAGTTTAGCTGCTGGATGTTTTAAAAAAGATTCTTTGATTCTGGGGTTCTATTTTCCTGCATTAAATTTTTATTCTGTATGAGAACTATCAAATATGACCTTAAAGATTCCTGGTAGTAAAATGAAAGTATTTACTAAGACCATAAATGGCCTTTTTGCCTTGGCATGTTTGATGAGGCAAAATAAATCACAAAAGGAAGAAATCATGCTGTAACGAGGATAAACAAAAGATATTGGATCTGATCTTGGAACGAAATGATTTCCTTCTGAAATCATCAAATGTCCCATTCACAAAAGCCTAAATCCTGCTCTAATCTTTCAAAGCTGTAAACTTAGCAATACAACCATTTAAAATAATTCAATAAAGCTTACTTAAACTTTTACTCAAATGATTACACATTTGTTTCTACAATGTTAATTATTTGCATAGCATGGTAAATTTCAATTCTTTTAATTCAATTGTATTTTCAAGAGGACTTTACACTGCAAATCGCATAAAATAAAGATACCAGAAATATTATATTTGAAGAGACTGTTTTCTTAATGTGAGCATTTATAAATGCCTTTGTCTTTGGGTGTTAATTGTGGGTTTTTTAAAATACAATGTAGATGCTTTGCTTTTATATACATTGATTTTTTGTGAGTTCGGTTCATCTTATTTGGCAAGATTGATTGAAATACTGAAATCTAGGCTTAGATACATATGCAGGGGTGAGGGTAAATGCGGCAGCTATTAAAATGTGAAGCATTTCACTGAAAGCCAAGCCTTCTTCAACCTACATTCTGATTATCTAGTTCTCGGTATATATTGGGAGTAAAGATCTGGTGAAAGATGAAATCTTGATCTAAATTAAGATACTAATCTAGGGATCTACATCTAGAATCTAGATTTTGTTCCAAGAGAGGGTTCTAAACCGCTACCGTATTGATTTTGTGAATCAAATTTCAATCGCAAGAAATGCACGTGATAATATTTTGGTGTCACTCTTTTTAAAATAGCATTAACTTGCTTCATGTTAAAGTAGGTGTTTTTGTCTTAAATTGAAATTGTTACGTTCTCAGATTTACTCTCGGCTCACCGCAAAGTCCCAAAGCTACCAAGATGCGGGCAGCCATCTTTAAACATTACAGTTGAGATAAGAAGATTTAACTTTGTCATGATTGGTCAAAAATATTGATCTGAATGGGAAAATGGCAAATTTAAGATCGGAAAAGATATGAATAAGATATAATTTTTCACTCCTTCGGCTAGAGAGTTTCACCTTTGGGTCACAATCATGTTAATATTTTACCGGCAAAAGTAAGACCTGCTCTAACTAAACATTCAATCGGATGTAACTGGGCTTGTCAAGTTGCTCATTTATTTAATATCTTGGTTCATTGATTAGACTCCGGTGGCTAGATCTAGATCTTTCTTAACTGTCTGATCCGAAGGGGAAAACACAACTGGTTCGATCACAATGCCTCACATTGATAACGATATCAAACTGGACTTCAAAGATGTTCTAGTTCGACCAAAGAGGAGCACATTGCGCAGCAGAGCAGATGTAAGTCAAGAATTCATTTTAAATTCTTTATAACAATTGGAGATCTCTCGGTTGATCCATATTTTGGCCTAGGCCTAGTATACTTATGCAATATAGACTTAAAATTCTAGACATTGACAATCAAAGGTTCAATCCATGACACGTCCTGTAAACTCCGAGTAATAGGCTTTTCATTGTGCATGCCTTGTATATGGGACAGTTCACTCTCTAATCAGAGATGCCACTTTTCCGGCAATGGCTGGAAAGCCGGCAATTTTAAAATTTCCGATATATATGCGAGTAGGTGTGTGTGTGGGGTGGGGATGAAAAAAGTTCAGGTTTCTAATTCTAGTGTTCAATTGGGTTTAAGCATAAGATTAAGTCAGTGTTAGTGTATGTTAAGATGTTTCTTTTCTTAGGAGCAATTTTTAAGCTTGATAAAACAAAAACGTCGGCCTATTCCAATTTGTATGTGATAATTCTTAACATATTTACATTTTAGGAAATCACTTAACTTTTGGTTTTAGCTTAAATAAATTGCAGCAATTTTGAAAGAAAATTTTGTAGCGTTTGCTCCTTATTTAACTGTCATGTTCTGCAGTAAATATTTCACAACTATTTTGTGGTTGTTTTTTTCTTTTGCTTTTGCTGACAGGTGGATCTCACTCGCTCATTCCAATTTCGTAACTCTGGAAAGACGTACACGGGTATACCTGTAATTGCAGCTAATATGGACACTGTTGGCACATTTGAAATGGCAAAACAATTAGCTAAAGTTAGTTAATTTTTTAAAATTAATTCCCTCTTTTAATTTTGATTTATGAACATCAACATAACTATGAGACCAAGAAGAATAAGCTGCATGACTGCATCAAATAGATGTCTCCAGTTTTTTTTTAGCGTTTAGATTAAACTGTTTTAAAATTTGTTAATTCAGTCTCTTGCACACCTGTTCAAAGATTAACAGCTCAGTTCCCTGCATTGGTGTCACTGGCTCAGGCTAATTACAGATCTAGGTCCAACTTACAAGAATTACAGCTTACAGCTTTTCGCAACTTTCAGTTTCAATTAAAAGATGTTCATGATGGTAATTGTCTTTGAAACAATTTTTTTACAATTTATTTATAGTGTTTCAAATGTAAACAAGAACATGATGGTTGACAAAGTTTTCTCATCGGCTTTGAGTTTGATTTGTTAGATTCTCTTATCCTTTTTTAGTAGAATGGTAATTGGATTAAATGAACAAAGTGCTCATTTGAAGGGAAAAAAACACAAAGAAGTGTTGAATCTGAAAATGAGGATGGCGGTAGATTTATACATATGAGCTGTGACCTTCAGTCATTGATCTAATAAAGCCAATTATCCAACAATTTAGATCAGAATAACGGTACTGGTGTCCAAATCAACTCTACAGACTTGAAAATCAAAGCTTCGTGCTTAAGATGTAGATCTTAGTTTAACCTGAGACCCTAAGAGGAAGACTTGAACTGGCCATTATGAAAGTGAACAAAAACAAAGACTTGTAAAAATTTATCTGCGTTTCCTCCTTACTCAATACAGTAAGGGTTTTGGGATTGTTTAATTTTTTTTAATTTTTTTTTTTTTTTGGGGGGGGAATTTTCTTTGAAAAAAGGCTTATAGAACAGGCTTACATTTGCTTCACATTGGTTAGTTATAAAGTGCACTTTGCATTACATGCAAATCTAGTGCCAAAGATTATGCTTAGCTGTTAAATTCAATTATAAAGTGAATAAAAATGGTGATAATTTTTTTTTTTTCATTTCATTTAACAAAAAATAGTTATTATTCAACATAACCTTCAATATCCTCATTTGTCTGTAATAAAAATTGTATGTGGGGTATTTGCTTGTGACCGGAAGCAGTGGTGCTGAAACCAAAGCTTTTTTGTTGTATTTTGATGATGTGAGTGATGTTTGAAAATAGGTTGTTTGGCACAAACTGAATCAGTTCACAAAGTTTTTATATTATAAATTCAATTTTTTTTTTCATAGAGGTGGAAGGGTTCTAGTTCACTGACAGGAGGTTTAGTGAGGGCCCTGAATTTTGGAAATAGTTAAATTTGAATCAAAGAATGTATATTTTAAGTTCTCTGTCAAGGGTCTCCATCTTGTGTAGGCCTATGTGTTAGAAATTAATTTACCAGTCAATTAGTGACGAGAATCATGACTTTATAGTTTTTTATTTAATGACTTGGTTCTACTTTTTTGTGATTTACATGAAATACATGGAATTTATCTTTCAATCAATTCACTAAGAGACCTCTCACTTTTTCAGCATTTGATGTTTACTACAGTGCACAAACATTACAGTGTAAATGAATGGAGAGAATTTGCTACAGAAAATAAATCGACACTTGAGGTAATCATCCTGTGTGGTTGTTGGTGGATTGTTTTGTTTTTGTTTCCTTTTTTGTTTTTTTGCTTTAAGAATACTTTTGTAAAGGCAATTAGGAAAGTGATTTAATTTTCATTAGTTTGCATCTCCTGCATCTCCTGGCAATTCAATATGTAGATATAATTATAACAGATAGCTTGAAAATCATGACAGTCATTTACATTTTTTTTTCAATTCACAAATAAAATAAGAAAAAAAGGTATGGTGCTGCTTTAAGAATTACGATTTAAGTAAGCTTTTGGAGATTTATGCCTTCATCAGACAGAAACAAAGTTAAGCATATGATACCAAAAGATTTACCTACAGGTCATGAGAGGAAAAATGAGGAAAATAGTTATAAAAGGTGTGGATTTAAAAGCTTGATTTGTAATGTTATACGATTCTTGGAGCTGCAGTATACCTTTGATATTTTTTTTCTTTTTGTTTGTGCCTTAAAACAACACATCTATCTATTCTTTATTACTGTAACTTGCTTAAAATAAATTTAGGTTTTGTTAAGGTATTTTTAATGTGTGTATGTTTATTTATCAAGATTAAAAGATTGACAAGGTCTCAACAGTTTGTTTTAAAATGATAAGGCTTCCATCTGAACATGGGGTTAACACAATCCCTACCATGAGCCGATTGTAGCGGCTCACGGTCGCCAAACTTACCTACCACGAGCCGGTACAATCGGCTCGGACTTTCTAGTCCTAATCCAGTCCATATTTTCGATCTATCCAATCCAATGTTTACTAAAACGAATTCTACTTCCCTTCCGGCCTATTTTTAGCGTCGTTTGAGCTAAGTGGCGGTTGATTTTCATCAGGTTTTGACCAAAATAATTGTTAGATCTACAGGATTGCCGTTATTTTTTTTTATATAGGTGTTGTTAGTAAAAATGTTGTAAAATTTTTATTTCTTGGATTGCACTCTTCAAATTTGACACATGACTTCATAATTGGATTATACACAAGGTGGTGTGCTGTTTGATTGGATTGGATTAAAATTTCCAGATCAATGAGACCAGTAATTTGGATATTTTATTTTTACTTTTCGGTTATATCATCTTTTTATACATCTACCTCCTTACAAAAATTTTTAATTGCTATCTAACACTGATATTTCAAATCTGTATTCAATTCCCTGCATTTTTATATATAATACTTGTAGGTTCTAGAAATATAGGGGGTCTTAAACTTCAATTCAAAAAATCAGGTCTAGGATTTACTCGGGTCACAAAATATGGCTTGGGCACAAGGTAAAAAAACCCCTGGTAGGGATTGTGTTAAAGGAAATTAATACTTTAGCAGATTTTTTTTGTACCTATGACAAGTCCTTTTTTTATTGATAGGACTGAAAGAACTTCATATGTATCAAATGGTTTTTCTTATCTCCTGTTTGTTTCCTTGCATGATAGAGCCTGACACAGTGAAAACTGAATTAACAATAAAATTATGTTAATCTTTAATATTCTAGCATGTTGCAGCAAGTTCTGGTATTGGTGCTGGAGATCTGGAGAAACTTAGTGCCATTTTAGAGGCTGTGCCAGAAATCAAGTTCATCTGCATCGATGTGGCAAATGGTTACTCGGAGCATTTTGTTCAGTTTGTGAGGGATGTGCGCAAAAAGTACCCAGAACATACTATTTTGGTATGTTACCTTTAAACATATACTTGTTGTAATTATATTCATTGTTATTGGGTAGTCTATCGCAAATTTTTTTGTCTTTGACTTTACTTGAATGTTGTTTCTTTTGAAATTTTTAAATCAAAATATAGTCTGTTGTAAAAACAATATTTTGAGATGACAAACCATCAGAATTGAAAGAGAAAGCTTCCAGTTCCATTCTTGTTTGAGGGTTTGCTTTGGATGTTATTTTTAAAGATATCAATGAACTGTACCACCTTTATCTGGAATTGGAAATAAAGTATTATGAGTGGCAACTTGCTCCACAAATGAAACTGACTTTACACAGACTGGTGAGAAAAATTTGAATGAAATATTTGCTTTGGACTTAATTTAGTGTCTAGATTTCCCCAGCAATGTTTTGGACTTTTTGTTTTGTTTGTTTCCCCTTGCCCACCAAAACAATTTTGGTTGCTTTGATAACTGTTTTGGTTAAAACTGCACTTGTGCTGCTAAATCGTGAATTTAAAAAAAATCCATTTAAATAGACAATGAAAACTTAATTTTGTTTGAATAGTAAATTCTTTATAAGACTTTCTTTGAAACGTATTCGATAAAATGGTTAAGTATTGAATTATTTTTGCCTTTCTTTTAATTTTCCAGGAGTTTATTAATCATTTAACAACAGTTTATGTGGGTGAAAATTTGCCTTTGTTATGTTTTAGGCTATTTCATTTTTCTTATGTACATTGTAAGAACATTTACCTTTGACCTTTCAGGCTGGCAACGTAGTAACAGGAGAAATGGTAGAGGAATTGCTTTTGTCCGGAGCTGATATCATCAAGTGTGGCATTGGACCAGGTTCAGTATGCACTACACGTAAAAAGGCTGGTGTGGGATACCCACAGCTTAGTGCTGTGTTGGAGTGTGCAGATGCTGCTCATGGCCTGGGTGGTCATATCATATCGGTATGTGCACTTATTGCTGATCACTGTCGGTTGTGAAGAAAAAATTCCTTTAATTGCTTTACAATTACAAAGTCATTTTGGAGTTCAATTACACAATCATTTGGAACTGTGTTTCGTTTTATAGTCAAAATGAGTTCATGGTAAGTCATGATTCCACTGCTCTGGTATTCTACCAGTAAAATTAATTGTCAGAAGGATCTTCCTCTTCAATATGTTATATTATCAAATATTTTTTTCCCCTTTTTTCCCCCCAAGTTAATAAAGCTGTTTGAATGACTCTCTATGTGTAGACTGTTTTGCATATATGCTCCTTTGGTGTTTCAAAATATAATTCCTCTCTTTCTAGCAATTATTTCAGTGGTTCTTGAATCAATTCTAAACTATAGCCTCCAATTTGTGACACTTGAAAAAAATTTCATGCAAGTAAAAGTATATAAGATCCATTTAAGATTGCTCTCGAGACTTAAGAGATATGATAAAACTACTTGAAGAAAATTCTTTTTTCTTTTTTTACATAACAAATTCTTACTTTCATCTTAGTTCCCATTTTTTTAAATAAACAAATTAACATTCATTGAAGCTCTAATGGAATAGTGTGGTTTGTTAGTTACGGTCATAGAGATTGGCATGTAGAAGCCCTGTCCATGGATAAATTCTATTGACACTGACTGAACCTATATTTGTATACACTTAAATAAAATTCATTAAAATTTTCTTTTTCCTATAAGAAATTTATCACGATTTGATCTCGATAATTTGTTTCAAAACAATTTAGGTGAAGCAGATAACACTTTATTGACATGGGAACTCAGTCTCTTTACAGTAGCGGAGCACTTAGTTTTCCAGCACTGACCTCTTGACCAGGGTCATTAATTACGCCTGACAGGTAAAATGCGGGTGTCCCTGCTCATTGCTTATCTGCCAGCTAAGCCAGAATTTGGGCTATAAATTACAACATTCACTTATCTTGTAACATGCACTCTTTTAGTACGAATCCTGCCTAGAAGTATATCAAATAAAAGCAGAGCATGTTTAAAACGCAGTTGTTCTCCTCAGTCTGAGTTTACAGAATGGTACACTGCAGTGCTTTACGCTTTACTCAAGTGTCTTTTTTGTATTTTGATTAATTGAGAGATTGTTTTAAAACGTTAAATTTAAAAAATTCTTACATCATTTTGATCAACAAAGAGTAGTAAGAATTCCTGTGAAATTTCAATTTGGTAATATTAGTAGTCCGATAATGACGGCTGTCAATTATTATCTACTTCTGTGGACTATTCTACAACAAAACATGCCTGATAATTCTAAGTTTAGAAGCCAGATAAATTAAAACATAATAATATTCAAAGTGTATAGTGAAAATTTAGCTGACTATGATCTAATTTCATGATAAAAAAGTATAGTTAAATGTGCAAGTATTGTGAATTACACGTATATATGGGTTGTTGCGTAAAAAGATAACATCGGTGGCCTATATAGATTTCATTTCGTAAATCTATTTACACTCATATTTTATGCACTATAGGTGTTTTAAAATGACTTAATTAACCCTGTCAGTGAGAGCAAGAGTGCTAGCCTAAGCTCACATAACCTGGCCAGCGTGACCCCATAATGACCCTGTGCAATAGGTCAAGTCACCATCCGAACTAAGTGCTCCGCTCTGAAACTACAGTGTTGAGTCAATGATATAGCAGAAGATCAATTGAAACTTCTTTTCTTCATGCTCTTTGCAAATGCTAATGATGCAATTTTCATAATCTTCTATTGTAGTCCAATATTTTATATAATTAGTAATGAATTCAAGCCCTTGTAGATGACATTTCAGAAATATGAATTTAGTCTTTAGTTATGTGCAAAAGCTCAAACTATGTGACTATATATCCCAACAAAAAGTTTTTGAGGAAAGACGAAAACAAGGCACAGTTCAAACTGGTTTAGATGTAGAGCAGGATACATCTACTAATGATAAGTGAGATGGAATGAATGTTAAGTAATTTTGTCCCGTCACAGCAGCTGCACCAGATAGAAAATATTACCAATCATGGTATGATATCATTATCAAGGATGCTCTAAGGTAATGTGCCATATAAACATTTCAGTGCTGAAAAAAAAATAAAAAAAACCATTCATGCCTACGATTTGGCAACAAAATCTGGATAAAAAACTTCTCATATATTTCAAAGACAAGGATCCCTGAAATATGAAAACAAAAACCAATGCATTTTTTTAGATTTAGAACAGACTATGCTCAGGACTAGAATCCACAGCTGACATTGCAGTCCCCTCTATAAAACAATATTACACTGTATTATCTTCTGCGACTTTAAACATTATATACACCCAATATTGACTGAATTAGAGGGTAAATGAGGAATTTGGGTTATATAACAACAAAATTTACAACCTTGAAAGTAGGAAAAGGGCAGAGATTTTGAGTAGGTTTCTGTAAGTAACAGGCATAACTACCTTTCATCATTTTAGAGTGTTATTATTTTGAGTGTCACATGCATTTATTTTTTCAATTGAAAAATGGTTATGTCAACATGTTATTGTGCAAAAGCCATATCCACTAGTATGTTTTCAAGATTAGGAATGTGTACACATCTTTTCATATTATTCTAGGATGGAGGTTGCACCTGCCCTGGTGATGTGTCCAAAGCATTTGGAGCAGGAGCAGACTTTGTGATGCTTGGTGGCATGTTAGCAGGCCATGATGAATCTGGTGGGGAGACAATTGAGAAAGATGGCAGAAAATATAAGCTTTTCTATGGCATGAGTTCAGCAACAGCCATGAAAAAGCATGCAGGTGGTGTAGCTGAATACAGGTCAGTAAAGTCATTAAATTCATACTTTCTTTGTTTATTTTTTTATTTTTTTTTTGAAGAAATGCATCACTCTCCCTCTTTTAAGACTTAAATCCTTGGATTTTAAACACTTTTTGATAGTTATGATGTCCTTTTTTGTTTGTTTTTTTTCCTCTGCTTTATTCATGCATAGATCTTAAAGTATCTTTCTCTTTTAAATAGTCATTGATTCTGTCGTAAGAAGTAATACATTCTCTTGCTGTATTGTCTTGATTGAACAGCTTCAATTTAAATTTTTTAATGTTTGAACAGGGCATCTGAGGGCAAGACTGTGACCATTCCTTACCGTGGTCCAGTGGAGGCTACTGTTCAAGACATTTTAGGTGGTGTTAGATCTACATGCACATATGTAGGTGCATCAAAGCTGAAAGAGTTGAGCCGCAGGACAACTTTTATACGTGTCACCCAGCAGCTTAATGAAATTTTTACTCCCCATACTACAGAGCATTAAGGGGTAGGTGCCGCATTGTGGCGAGATTTTCTTCCCATTATTTTTATGATTTGCTCCCAAAAATAAATCTTGTTGCGAAAATGTCATTTTAGATATTAGCATATCTTTTCACAAGGTTTGAGTTTTTCTTTTTTGTTCTTGTCAGTCATGGATTGTCATAAGATGAAAATATGTGAAACATCCTAGATAAAAATATGAGAATTTAACTTTCACTGATGATTTATTCATGTGATCTTTTTGCTTTTTTGTCCTAGGTTTACTTATATCAAGTTTTTCCCGATTTTTATGGAGGATGAATCTGTTTTGTTTTCAACATTATCTCTTAATATGCATGCTTCATATCTCCTTCATATCTCTGCAAATATCTGGGTTTTTTTAATCAGCATATTTTTCTAGTCTTTATTATTTGACTTGTTTTGTGTCAAAATAATGAAAGAATAGCCCATCACTTTTTTTTAATTGTGCAAATAATCAGTCTGAATTTCTATTGTGATCAGAATGTAACCTGTTCATGCCTAATAAGTATTTGTCTTGTTCACTAATGTTGATACATAAATGCATGGAGTATAGATCTACCAATTTTCACTCAAGTACCTGACCAACATGGTGACTTTTATAAGAGCAATAAGGATGAGACATATTGTTATTGCTGAGAGTGAGAAATAATAAGTCTGAACTGCAGAATAGGGGAATGTGAATGGAAAGTAAGACTTTTTTTTATTTACATATTTCTTTTTTTTTTTTGCTCCATTATTCAGCTAAGCTCTTTTTTTTATTTGCTTTAACTTTAATAAACACTCAGCAATATGTGATTTCATATTTTGATACTGTAGAACAAGTAAAGATCACATTATCAGTGGTGAAACACAAAGCAATTTTAAATTAATTGATATTTAAAATTTAGTTTCAGCTAGATTTTATCAATTTGTAACAATGTCTATTAGGTGTTAGACTCTAAATTAAAATTTAGTTAGACTGGATGATGCATCTAGAATCTAGATCCCCCGATTCAATTTTAAATCACTCAGCAATCAGTGGATTTGACTTGTCTAAATAGTATAATTTTAGATTTAAATCTAGATATATTTAAGATTCTTTAATTAACATTAGAATTAAATGGAGTGTTTTGAAGAAACAACTCTTCAGATATTTGGATTTAGATCAAATCTTAATATGCATGAAACATTCGTTGAAAAAGAATAACACAAATCTAACTTAGATCTAGGTCACATAATGCATTCTTCACTGAGTAAAGGCAGAAATTAAACTTCTCTTTATATCAATAATTTGAACTGTGGTCATTCAGCATGAGGTTAATGGGTAAAGCCAGTTATTACTGATCCTTAATGATAGCGGAGTTGAATTGTTTTCTGTAAACTGTCTTAATTATATTATTATCATGTGTCATTATTATGCTATTCAACCAAACCCTGTATAGAATTAGATCTTTTTGGCAACATTACCTTTAAACAGTCAGAGCATTTTTTTGTGAGGGCTTTCAATATGTCTTTTTTTTTAAATGAGACAAATAAAAGCTTTAGTTCCATGTAATGTATTGTACTTTGATGAATCTCACTTGGAAACTTTTGGATTCTCAATGTTGTTTTTTTTTTTAAATACCTACTGTAAAGTAAAGAGAGTCTCAAACTCGATCGGAGTAAGTGGTAGGGTCCTGATTGTCTTGGCAAACGGCAATTATGAGGTAGTTTGCCATTGCTTTCCTCATCGCTTTTACTTTGACAAAGTCTATAGAGATCTAGCTACCCATTTAGTGCTGGGTGGACACAGGGGAGCTGAAAAACTTTTTACCCCGGACTGTGATTCAAACCGGAAACTTCTGGATTGGTAATCAAGTGCCCTTGTGGCTTGACCACCGCTCATCAATACCTAGTGTATTATGGCGTATATTCTATCAAATAGTCTTTGTTGTAGCCTAAGAATTTTGGTAAATTATTGAGAAAGAGACCATGAATATTCCTCATTACTGTGACAGTTACTTCAGTATTATATTATATTCAGATATGTTCATGATACATAGTAACTGCTTAAATGCTTATGCAGTTGTAATTTCTTTGTGTATGAGTTAGATTTGAAACATTTCAAAGACAGCAATATTAGCCTCACTAAATAATAATTAAATCGTTGCAGCAGCCAGACTGTTATTGAAAGTGCCTAGTCTTAAGTAAGTTAGCTGCTGAAACAGCTGATAATTAGATGTGAAATGCTTATAACATGCCTTGTTCCCTTTTTTGATGCTGCTGTTAAATGCTAGTGTGCTGATTTGTTTGAAGTGGTGTTGGTCCGATATTTAGACTGTTGCAATAGGCCCCACTTTCTTTATCACCTCTAATATCTCAAAGATGTTTTCTGGGAATTCTAAAAAGTTGATTAATTCTAACAGAACTGGTGAGAAGTCTTGGTGAATTCTATAAAATATGTGGATTGTTAAAGACTTAAAATAAGTGGGATCAGGGCAAAACAATATCACAATACTAAGTCTTTAACAATCCACATATTTTATAGAATTCACCAAGACTTCTCACCAGTTCTGTTAGAATTAAACAACTTTTTAGAATTCCCAGAAAACATCTTTGAAATATTATTTTTCTATCTTTGAAGTACCACCAGTCTTTTTTCTATTGGTCACTAAATTTCAATGTTTGGTGCTAACCCATTGTTTGGTTTTTTTTTTACTTCGTAATTTCTAAAACAGATCCAATTTGTTAAATGTTAACTTGCCCTGTTGTTTTGCCATAACAGTACTATTCCTGTACAATAAAAAAGATTTAATGCTGCACTTTTTGACTAGCGTTTGTACTGCTGTAATTTTCCTATACACTGTTTACATTGAATTTCATAGATTTACATATATTTTATACTCAATGTTTTGTGATTTTTTTTAGGATTATTTTTTACAAAAAATATTGGAGATTTTTTGGGATTTTTTAAATTATTATTATTATTATTATTATAGAAAATTTTGCGGCAAGGCTCTGAAGTTACAAATATCTCTTATGTCAAGCATACAAATGTTAATCATAAAATCATTAAAATTTTGTTAAATGGTGTAGTACTCACACAAGAATTAAATGTGTTACAATTTTCATTTTTCATTCTTTATCTCTGATAATTTTAAATTAAACTCCAGCTGATTGTGCTCTCTAAGCAAGATTGTTAGATTTTTCCATGATTTTGCTGTTTTTCTCATATGTTGGGTGTTGTGATTACACTTTTTTACTTTCAAAAATCTTCCATAACATGAGCTTATTATTTTTCTTTACTTGTGATACAACCATTGTGGTAGCAGAAATAAATCCTTTTCTTCCCTTTTTAGTCTCTGGCAGTTAATGCTAAATTTTGTTCAAAATTCATTGCACTTCAGCTCAATGGTAGGTTTTTATTATATGTTTCAGCTTATTTTTTGTTACTTTCTCAAGTTACTTTTATAAAATACTATACTCTAGCCATTGCTATCCCATGGATCTAGACCTTCACTTTGATTGCAAAATGATATGTTTAAATCAACTAAAGAACTTGTTATAAACAAATTGTTGGTTTACCTGCATCACCGAGATCTAATACTGTACATTAATATAAGTGTATTGAGGAAATAAAGACTGCGTAGGTAAGATCTCTAAAGTACATCCAAATAAATCACAACAGCACAGGTCAGCAGGTGTTATTTATTTTGTTTTGGTCTACGTGCACATTAGATAATTAGTGTAATCGCTGCAGGCCATGTTAGTGCAACAGAGCTTCTTACTTTAACTATCAATAGAGATAGAAGCATATCAAACTTTAAATGTTAGATTCACAAATGAAATAAAAGGGACATTTTGGGTGGCTACATTCTGTTTTCATTTCTTATGAACCTAATTTTCTTTTGTTTAATTGAAGGCATTTTGTAACTTAACATTAATAGTTTGTCAATAAGGAAGCAATGTATAAATTCCAAAAGTTCCTCAAACTGTTTTCAGTAGCACAATGCAGTCAGCTAAAATCGAGAATAATGCTTACAATATCACAGTTAAATTTGTTGAAAATGCTCAGCTGGAAGGCATTTTTTTAGTCTTAAAATGTATCACATATAAACATAAAAAATCATCATCTTTGTGAAAAGTGATCTCTTTATTTTTTTAGTTATATAATTTTTACCTATTTAAAAAGAAAATCATACAAATGCCTATAGCCACAAATGTTCGTTTATTCAATATATAACAATCACAATGATAGCTTAAAAGCAAAACTCAAAATCGCACTGTTTGCTGAACCAGTAATTATTTTATACCAGTCATATTCATGTCCTTGAGAATAAGCATCTGAGTTCTGTCAAGCTTACCATCTAGAAAGATCTACACTGCCTTTTTTTTTTTACTTTTATAAATTCACACACTCACTCCAACTGAAATAACCTGTTCTTGTAATCAATCATCTCAAGGGTGGAAAGTACAAAAGTCTAATTATATCAAATTGAAGTCCTGTATTACTTTTATCAGAGGAGCGCATCTATATGGAAAATAATGCATATTGTGGTAGGTATATTGTGAGTATATGATTAATATACATGTATAAATAATATGTGATCATAAAAAACAAAAGTAGTCTTGCTAAAATTCATTAGCTTTGAGCAGAAATACTTCAGTCAATCTCTCTTTAACTTAGTTAACAAAGATTTCTGCTTTATTATAAAATTCAGAAATGTGTGTATTTACCCTGCATTCACTGTAAAATAAAGGCACGCCAAGCGAGTGCTTTCACACCAAGATAATATCTGGCGCCCGTGTAGAATGACAGATAGTCTTTTTTTTTTAAACGATATAACGTCTCCGAAATCAACTTTTGTGTGTTGCGCAAGCCTGTCTCGGTGAATTATCTAGGTTTATGACGTTGCACACTGCCAAGACTGAAATTTGTGAAATTGCAGCGCGGTGCTAAAGCTGAAATATCGGCCAGCCAAGAAAAGTTAACTCATACATACTTGGGGGTACAGTGTGAACATGAAAAAGGAAAAATAAATATTTTGGTGCACTCTATCGGTAGGGCGAGATCACTTGGGTGAGCAATTTTTTGCTGTGAATGCAGGGTAATAACATTTATCAGGCATACAAGGTAATTCACACCCAACGCATAACTGTTTTGAATCAATCCAAGAAATGTGGGTCCAAAATTCTTTTTTTTTTTTTTTATTTTTACAACATACCAAAGGGTCAAAATCAAAACTTTTTCCAACTTACCCTGGCCAATTCACATTTTTGCAATACATATTATGCAGAATAATTTTCATTTGCAAAACAAAGAAAAGTAAAAAAATACAGATAAAACTTCATACAAATTTATAAAATGATGTATGTCAATTTCAAACAGGTCAGGTTGTTTATCTACCGAATACCCTGCTACTACAGCTATTGTGGCTAAAAAATGCAAAAAATCTTCACCTTTTCATGTACCTTTTCTTTCTGAAAATCACACAGTTAATCCTTTATTGGTACACAAACTGAATCAGCTGTCAAATTGTAATCTCAAAAACAGGTCTCATCTAATAGTACAATAATTGCTTTTGACTTAACCAACAAAAGTGGAAGATATTCATGAGGGAAATAAAATAACTCCTAGTTTATCCATACATCCACAACTGTTATTCCAAGTAATTGGAAACAATTGTCCATTCAAGAAAACCATGTTTGGAAATGAGGTGTTTGTTATCCTTTAAATTTTTAGAGAAATCTTTCCATCAAGCATTCATTGATATATATATATTCTTAACATAGAATAAAGATTCTGTTGAGAAAACAAATTACTCTCAATTTGCATGTTCTTTGTCATTGTTTCATGTATGTGTGGAAAGAGATGTTGCAATCCAATCATAAACACTATACTGCTGATTCTAGCTTCTAGTGGAGCAATTTTGTTGTAATTTATTCATTATGTGCGGGAGGCACTCATAGAAAGAAATGTAATAAAAGAAAGATTGCAGTAGAGGAAGAACTAGGTTCAATCTAAATTACAAACATCTGCCTGCCAACCTTGAACTTCGTGCAACTAAGGCTAGTGCTATAATGTCCATCCTTATAATCAATCTTACCATAAGTATCTTATAGAAATGTAAGGCGCTGAAATGACATACTGTACAACTTTTCACATGAATGAGAGGTTACCTGACAAGCTAGTTATATTGGTTGTACAATTGAGGGGTTTTTCATTTCTTAAATTCTCAAATTCCATAGCACTTTAATCAGAACAGCATTTCCTTGAATAAGGCTATTGAAATACATTGCACTCTTTCATCAAACAAACCTTAACTCCATTTTACCTTTCAAAGGCTAAACAGTAATTCTCTTGTGTCAGTTCAGGATCTCAATATACTGTAGCACCATGAGATCACATGATCTTACTGATCAGCATTGAAATGTGAGAAGTAAAATTAATGTTTACAAAACCAACCTAGAAGTCTAAATATGTTAATGTCTACAAAAACTAATGAACACTTAAAAGCATAACAGAATCAAATGAAAACATATTGATCTCATGATGTAAATGAAATAAAGTTTAACAAAAGCATGGTAATAAATATATTTCCTGTTTTCACAGTACTTTTAAAACAAAGGTAACAAAAAATTGCTTACACAAAGAGAGCTATAAATTGACAAAACATCGATTTTCTATGTAAATCACAACCTGGCTGTTCATTCGAAGGCATGAAATCACAAACTGTTTGTAGGTAGGGGTTGGTCTTTTCTTATTTGCTTTGTTCGTTTTTTTGTTTTTGCGTTTTATTTTTACATTTACAAATGTAAAATAATGATTTGTAAATCTGTCAAAACATGCTGTGGCCTTAATAGCTTCAGGAACATAATCACTGTTACCAATATCCTATATTTGTTCTTTTTTCTACATTGTAGGAGTAAAGACCACCACACGAAAAAACGTATGTTAGTTTAATCCTTTCCATTTTTCTAAAAAAGTAGCAATTCTTTAATAGGAACTCTTTCCAACCCTTATTAGTGTTTCGAGATCAGCTCACATTGCACAAAAACACTATTGCCATTTGTAGGTATGTGCCTTTTTTGGTTTAGCAACATTTGGGTGTTAGAGAACATTTTTTTTTGTTATTTTTTGATAACCTGTGCTCAAGGCCACTAATTTTTGTCTTACTTATTACTTTGCACATTTGCTAGATTTAAAAAGGTCCAGCATCTTCCTAAGACCATTCCTCCTAAGGCAAGCCCACAATAATACAAGTAGCCTGTTTAAAAAGCAATATAACTAAGTCAAGGGCATATTAATATGATCATTGCATGAGTTAATTAGATTAGATCTGTACATATTACTATTATATTTTTATAAACTATTTCATTGGTTAATATGATTTTACATTGATATTTCTTTATACTCTTGATAATTCAAAATAAAGGCTCATTTGTGAGAGTACCCAATAAATTAGCATAAAAAAAAGTCTGGTTAAAGGAAATATTAAACAACTGAAAAATAACTTGACTTATTATTTTTTATAATACATATTATATTTCCAAAAATCACATTTTAAACTATTTGTGATACATGTACATTATAGGATAAAAAAAAATCATGGTCAAATAGATATGTTACATCTCGACAGATAGACAAGATTAAAAAATAATGGACCAAAAGTATCATTGTCAAATTCAAAAATACATATAAAAATTGATGTAAAATAAGTTTAAATAGAAGATAGAGAATTGTGCCTAAGGAGAAGTGAGTCCCATAAACAGAAAAAAGGTCCCATTCATAGCTCAACTGACATGAAGATAAAAAAAATATCTCAAGAAAATTTCTCCAGTGGCCTGGTAATTTTGTCCAATAACAAAGTCAAAACACACACACACACACATATGAATCTGCCTTTGGTGTGTGTCTGGCTAAAGGAAAGAAGGAGTAAAATTGTTCACATTATACTTTCTTTTGTTTTAAACAAAAGAAATTTGAGTGTGGAAATTATTTCATTAAGTATTGGTTTAAGCTACAAGGGCTAAGATGCACTGATGATTTTTGAGGAATATCACTTTGGTTTGTTTCTGATATGACCAATAATTTTATGGGAAGGGGGGTTTAGAAGTGGACAAAAATAATACCTCATGTTCAAAGTAAATCAATTATACATATTACCTATTCTTGAACAAAAAATATACAATAAACCTTTAGAATTTAAAAAGAAATTAGGTTTAGAGGATATCCATCAAAGCCTAATGATGGCAGCTGATATCTTGATTTCTATGTATATCTTTTGAATTAAGGTTAAAAAAAAAAAGATAACATCTGGTGCTAAAAGACTTTTAAAGCAATTTCTCTTCATTTATTTACACTCTTGTTGATTCAATTCATGAAGCCTTTTCAAAAGTAGAAAAAAAGCATTTCTTATGCCTTTCCCCTCAAACTGTTATTAGAAAAAAAAATCATTGAGATGATATTTTTCAGAACTTGATAAAAATATATTTAACAAAAAGGGTTTTTTTAGGTGTGAATATTCTATATGTTTTCTAAATAAAATAACTCAGAAAGGAAAAAGAGCAGTTTGCATTTACCGCACAATAACCATCCTAAGAAAATGAATACATTTGAATCAATCACTCAAACTATGGATAACATCACTCTCCCAATATCACAGACTATAAAGAATTTCATGTGCTCAATTTCTTTAAGAATTCTTTTTCTTGTATCCTGATCACAGCCATCATGTAATGAAGTATAATTTTGTATCTTATATCACTATAGAAAATTGCATAGAGATTTCAATAGGTGGTCAACCCACCAGAGACAGGCAGACCAAATTAGATCTTCTGGTGTAAAAAAATGACCTTGCCACCAATTAATGTAAGTGAAACCAGTCTTATTTAATTCAGAGGTAAAAAAAACTATAAAATTTCATAAATTACTCTTTTTAATATTAAGTTATAACAACAAATCTTATATCTTATATCTTTTATAATTTCATGCAGATTTCTCCACTTCGGAGGCTAAAAAATGACTTTTCCATAGTATTTTCAAATGAGACATGAGAAACATGCAACTTACTTGAACTGGATGCACAGCATGTACATAATGAAATGAGATTTCAATTCCAAACCTACAAAACATTCTTTTTTTTTTTGTTTTCTTTAATATAATTGAATGTCACCATTCTCAAGGATGACCAAAACACAATAAGGATCCTCTAGATTGGCAGATATCTAGCAGTTCTAATGTAAAAATGACCAAAACTGAAGAGCCAGAGAGCATGGTTTGCAAATTAAATAAAAAAAAAAAAATGAGCAGATTTTAAACTCTACCTTGTATACAACTACCATATACTCTTTAAAAACGCCAATGAAAAAAAAAGTTATATTAACAGCCAATATCAAATCTAAGACAACAGTAAATCAATACAAAAAAAAAATAAATTCATATTCGCAATCTTTATCACACCCAATTATTTATGAGTTTTTTTTTTGTTTTTGTTTTTTTAACTATAGTGAAATATGATATTTCTTTTTCAGTATACCTTAGGCTTTAGCATCATACTGCATATTTTAAACATGGGACAAAAGTGTTCCTTCAAGAGACACTGCTTGCCTATGCAAAATCTGTAGATTTAGATTATTCAAGTAGCTCCATGTTCAAGAACTATATTTTTTTACAATAAAAATATCTTTTGATAACACTCCAGGAAATAAAAAAAAATTTAGAAAAGATCAATTTACATATTCAAAAGCATTTAAATGTATTTCAATTTTTTTATATAAATTTCCAATTTAATACAGCTAATGAGTAAAAGAGTATATATTGGTTATCAGCATTTAAGCAATAATCTAAAAATATTCACTTGCATGGGATTTCCTTGCCCCTATGAAGAAAGATAAGATTATAGACTTGCTAAACTTAATTCTTTATAATTTTTTATGCCATAAATTTGTCAAGACAACTGTTGTTAAAGAATAACTTTTTAAGATCAGCTAGCTGTCATACGGATAATGTCAACAAGTATGAAAATGTCTCAAATTGGTCAAAATGAGCTTTGGTGTCTGCATCTCTGAGAGACAGAAAAAGCTAGAAATTGAACACGATCTTTGAAATGACTCTAAAGGTAAATGCAGACAGTTTAAAAACTAAATAAAAGCATGCCATGGTTATGTTCATATTATATCTGTGGTGTAGTTTTTTTCGTTGAGCAATAAATGATATGAAAGAAATTGTTTCTTAGCTTTCAAAGGATGAGTCACTTGACTTGTGTGGTCCTTTTGAGAAACCTTCTATAAAAAAAAAAAAGAATATTAAACACCTTATGCTACTTAAAAAAAAATAAAGAAATAAAATTTTCTTTTCATTTCTAAGTCTGATAATTTTTTCTAATTTTCTTATTATTTTGCTTTGTAGCTTTGTTGCTCCTCTGTCTATTGGTCTAAAAAACAAAGGTTGATATATCTCACACCAGTGCAATGATTTTTATGGTATGTTTCCTATCATATGACACCTACCTCTAAAAATTCAATATCACATTAAAAATATTTCAACTTTAACAAGTAGAAATGTCACCTGAAAACCTCAAATGTACACAGATTACAACTGAAATAAACTCAAAAAAAAGCATAAAATCTTAGAGCATCCATTTTTGAAGAGTCAAAAGAAATGACGTATCTACTTGAAAGATAAATTAATTCGAGGGAAAATTTTTTAGACTGATCATGAAAATATGTCACGTTAATAAGTATTTTATATAAAACAGGAAAGAAACATTGAATGACAAATCTTAAGGCAATCAAGCAGCTGCAAAGTGAAGTTTCAGCGATTTAAAAAAACATAGTTATCAGCAGCTGTTACTAAGAAATAGACTCTTGAATAATTCTGTATTTAAAAAAATCATGTCCAGAGCCATATTTCTTGAACAGATGATTACCCTGTATACCCTGAGACTATAATTCAAATAAAATTTTAAAAATTCATTTAGGGCAGAAATTTTTTTTTTTAAAATTAAACTTACATAGCAAGTACCAATATGTCAGAGAAATATTTTGAAAGGAAATTATTTTCTTTTGCATCTTTTTTAAATAGAACTTGAGATGTATTAGAAAAGTTAGGTGTGTACAGTTTCATTTCTTTACCCAGCATAAATTCAGTGACAAAGGCACTAGATTATGATTGTTAATTAAAAAAATGATGAATTTAAGTTCTCTTTTTGTTCGCTTGCTTTATTTCAATGAGAATTGCTCTTCACACCCTTTCCTAATTAAAATATTACAAAGTAGCTTTTTATGGCTTTAAAGACCACTTTAAATGAAACTTATTTTGCCTGTAATAATAGTTTATTTTTCAATAAACACTGTTTATTTACCATTCACTAAGAAATTTATCAACGTTTAAAAAGTTTTTTCATTATTCCTTTTACTAGAGCCCAAGAGAAAAAACAGGGGCATTTTTAGGTTGATATGAGAAATTATATCTGTTTAGCGCATGCGAGATCTTGTCATGTCTTTGAAGGGTAGCTATTAATAGGGTGCACATATGTCATAAACAAAAAAGTCATATAAAACACTAGATAGATATTAAAACTAAAGGGTGTTACAAGCAGAAAGTCTACACTAAATTATTTCAGCATGCCTGAAGACCTCTGCAGCTAAATAATAAATTATCAATTTCTGACAATCTGTGACAGATTGTAGCTTTGAATCTCAGGTTAAACAGTAGTTGGGCCTTGATTCAGACTTTTGCTCTTGAAGGCATCCATCAGTACTTTCTTTTTCTGTGCAGCATCCAATATGCGCTACAGTGGAAAGAAAAAAAGCAATGTGTTAAAAATCAGTTACTTTGACACACATTTGGAGTTTACCCATTTTTCTTTCACTAATATCAGGTACTCAAACCACTTTCTTTGAATGAATGTTATTTTATGTTAACGGTCAAAGTCAATAAAGCATTGGCTTAGACCCAAGTTTTTGGAGGTATTACACAAAAGTATATTCTAAAGAGTGTTAGGTTTCACCGATTTGGATTTGATATCTGTTAAAATTGGATCTGTCAAGAGACCTTTCTATTCTCCCAAAAAAAAATCAGTATGATTGTCAT
Source organism: Elysia crispata (assembly GCA_033675545.1). Taxonomy (NCBI): domain Eukaryota; kingdom Metazoa; phylum Mollusca; class Gastropoda; family Plakobranchidae; genus Elysia; species Elysia crispata. The sequence continues at coordinate 391,384 of JAWDGP010005352.1, read as the reverse complement.
AAGTTTCAACAACACTACAAAGTCAATACTTCTACATTGTTTAAGTTTATATACAGGTATTTAGTTATCACATGCAGTTAAATGTTTATTAAAAACATCACTTGACTCCAAAGTTGCAAAAAAAAGTATATCCTTTTCTTCGATATTGTAAATTTACAGATTTGTATAAACAATCTCATTTTAAAACAAAAGAAAGACGTTCTGAAGAACAAATAAGTGAGTATTCTTGAGAAGAGTATTTTATCTTGTATACTATAAGTCTCTTTGTTGTATTTCAACAATTGCTTGCAAGCAATGTTATATATTTTCAAGATAAAATATAGAAATCTTTAGCATAAATTTTTCAGTGTTTGAGATTCAAAGTGCTATAATGACATGCAAATATGTACTATTAAAATTTAGATTTCTCTGTCATGATATGTGAAAGGCTTTCTTCAATTTACTTAAGCATGCAAGTATGAAAATGGCTACTGATGTATGTATCATGATAACATTCTAAAGCTTTTTTTTAACGTACAATGAGAAGCAGTAGATTTTATTGTGTTGAAATCACAAAGCAGCAGTTTCGGTTTTATTGCCCTTAATGAATTGCATTCATGCCTACATGCAAAATTATTCCTTTAAAAGAATGCATGCACCATTAATTTCCAAGTGAAATGAATTAAAGTGATTTCTCTATAATTACCACATTCCCAGATTTAGGGGGCGATTAAGATCTAGGCAACTGTTAAAGGAAATGATAAATATATTGGTCATTAAGAGATATATTTTTTGGCCTTAATTAATTTTCAAGAAACTCATTTTAAAACCCAATACATACAATAGACCTAAGTGGAAATTTCTTGAAATAAAAGCCTTGACAGTGTAATAATTCCAGCTTTCCAAGTCCGCAATAAAAAAAAAATTTTAACCAACTATGATTTTTTACAATTTTGAAATAAGGCATTTGTGCATTTGAAGCTTCATTGATGAGTATTACATATTTGACATTGTAACAGAACAGTATGCACCCACCACACTATTCATAAAAGCAGATTTACATCTCAGGGATAGTAAACTGGTCTAAAAATAAACAAAATAGAGAAGTACTTCTATTTTCCTGAATAGGTTATTGTGAGAGCTAACAAGACTTCAAAATCAAACATTACTATAAGGCAGATGTATTGCCCATTATTCATTGTCGTAAAACTTGCCAGTTAAGAGAATTTTGATATGCTTTAACTGCTTTGGCATGATAGCCAATACATTTGAATTCATTAATACTTGGATCAATGTTTTATGTTTCTCCTGAAACTGATGCATATTAAGAGACCCAAATCTAAAGCCTAACAATAACATCTAATCTAAGAAACTTTATTACTAAGATATTTTTGAATATTCAATAGAGGAAAATGTACAAGAGGAGAAAATCAACAATGTAGGTTAGAGAGCAGACAACACCTAATTACATTGATATGAAGGTAAAGTATAGGTTTTTTTTTCCATAGTCCGCATCAAGCCAAAGCCATTGGAAAATAAAAACACAAAGCTTTCTATGAATAAATTATGAAATAAAGTCACTATCATTTTTATGACAATCAAAATATTTAGTTAAGGAGCAAACTGAGATTTTGTTTGTTAAAAATTAAAGCCTTAAACAGTAAAATGTGCTTATACAGCACTTCATGCTCATTATATGGAGAAAAAATGTGCTACTCAAGAAAATGATTATCACAATGTTTTTAATTTTACTAAAATGCTTTATATGAAGACATGTGGTGTATGTATAGAAACAATATTTTTAGCCTACTTTTCTTTGGTCAGTTTGTTGGGGGTTTTTTCTACATAGAAAAGACACACAGTATATATTATATAGAATGTTAAGAATAGAAAAATATTATCTTAAAGATACACTTGAAATGCTTTAAATAAAGATACTTTGTGTACACACAACAAATAAAAAATTAATGCAAACATTTATTTTTTAAGGTGCACATATTTTGTTGTTTTTTTTAAATAAAGAAACAGCATGGTATTTAACCAAGGTGATTAATAATAAGTGCATTTGTAAAGGGCTTACATAAAGTAGCATTTTGCTGCACAGATATTACTAAAGGATTAAATATCACATCAAAGATTACTTTAACATTGAACTCTTTTTAGAGAAAAGAAACATTTTAAGGAATATATATAGTAATTAAGGACCTAATGGTGTCCTTACGTCTTTGTTAATTTTTTTTTCAAAACTTTATACTTGGCTAAAGCATTCTCCAAATTCAGAGTGAGAAATGTTTGACTAAAATTTGCCTGAATATTAAGTAATATTGCTTTTAAAATAAGTAAAATGTTTTAAATTATGTAGCCAATCGGACATATTGCTATTAACCAGAGAATTGTAAGCAAATGCTTAAAAAAGAGATTTACATCTTTTATAATTGAATATGCAAGTAAGCAGTATCCATCTAATCCTTCAAAATAATATTTATTCTTAAGCTATCGCCAGAATTGAGAAAATAGGAAAGTTTACAAATTAGGTGACAAGTAGGCATGATGGATGAAAGGTGTTTTTTGTTTGTTTTGTTATTAATCAGACATGAATTTAGATATGCTTTATGCCACAGAGACACTTAATACAAGAAAAGATAGCCTTTCCCTCTAATAGTTACATTGAGAAAAAACAAAAAGACTGAGGGTATCATGGAAATTTGATAGGGAAAAAGTTAATTTAAGAGTCATATTACACCAAAATTTTTTTTTTCATTTCAGTTCATGGTAAACTATGCTTTAAGAGCTTACAATATGCTTATACTGTTGAGGCTATCCAATATTACTGAAAAATAATATATATTTAGAAAGTTCACTGTCAATGCATGAAATATAATACATCTACTTAATTTGTATAACTATAAATGAAAAAGCCAAATGAAATTTAAATTTATTTATCTAATATGAATTAACAATTCCTGCAACTGATATAAATATTTGGCAACGTATTAGATATTTGAGGTGTGAAAACACCATCTCATCATATTTATGTGCACATGTTGAACTGGAAATTACAAACGCAAAACAAATCTTTGAGCAAAGGGGAAAAAATAGATAAAAGACTGACATCTACTAGCTTGGGTTTCCGTTTAGAGCTATCTTCTTTCATCTGGAAAGTGAAAACAGGTTAACAAAAAAGGAAAAGAAACATTAATAGCAATATGCTCTGCAGTATTTAGATTTATATATATTAAAAAAAAGATTAAATGCTAAGAAAGGAGAACAAAATGAAAGATATTTCAGAACACAAAAATAGAAGACAATTAAGATCCTTCTAAATACCCACTACTGATTAAAATTGAGGTAAAAGTTTTTTTCATATGAATTGTAAGTATTAATGTGAAACAAAAGAAACTGACAACTTTTTGCCCTTAAATTTAAAAAAAATAACCAAAAAGGAATGAGATAAGCTTGCCCCAAGTATACTACTAAAGCATTCAGTACATAAATCCAATAAGTTTTCTATAATTTTGTATACAGCCATAACTTTATTATCATCTGACACAAACTCATGAACTGCTGATGGAAGCATAGAATTACCATTTATAGTTAGTAAACAAGAAACCATGATGCTCACCAAATAGTTTTCATAATCATATATATAATACATTCCATCATATGAGCCAGCAACTTTTTTCAATTTATTTTGTATGTGAATAACCTCAATGTTTATGTGTTGTTATTGGTGAACACTTCGAAGAAAGTTTCGAAGGGGGAAAAAAAGCAATTTTTGACGATTTTTTTTTTCAATCAGGTTATCAAATGAACACAATATCAATTTATCATGTATCAGAGTTGTAAAACAAGGAAATAAAACCATACAAGTTATATCGTGTAAAAATAATAATAAAAAAAGGCAAATTAAAAACTGTTTCTCAACTGACTGCCAGCAATTTACTTTTGTCCAAATTGTTTCTGTATCTCTTTTCTATTGCCTTTTAAACTGACAAACATTGTATTAAAGCTTTTTTTTATGAAAAAGATGTAATTTACAAACCTTGAGAAGACTTGAAATAAAATTATTAAAAAAAACAAAGTAACATATATGACAGAAAAGGTTGTGAGCTGTTATCAACTACTTTGCAGACGTCCATACATGAGACTACAGACTAGATCATTATTAAGAGCAGGAACAAAGATATGTTATCACAAGAACAGAATGAGAAATATGTTTTACATGCTACATGCTGACCTGGTGTCTTTATGATAGCTGAAGATAATTATAAAAAAAAATTAATGAAAATGGTATTTATCAATAATTACATAAATTTCTTCCACTCTTTTGTGTTAAAAATGTGCTGATCTCATTCAATACAGAAATAGATTACATAAATTCCTTTTATAAACAGTTTCAAAAACCAATAGTTGAAAATATCACATGAATTGATTTTTAGGAATTTGCATTACCTTTTACTTCACTGTCAGTTTATTTTGCATTCTTTTTAATTTCTTTTTTTTTAAATTATATATGTTAAAAAAAATCGTTCTTGAAATGGCTTACAAAATATCTTGAAAACAGTTTCAAATACTTCAGGCAGAAGCTATAAGTCTAAGAATTTCAATGTAAGATTTGGGAAACTGAGTTTTGTCCTGAGTAAACATTATTGGGAAGCTGAATTTTGCCTGCTAATGAAGTTATGAATGTTTCATTAATCTGAAGCCCTCTTAAAAAAGCCATTCATCAAAAATTCTTTGGACATTCTTCTGTTATTGCAGTATAAGTAGTTATTGAGTTAAGATATTATGGTAGCAAAAAAAAATTTAGATGATTGCTTTATTTGTTAAATATATTTCCTATTATTATTTAATTGTGCACAGATATATGTATGTTTGTTGGTTGTTTTTTTTTATCAATACTCATTAGATTCTCTGATTTCTTAGTCTTTCTCGCTCTCTTTGGAAGATGCTACAAGGTTAAAATTTATCTCACTGTAGCTCATATGTTAAAGCATGCTTCAAACATATCACCTACATCTTTGCAATTTTTCCCTCTTTCTGGAGAATCAGCTCAGATATAACCATATCAAATAGGATGTTAAAAGCCTGACAGAGGTAGTGTACTTTTGGACTTACTTGTTTTCTCAATGCCAGTTTAGCCTGGTATTCTTGTTTGGCCATCTGCAGAGACACCCATTTCGGCAAATCTGGCACAAGGATAGCCACACCAGCTTTGACGGCTAGAACAATGTGCTGGAATTTAAGATAAAAAAATTTGCTATGCCCATAGATGTTGGCAATATTATGCTCGTGTTTAATAAGGTTAATATCTAACTAAAGACCAGTGAGAGGCAGTGATAGAAGACTTGTTACACGTTTTCACCTATACTTCATCCATCCTATTTGTAAAAAACTGTTGATATTCTTGCTTGTTTGGCAAACAATTAATTCATTTAGTTTTTACTTTTATCTTATTCAAAAGAGCAAAAAGGTGCTAAAATTTGTATTCTAAATAATAATTCTTGACCGCTTTCATTTCTTATTCTATAGTTTCCCGTGCGCCAAAATTAAATATTGTTTTAAAAATTTACTTTTCTTAAAATTTTTCATGATTTCAAAAGCGGAAATAAAAGTAGGCATTTGATCAAAAGCAAATACATTGAAAAAAAAAAGAAACATGCACTTTCAGCCCATCCTCTTAAGACTAAATGTACCGTTTTTGAATTGAAAGAGATACAAATATTTCAATTTATCATAGTTTTAAAATATGCTTCAATTCAGGGACTTGATTTACAAAACTGAGTTATAATGATGTTAAATGAAAAAAAAGCCTCTGGTTGTAACTGAAGGAAAGGTTAGAAAGTTAGAACTCATTTAAGCCTTACCTCAGCAGCTACAAAAATAAGCACATAGTTTACAGGTGAAATATCTGAGGGCAACAATTTCTTGACCCCTGGGTCCATACCAATCAGGGCACAGTTAGTGATCACTGAGATCAGACCAATTATCTCAAAAGCTGGCTGTAACGAAATAAAAAAAAATAGTTTTACATGCAAACATTTCAAACTAAGGAAAACTATTCATGAGAAATTTGCTTTGGTTAGGTTGGTGTCATCAAATTAACTTAGGCCTTGAGGTCAGGATATTCAGTTGAATGTACAACAATTTCCATAGAATAAGGAAAATATGTTCTTTTTTTCTTTTTGTAATAGTTCATGTATCAGATTTTTGGCTTACTTCAATGCAAACATTTAGAATCTTGGATTAGCTTCAATATATATATGTAGAATATCCATTTGATGACAAAATATAATACTGTTCACTTTAAAGTCTTTCAAGAAGCAAAAGTATCTAAAAAAAAACAACTAAAATTATAATGATATAAATTCCTGCTAAAAATTTTAAGATTTTAACATATGTTTCGTGCAAAGCTTGTGGATGAAACAAAAACCAATGGGCAAAACATGACTAAGTTATACAGTTTTACAGTACTCTCTTACTTGCCAAGCTCCAATGTTGTTGGCTTGTTGTGTGAAAGGTCGCCGGAACACTTTACAGAATTTGAAGGCATCTGTGCGAATCTCTATGAAGTTGTTAATCAATGCCCAAAGAGCAGCCAAAGGAAAGGTTGAGGAGAAGAGGTAGACATAGCCAAATTGAATATACATCTCCAAGTATTCATCATTGCATCCCTGGAAAACAAAATTTTGTTAATATGGAAAAAGATATTGATAAAATGAAATAATAAAGATTTTTTTTACTTGTTTAGGATATGGCCACAGCATGTATGTTGATGCCTGAGTGAAACAAACGCAGACATTGGTGGCACTCAATTATTGCTCATGGCAGAGGTAGATTTTATGCAAGAACGTTAACCTGTCTGCATAGAACACTTGAATGATTATTGATAGGAAAAATATTAGATAGGCAGTTAAAATGAAAAGTGAGAGGAGCTTAAGTCTGTGCTAAAATATAAATGAGACATTTCTTTGTTTCAAATATGAAATGGTGAGGATACATCAGCACAATTCATAAGAAAAAAAAAACAAAAAAAGAAGTTTCAACATACAAGACCAGGTGTCAAACTCACAGTAGAGACATCCATAAGCCCCTCAAGAGCAGCTTGCCTCTTGTAAGTGTCATCAACTTTGCATGAGCCAGTTGAAGACTGTCTCTCCAGGGCTGGAGGCTCTGCATCTGTCACAGCCTTTCCAGCTTTACCAGCTCTCTTCGCTGCCTTCTCAAGTTGTATTTGGCGACGTTTAACAAACAGGAAGGGAACCATTGACTCTTGGATCTGCCCCACAATCTGCTGCGTTACAAGAACTGTTCCTAGAAACTGGAAAGTATTTAGAAAAAAGCTAAAATTAAAAATATTAGAGGTAGAAAATGTCCAACAAATAAAGAATCATGCAGCATGACAAGAATTATATATGGAGAAGAAAATTCTCTTATTTCAATATTATCCAAAGTTTAAGAAATGGGCAAGCTATAAATTCTGACAGCTGTTGAAGAGTTTTCATAAGGGTAGGGAGGGGTAAAATATTGCATTATAGCGCCAAAAAATCTCAAAATAAGAAAAAAGTTTATACATTAAAATATTTTGCAGCGTGAAAAAACTAGGATGATGGCCAGGTTGTGTCATTAATTAATATTGGTATTTGGTGAATTGTTCAAACATTTCAGTTTTTTGTTCAGATATGTCTGTCTGAAGTTATAATAGATTGAAATAATTTTTTTTCACTTTAGATCATTATTTAACATGCACTTCCTTTTGGTAGGCCACTACATGTACATTGAGAATATTATAAGAAAATCAAACTATAAACCAAGAACCAAGACATTGCAGATTCATACCTTACAATTAGATTTGATTAAAAACTTAATTATACTTTACCGTCTTAAGCAGTGCTGTGTCTTGCAAGTAAAATGCAACATAAAAGAGGCAAATGAAGCAATTCACAAACTCAAACTGAAAATGAAGATTGGGAAGGGATAAAACTTATTTTTCTAAAGAAAATCAATTAAGTATGTAAATAAAAAAAAATATAACTACTTTTTATCATACAATTTACAATTATGACTTAGTGAATAACAACTTTTTCCCATTTATAAGACTTTCCATTTGGATTCTTTGATTGTATTTACCACAGTTTGCACATTAATTTTACAAAGGCTTATGTCAAAGAATTTTCCCAACAAGATTCATAAAGCAGATGTCATTTTTAAAGTACAGTCTTTTACAGTATTTTTACGCATTTAATTTTCCACAACAACTGAAAGAAATTTTCTAACTGTAAAAAACTAACATTTTTTGGGGGAAAAGATAATGGATAACATGATAGCTCAGATATATTTATTACTGAAATCAGGGTGGGTTTTTTTCCTTACTCATAAGGAAAGATACACATATTACCGTTTTTTTACTACACTATTTTCTAGACTGAGCTTTCACCAGAATGGGAGGAATTTATATAAAATATAATGTCTGATAATTTTACTTTAAAATGTCACTTTGATTTGCTTACAAGAATGAGTTTGACAATCAGATGATTCTCATATGATGACTGCAAGCGGTGGTTCTCTGAGGATATCAAAACCAGCAACAAAGTTAAGTTTTTATATTTCCATTAGAATGCTTTAGGAATGTGCCCTACTTTGTTTTTGTTTTTTGTTTTTATTTAAAAATCTGAAAACAAAATTAGACCATTTGAGTAAAGGTTCATTACTAAAGCAACCATAACCACACATTGGTCATTTCACACACTGTTTATGCTTGGTTTACCATTTTATTATAAATTTGTTTACCATATTTATTCAGCTTGACAGCGATTGTGCGATAGATTGTGTTGAGGATACCAATGGCAATGGCATACACAATGGTAGGTAGCAAATTTTGCAGAGTTGTAATAAGTCCCAAATCTTGTGGAGCATACTTCTTGATCCAGTGTTCTGCCCAAAAGTAAGCAAGCATAGCAAAAAAGGCTACAGTAAGGCAAAGGCTGATAATAGGAACTGTGACCAGGTAAAATTTGAGAACTCTTTTCCACTTTGGGTAAACTGGTTCTGGTTTTCCTGTCACAGCATTAGTACCCATCGTCCCATGGTAGTCAGCTCGAGGCTCTTCCAAACTTGAAATGAGAAGAGTTGGAGATTGGATGTGTGTGTGTGTGTTGGGGGGTGGGGGGGTTAAGAAAGGAGTTCAAGGTTTGAAAAAAAAGTTTAAAGCTCAATACTTTATTTTTACAAAAAATGAAAAAAAAATAAGAGACTGCTTTTTAGATATGAGCAATTCTCAAAAGGTCAATAGTAGCCCAGTAGGATGATTTCATGTATCTAGCAGGCATAGTTTGGAGCACCTTTAAAACCACACCTCTTAATTCGGTTCAGTTTTGCACTGAGTCAGTTACCATTTTGCCAATAAAAAACTTTACATAAAATACTTGTGTTTTTGAGGGGTTGTCTTTAAAAAGTGGTCAACTATTTTTGTAAAACCTATATTTTTTTTTTCGTCATACAACAGCTTTTCACTTAAAAAATGTAGCTAACAGAGAGCATAATTCCTTTTAAATCTAATCTTTAACTAGTCTAATCTAATCTAATGTGCCTCTGGACGTTATGCTCTATGTCATTTAGAGACCTATTTAAAGCAGAGCAGATCAGCTGTTATATAAGCCTAGCTAGCTTGCTACATGCTTGTACAGAGAAGAGTGCTAAAATAGAATTTACTTCCCTAAAATAAACAGGTTGAATGTAAACTCTTAGGTCTGATTGGGCCTCCGAAAAAAACTAGGTCATTTCATGTCATACCATAATGTCCAGAATATACTTCATTCCTTGTTTATGGAGTAAACTATTGTTGTCAAGTTCACCGGAAATGACCTCTTTCTTCCTGTAAAACCTTCTTTAATATACACTAGTCTCGATAGTCAATGGGGCAATTCATTTCTATTTCTGTCAACGCCGTTGAAGGATAACGTCCAGAAAAAAAAAGTTCCTGACCATAACGTCCAGAAGCATTTAAGGCCCAAATCTAAGCATGTCGGCAATGAATATTAAAGACTGGGCATTAGGTCCTTCCACTGTTATGATGACTCAAATTGGTCCTTTACTGCCCATTCTTATGGGCTTTTGTTTATTGATTATTATTTACAACAAACTGTGAACTGATGTAGATCTATGTTCTTCATGATCTTCCTGGTGTTACAATGACAAAAAATTATGTCACAATGGAGGCAGTTTATATTGAAGTCTAAAGCTGCAAATACAAAATTCAGGAACAAGTTCTTCCCAACGTTACAATGACAGACATTATGTCACTGTAACATCAGAATAACAAAATATGTACTTATTTGTACACTCCTCATCAATACTGTAGATCCATTAGACTCTAGCTCTTGGTGAGGAATCAAAATGCAGCCAAATTATACAGAACTTAAAATAAGTTTAAGAGCTCCAAACACAAAATTCTAGAAAAAGTTCTTCATGATATTACACTGACAAAAATTTAAATCCATTACATCATTAACTATGAGTCTTGCTATGCAATTATCATATTTCAATGATTGATAACATCTATTTTCTCCCTCAAAATAATAATGATTTGGTTTGTTTTGCTTAAAAGGTAGCTAAACTTCAATCATTTTATGTCATCAGTAACGTTGGGAAGATCAATCTGTATTGATGAAAACCAGTATATAAGACTGTTTCTGTGTCCATCTTCGACAGTTCTTCAATCCTAAGTTAGGTAAATTGATGGGTGCATGCCTTTAAGTTTGATAATTATTTGCAAAAATTTGTGAACTAACAAGTTCTTCACAATCTTCCACATGTTACAACGACAGAAAATTGTGTCACCGTAACATTCGGAAATACAAAATGCTCATCAGTTAATGTTTAGAACACTAATCAACACTGTAGACATCCTAGAGTGTAATTCTTGCCTAGGCATCAAATGCAGTTAGCTTAAACTTAAATGTAAGTAATTTTAAAAGCTGCGAAAAAAAAATTTCTGGATGAAGTTTTTTTGGATGTTACAATGACACAAATTGAATCCATTTACTACCATAAAATATGAGTCTTTCTTTTCAACTATCTTAATTTAATGTATAATAACATTAATTTTTTCACTCTATGTATTAAAGGTATGAATTTTTTGCTTCAAAGGTAGCTAAATTTGAATCTTTTTGTGTCATCAGTAAAGTCCAGAAGACCATTCTATGGTGAGGAAAACCAAGCATTTTATAAAAATAAAAAAAGTATCTCCAAATCTTTTTTTTCAATACATTTACACCTTTCTCTATGATATTGCACAATTTTGAGACAAAGTGAGACAAAATAATTTCCATGTCTAATGTAACACTTTAGGGTTGACCTCTTGAGAATTGCTCATATGTGATGACCCAAAGATTTCGTTTATTTTTTCAGTGTGTCCATGGTACATTATAAAACGGTGAATTTCCACCTCTATGAATAAAAATTAAGTAATAAAGAAATCCTTATATTAAAGAGGAAGAGCAGAATAGCATGAAATAATTACCTTGGCCAAACTATTGCAATGAACTGAAAACAGAACCTGTTATTAAATTTTGCTAATTCATTTATCTTTAATCTGATGCAATATATGATCACAAGACCATCAACCTCTTTCAAAGACAAATCAGAAAATAAAACACTTACCTTTTAGAAAGACTGCCTGATCCTTCAAGAACTCCCCACTTGAAGCACTGAGTATTGCAGTATCTTTTCCAGGCCTCTAGGAAAATTGTTGACCAGATTAGGTTGAATAGGGCAAAGGTTGCTTCACGGTACATGCTTGCCCATGGATACAGAAAGTAGATGATGCCAATCAGCGTAGGTGGAATCAGTGAAAGAGTGTAAAATCCCAAGAATGAGAAATAGATGGCTATTTTTGTTCCAAAATATTTCTGGATGGAGTCTGTAGATGTAAAATAAATCGCATTTGTCTTTTGAGACAATGATTATGGTCCATTTTTCTTAGGTTAAGGTAAAAAAAGTGTTTTCTTTTGTTGTAAAATCTAATGTGGAGGAAAAGCAATCTTATTTTAGAGAAAAATTGAACATACCAACATGTTGTGTGATCTTATTCATGAGTAAAAATATTTTGAGCAATCATATAAAATTTTTTGTAAATTCTGGTAAGCAGATAGTTCTAGATACATTACAAATTTTTGCATGAAAATCACATTTTCAGTATGATCATTATTATTTAAGCAGACTTTCATAACCTACGAAATATATTTTTCATTTGCTGAATGCATAAAATTACAGATTTTCTATTTAAAGCTTGAAGGTATTTCATTATTGTCACCTTTGATGGTCACTTACAAACACTACCAGAATCATTTGAAAAAAAAATGTCTTTAAAGAATCCTGGTGGTCTTTGTGTTGAAGATGGGATTTATGCCATTTATGAATTAATTTTATTTTCAAATGAAGCTAAGAAAAAGATAATATGAAATTTGAGAGGTTAATTATGCATTTAGGAAATTTGAAAAAGTAGATAAAGAATGCACCAAAGCATTTATCTGTAAATTTACCAATGGGTTGGGGGCTCAAGTATTTGTTGAAACTACACCAGTCACTTGCCAACCTCTTCAGGTCCTCCTCCTCGTGAAGTGGGTACATGCTTGTCACAATCTTACGACTCAAATACTTTTTTACTTTGAGGAGAGAAATCAATCAAAAGAAAAATTATCATATCCTTCACAAATTTATTACATGAAGATGAAACATCCAATATAAAAAAAAATTTATTGACCAACAACCAACTCCTTTTTTTTTTAGGCCTGTGTTATGCAAAACTGTTATTTCATCCCTGATAACTTGTACTTGACTCTTCTTACACTTACAACAATACAATGCAGTGCATGACGACTCTATCAGGTCACAAAAAGCAGAACAGGGTAATTTTTTTTTTCAATTTGAAAAATGTGACTCAATTTAATATATACAAATAAACAGGAGTAAGGTTTCAAAATTGAAATGAAAACTTCCTGTCAATCTGTGCCCATCTAAATTGAATCCTACCAAATTACAAAATAGTTTTGTTTATATTTTGACATCTTCATCACTATAAAAAGGTATATAGGTTGTACTACTACCACTCAATTGGTAGAAAAGAAATTTTAAAAATAAAGCTATCAATATTTAAGTCACAGGGAACATGGTCGTGTGTAAAATAGGTGAACAAACTATAAAGCAATTTAAATACTCACTTATACTTTTGCCTGGGTAGAGATGGTGTTGGCTGTAGCCAGGGATATGTGTCTCATCGTCTGTAGCTCTTACACTTTCAATAGCCTTTAAAATCACTCGCTGTTTCTCAGCACTTGTCAAAAAATGGTCAAGGTCCTCTATAATAAAATAATAAAAACAAATATCCACTGCTGCCCTAATTGCCTACGGCAAAAAGGGCAGTAGGTAAGTAAATATCCACTACTTTTTTCTCTCTTTTACCTTGTTTGCCTTTGATTTTCCTTACCACGACTATTTTAATAGCTATTTTGATCATTTTCTTATTTAGAGAAATGATAGGAAAAATATAAACTATGGTAATGAGAGAAAAACCATTTCCTACAGGTCTATAGTTGAGTCACAGCTTATCCTGGTTTAAAGAAGTATTAAGTTAATACATAAAGTGCTCCTCTAGTCTGTCAAAAGCTTTATCACTAGTTTAGACCTTGTGCAATTCATTCACCTATTGTGTAAAATAGCTTTCATAAGAACACAACACAAGTTCTATCTTAGATCAGAGAACTGACTTAGTACACTCTCATCAAGTTTGAAGTCCCAACCACCAGGTTATTACCTCCTTCATGATACAAAAACTTTCAATTTATTATCTACAAGAAAAACTAAATTCTGAGTATCAAATCTTTAAAAATTTCTCATAACTACATACAGTCTAATGCTCATGAAAGAGTTTCAAAGACCAATGCAAAAATATGTATATTTATTTTAAAAATAAAAAGGTTAAATATATGACTTAGATTATCATTTGACACTGAACATTTGTCTTTGTTCATACCTGCTTTTTCAAAGCTGTATATATCAGAGAGAGAAATATCTCTTAGAGTTCCACTTTTGTCCATCTTTTGAATCCGTCCTTCTTCTGCACCTATAAGCAATCTGTCTATTGTTGCTCCAACATACAAAACTGTCTCCTTCAAAGAAAAACATGGTTTAATAATGTAAGCTTTTGCCTAAATTTGATGCAAGTTTTGAACAATTACAAACCCAAAATAGCCTTATCATCATTTAACAAGAAATTGTGCTTTCTTTTCCAAACTTAAAATTCAAAGCTGTATATTTTAAAAATATCCATTGCTCTTCAGGACCGGAACAAGTTAAGATTGTACAGATATCTTAGTAAAACTAAAAACCTCCACTATAAAGCTGTCACCCAAAGACAAGTACTGTTTTAATCATGAGAAGAGAAAAAAAAAGTTTAAAATTGTTGCACTTCTGGCTTAGAAACATCGATTCATATTTTCCACAGCATTCATAAGCCTGCTCACCTCCTCTTCCTCTCCATGACTTGTGTATACCAAAAGCTCTGCTCCACCATCTACTCTTGGAGCCTGTAGCTTAGCTGTCAACCACTCAAGTGCAGCTTGCTTAGATTTGGGATCAAACTCCAGGATAATGTAAGGCTCAAAATGGTCCTCCTTTATGTGTTCTCCTGATTTATTGGTGCGACTCTTTAGCTCAGTCCCATTGCCAGGGATGAGAGGCTCCAAAACAGACATTTTGATTTGTGACTAAGTCTGAATAGAAACACAGAATTCAAATGACATCAGCTGCATACCCTTTCAAAAGTAAAGTAAGTTTATTCGAGCAAGAGATTATTTTGCTTTTTAAGAAGAAGAATATTTATATGCAAACAATTCAGTATGCAGGAAATAAGTTCACTGGATTGTAATATGCTGTGCTAAACAAGTGTAACTTTAGGGAGTGCTCACAGGTAGGATTTGAAATGTTGGAATTTAGCTTAAATTTGTGTGTGTATGCATAAAATATTATATTCGTCCCCTGTCAACTCAAGTGAAGTTCACTTGACAGGACCTGCTAAAGACCATCAGTTGTTAAACATCCAGCTTGTATTCAAATTATTAGAGGGACAATAGTGCGCCAAATGATGACAGACACGAACTCAACCATGTATGTCTAATCATGTTTAAAATAACTTTGCTTTTTCCTGCATAAAACATTTCGCATGAAGCTGCATGAAAGAAGCCTCTTCCTCTAGATTGTGACTCTGAGTTAAAATATGAAAAGAGCCTTTTGCGCTATTGATGGGGCAATGTCAAACTGGATTTAGCTGAAACTATAACATGCATCAAGTTTGTAACTAAAGAGTATGGATTGTTAATGCACTGATCTAGTGAATGAGCACTTTGGTCTCTCCATCTTCCGCTCCAAAAAATGGAATGTAAATATATCCTCTGGGGTGGTCAACAACAGTTTCATCAGGTGACGCTCATGACAAATCAAATCCAACATAGTTATGAGCTGTTATTAACTTAATCCATAGCAAATTTATTTCTCTTTGTCTTTATAATATATATTGCTCTCTTTTCTCCTTCATGTTAGAAGGGCTGGATATAAAAGAAAGCAGGAGAAACTGGGAAACAAAAATTGAAAAGAGAGAGAGAGAGAGAGAGAAAAAAAAGAGACAGATGGACAGAATGACAGACAGACAGGCAGATGGATATACAGCAAATGAAAAAGACAAAACTTTATTAAATTAGCATGCCCCTGTGTGGAGGTGTATTAGTCTAACTCCAGTTCCGTTATTACGACTCAATTAAATTGAAGGAAAACATTATGATTAATATAACATTATCCATTAAAGGAAGGCTCTAATAGTATTCGATGTAATTTTTATGTTTATTGTAAAGAATTTTGATTCTTGATTTCTTTGTCCAACACATCTAAAACAAAAAATTTTATCAGCAACTGTTAAATATTATAAATATGTGTCATAAGTGTTCGTACTCAATACTGATTCAACATAAAATTACAAACTACTTTTAACGGAAGTTGAAACAGACAATATAAAAGATCACACACACATACACACATCTATAACCCACTGTAGAAAAATTAAAATGATGTAAGTCACAACAAGAAAAGGTTTCATGCGTAGTAGTAACAGTCTAAATATATATCTCACTACCAACCAAGCTGAGCATTGGCATAATGATATCAGCATTGATCTCAATGGATGATAAGGCTTAGCCATCAGATGGCTCACAGTAAAAACATGTAATGATTCCATATCATAAAAAAGCCATGTTCAACAGGCCCAGAGATACATTGATAAAATAATGAGATTACACAGTACTTCAGGTAAAACAGTAATTATATACATGTACTAGACAGGCACAGAGTGCCAAGTCCATAAATTAAGCAAGAAGGATAATAGTCTAAGAGTAAACACAAATTGTTAAATGACCTCTAAGTCTAAGTCTAATTTTGTTAGTGTAACAGCTGGGAATCAGGATAATGCACTGTTATGTTTTTAAATTAGGAAAAGTTCAGGTATTTGGAGTTTGATAAAGAAAAAAAAATCTTTTTTTTTTTACATCATTGTACAGTTGAGGCCAAATAATTTGAATTCTTGGATATTTCGAAGTCGTTTAATTTTACCGAATATTTCTCTATTTAAGCTTTATTAAAAAAATATCGGTTAGTTCGAATTTTGAAATAAGGATCCGATTAATTGGAAGCAATTTTGACGTGATTTTTTTATTCTGTTATACTCACAGTGAAAGCACTTTTCAAGGCTTGTAAAACAAAGTACATGTAGTGCTATGCTCTGCGCGGCAAGTGATTCTGGTGTGTGTGTGTGTGTGTGTGTGTGTGCGTGCCCAACTACGTTACAGGCACGAGTCTGCAATAAGATTACAAGAGAGAACGAGGTCAGGCCCAACCCCAACCCCATACACACTTGCATGACATTCCTGATCTGTCATCCATATTTTTTTAACTCATTCTCTATACATTCTGATAATTCGAATTTCCGATAATTCGAAGTCCTTTTTTTATCCCAATGACTTTGAAATAAGCGGACTCGACTGTTTATTCCGGGGTACATCCTTAATGAGAGATTAATATATGTTCATAAGCCTCCAAGCAAAAAGGCATTCTTAAGTTCATCAAGATTGAAGCACAAAAACTGTTGCTTGTGGTGTGATTAAATAAAAGCAACATGAGAATATGGTATTTTCCCATAGCAAGTTATAAGTATACCCTGGAGATACATTTTAAGAAAGAGTTTTGCAACAGAGCACATTTTATATTTTTTTATTGAAAAAAAAGAAAGAAAATCTTATATTTAAAACAAAAAATCACAAACAACCTTTTGTCACAATTTCAAATACACTAGAGTGTTGCATCATCGAGGAATTTCATCCACAAATTATGCATGCCAACAATAAAAAAGATAGCTGACAATAACATTATGATTTATAACTACACAAATGGATAAACGCATGCAGACCCAATATACACAAAGTTAGAGGCAAAGCTTTTCTCAACAAAATATCACCCATGTCAAATCACACCCATTGACCAGTTATCTACAGCTGCTTGTAAAACAAAGAAACATACTGGATGGATCAACAAATTGCAGACATTAGAACTAACCCTTAAACCAATTCTATGAATCTACAAACACATTTAACATCCCAGAGACTGAAAGGGCTTGGCCATGGATTATCAGCCCAGATCATACTATTACTAATTTACATTATAATGATTATTATTATTATTATTATTATTATTATTATTATTATTATTATTATTATTATTATTATTATTATTATTATTATTATTATTATTATTATTATTGTTATTATTATTATTATTATTATTGTTGTTGTTATTATTATTATTATTATTATTGTTGTTGTTATTATTATTATTATTATTATGATTATTATTATTATTATTATTATTATTATTATTGTTATTATTATTATTATTATTATTACTGTTATAACATCTGTCATACATACCTCCTTCATACTCCTCAATTGATACATTGAGAGAGAGAGAGAGAGAGAGAGAGAGAGAGAGAGAGAGAGAGAGTGTGTGAGAGAGAGAGAGAGAGAGAGAGAGAGAGAGAGAGAGAGAGAGAGAGAGAGAGAGAGAGAGAGAGAGAGAGAGAGAGAGAGAGAAAGAGAGAGCCACACCTCACCCCCCCCCTCCCCTCTCAAGACTGACTGACAGAGAAATATGAAGGAGGAGAGACAGATATAACCAGACAGAGGGGGTTGGGGGGGAAAGAGATTTGGAACTAACTATCTGAAAAGAGAGATAAAAGAAGATGTCATGAGGAAGAGAAAGAAGGAAACAGACAGACAAAAGTACAAAAGAGAGATAGGTGGCATAAAAAAAATGAGACTGAACAATGCAGGAAAGAGAGGCATACAGAGAGAGAAAGAGAGAGAGAGAGAGAGAGAGAGAGAGAGAGAGAGAGAGAGAGAGAGAGAGAGAGAGAGAGAGAGAGAGAGAGAGAGAGAGAGAGAGAGAGAGAGAGTTAAGTTTGCAAGAAGACAGGGGAGAAAGGCAAGCTACTATAATATATGACTTTTAGTTTTGCAAGGCATCTATAAATCAATTTATTTGATAGCAGAGAATTTGAGAGACAAATTTAATATATTGTGACTCCCCATTACCTCAATTCTTACACCTAATTTTTATAAGAGGCCCATCTTTTTCCCCACAACTCACTCCTACCTTCGCTTCATATTTAATGCTAACAATTTTTTTTTAAAACTTGAATTTCTAACAGTAAACACAAGTCATGCTCCATTCTTATCTCACCTCCCAGTCCTACTAGCCCATTGCACTGAAACTTTATACATGCATTTCCACTGCCGTCTTCCCCAAACTTGTCCATGCCTGAGCCTAGTTTTCCCTATACTGTGTAAAACCTGTGTACCTCACTTTCTAGTTCTCTTCTCCATTTATGATGAAGCCACAATTTTAGCTTATCAAGATGTATGCCTATTGCCATTCAACTTTTTACATAAATGACAAGGAAACACTATCTTTCCTTGTAGTGCAGTTATCAATACTGAATATAAACACATAATCCATCTTAATGTGCTTTTTTACAGACTGATAAACTTTTGGCAGTATAAATTAAGTGCATAAAAGTATACTCAAATCAATCAAAACCATTATTCTGAGAGTTTGCATTGTATCAAAACAGCCAATACCATCCAGCTCAACTAGCTAATGTTGCCTACGGGAATAGCAGGGGAGACTAATTCAGAGAGTGATTTGTTGCTAACTTTTAGCAAGATAAACAAATGGTTGTATTTAAAAGAGTAGGAGACACTTATCCTCAAACCTGAAGGCTTGTCTATAAATTAAGGTTAGGGCAATAATTATATTATTGATTGACACTACATTATACCAGAATACATACATTCTCATTATTGTTGGCAACAGTTGTTTTCTTCTTACTTAACATTTTTTCCTGATTGGTATTCGAAAAAACTTTTCAAGGGTGCAAAATCTACACTTAACTCAACATAGGCTGGGCCTTTTTCAGGTCTAAATTTACTAAAGACTGAGGTTTTTGATTTATTTAGAAAAATCTGACATGGCACTTCCTAAATTTATATTGTCAACATTATTAAACAAATTATAGGCCTATTAAACGAACCTCATAGACCGAAAAGAAATCAAACAAAACGTGAGAGTTAGGAGAAGCTGACACAATAAAATCACTCATAAATATAATAATTAATATGCAAATGGCAGGCAACCTTTTTGGCCATGTTATAAGAAGAAGGAAACTTGAACATCTTGTGACAACTGGAATATTCTCAGGAAAAAACAGCAAGGGAAAACAGCAAGAAAAGATGTTGGATGGACTAAGAAAGAGGCTGCATGTAGGACAATTGACAGATAGCACCTGACTGACTGATACTAAATCAGTATAAAAAGATGCAAAAAACAGGAAGGCATTACCTTCTATAGTTTTTCCTATGATTTTCTAATACTGTGCTATAATTCGATGTTCATTATAACTTTTTCGCCACTAAGTTTTGTCAAATAAAAAGAATTTTAAAAAATCTGTGTATTATTTTGTTTGCTGTTTTGGTGTTTGTTATATGAATTCAAAAGAGAATTTCCTCAAGTTGTTCTATTAGATTAATATACAGGCTGTTGCATATTTGAAAGCACAGAAAAGGTTAGGAAAATTAGGTCCATACACATACATGCTCTCAGAGAGTGAAAAGGATGTTGCCAAAATTTTATGTGAAAGTTAGTAACGGATTTTCAGAATGTGTAATTCCGTCCCCTGTTTACTCTCCAACTTGATATCCTTGTGGGCTGCTGCATGTGACCTAGTACACTAATAAAATGCAAGAAGCCACAATTGCGACTTTGACTTGGTGTAGAACTAGGGCTATGATATGCTATACCTACCTCAAATTCATTACCAAAGGAAACCACTTTATGCATAGGCCTAAAGTAGTTTTAACTTTTCATAGCATCTAGAATTTCTTTTCCAAATTGCATTGTCTGTTTTATGTGAATCATTTTTATAATTGAAACTTTAAAAGAAAAAAATATCAACTAGCACTCAGCAAGTAAAAATGGCAAAATGGCAGCATTCTTTGGTTTGGAAATTATTTCATCATTCTAAAACCATAATTGCACTTGAGGAAGTCGGGTGTCCAATTTGTTCATTCAGTCAAGAATAAGATAGTCTATAGATTGCAAATATTTTTAATCTTAAATATTAAGTAAAATTGCAGATATCGGCCCATCTTACATGGGGCTTCACAATTGAATGTTTCCCCACGAAATTGAAACTTTTAGAGCAACACAAAAATGCTTATATCTTCAAAAGTATTTATTTGCAATGAATAAAACCTTCATATTCTTCAGCATATCAAACTCATTAAGAAAAATACAATTCTAAAGTTTAGGGTGAGTTAGGTCGATATCTTCAATAATACCAAATATTTATGGTTTCTGGGGCCAACAAATCAATAATTAGTAATTTAGTCTTTCAAAGCCAAATAAATTCAAGCTGAAATCTAAAGAGACTTTCAAGTTTGTTGCTAAAAAGACAGCCTATTTGCAGCAATTGTTTCTTTCATAAAACATTCATCTACAGAAGTTCCTAAATTCCTTAGGCCTATAATTAACTAACTTATCACCTACATTAACAAATAGGCTACATCAATACCTGGATGTAGCTTATTTTTAATTTGGACTATTATAATCTAGGTCTATATTTATTTGGGTTTCTAAATCATGAAAAAGAATTGGACCTGTACCAGTGACATAGACAGCGAGTTCTTGATGATGAAACAAGGTGATCAGGTTATGGATTTTCTCTACTGTGCAAGGGCGAAATTTGAGGAAGCAACTCTCTCGGGTAGTTTCTTTAGTTTTGTTATAGAATCTAGATCTAGGGCATCTATAAGTTACAAGAGTCTAGATGTAGATTTAGAATTTGGTCTGGCTGAAATATCCTCTTCGGCTTGATCCACGGAAACTCGGAAGTAGCCTATCAGATCAACTTGCATCACTGACAGTCTTTTCTACAGGTTGATCCCTCTTCGCTTCAACCATCACAAATGCAGTACATGATAAACATTTATCGATAGATTCATAAAGCACACTATAGTCGAGAAAAAAATTCCAACAGCTTTCGGTGTAAACAAAGAGGGTAGATTATGAGAGCCAGCTGGGTTACAATTCGGTACCGAGGCGCCGACTGGCTGACTCACTCGAGCGCGGTGAATTTGCCTGAGGTTAGCAGTGTGCCGAATTGCATAATGAACATTGACACCAGTCTGTTTTGAGTGTCAATAGTGCTGCGCTTTGAATTGTTCCAATTCATAGGGAAAATATATGTTGAATCATTTAGATATAATTTCAAATGTTTTTAATCTTATTTTTTTTTTTAAACAATGGCTAATCCAAAGTTCATTTTTGTTGCCTTACGCGATAAGCATTGTACGAGATTTAATACATTTACTCCCCTCGCACCCTCCTTTATTGATTGTCTCAAATAACTTAGGAAACGTCAAGTAAAAAGCATATTCAACAATCTGAGCGATAGACTATGCTTTCATACCATTGGATACACACTGACAGCATATAAAAAATCACCAACAGCAAAGGTTGAGACTCGATACATCAATCATCTCTGCTGATACCCTAAACATACACAAACACATATCACGCTGTCAACTCATGTCGTTGGTTCTACCTCAGTAAATCCCTCTGTTTTTTACCCGGCTTCAGAGTAATAAGAAGCTGCGATTGAACCGTAAATCGATTGGTTTGGTCTAATAATATTACATAATTAAGCTCATCACGTTACTTTTCATTCAACACCTCCATTAGCTACAATTTAGATGAATCGGGGAAGGCTGAGGGCGGTGTTCATTCCTACTCTTTGTCAGGACTCTGGGTGGGGTATGGGCAAATAAATAAGAAGGGGAGGGCCATGTCCTGTTATTAACAACATACTTATGTCAGTAACTTCAAATACCCATCGCGTAACATGGTAACGACGGATATATTTGTTCCGCACACCTCATGAGCTCTGGATCTCCTTCTATTAGCTCAAAGAGGTAGAAACCGTCACCTTTTCATTGGTATATCATAGCAAAGATTCAAGGCCTTCAGATTAACTGAGATAAGGCGTTTATAACAGAATAACGTTTTTAAATTAGCTTCCCTGTGAACTTCTAATATTATGAGCGCTGCAGCAGCACCCCCCCCCCCGCGTCTTTTCCCCTCTTTCTCCTCCTCTTCCTCTTCCCCTCCTCCTCCTCCTCCTTCTTCTTCTTCTTCTTCTTCTTCTTCTTCTTCTTCTTCTTCTTCTTCTTCTTCTTCTTCTTCTTCTTCTTCTTCTTCTTCTTCTTCTTCTTCTTCTTCTTTTGTGGTTGATATAAGCCATGCAAGACTCCAGAAATGCAGAGAAGATCCCAACCTGGAATCAAGAAAAGATAAAGCTGAATGTATCATTTAATCGTCAATCTACTTTACCTGAAAATACTCTCATGATATGCCTTGATCCTGGCATCAAGATTAAACTTCAAAGCACTTTCTTTGGCAATCTGAAAAGACTGCAACACTCATTCATAGGCCAATTGCACATAAGGCATTGACTTAACAATTTTAAATGTAAAATTAAAATCAAAATGACATAAAAATCTATATAAATTTACAAGATTGTTCTATGTGCTTGAAATGAATCATTAGAAATCAGATCAATCAATCAGGTGCCCCGCTTTTATAATGTAACCGATAATGACGAATAACGAAATAGTTAAGGACTTATTTGAGGGCATGTAGTACAATGTATATAGAAAGGAAGGAAACAAGATTTAGTTTTTGTGGGGTGGAGAAGAAAATTTCATGTAGATAAAAAGCACAAAAAAGCAACATAAGAATTGACATGTAATGCGAATGTAAAGAAGAAGAAGAAGATGAAGAGATAGAGAGGGAGAGAGAGAGAGAGAGAGAGAGAGAGAGAGAGAGAGAGAGAGAGAGAGAGAGAGAGAGAGAGAGAGAGAGAGAGAGAGAGAGAGAGAGAGAGAGAGAGAGAGAGAGAGAGAGAGAGAGAGAGAGAGAGAGAGAGAGAGAAGGGGGGGGGTAGATTAAGCAATTTACAGAAAGATGAAAAATGATTTTTGTTACCTCTCTAGAGTAAAACAAAGCGATAAGTTGAGCCTAGATAACAATGTTCTTTTGAGATCTTTTATTTGAAACCATAGCTGAGACTACGTCAAACACGGCTACCGATGTATTACATTGACCCGATATGACGCTTAACGCTATCAACCGATATTCTGTTTACTTTCACATTCACTGATACACAGTCGATCTCTTTATCAAAATGGCGCTTACAGCAGCACTCGGTAATGAGCACATGAACGCCTTGAATAAATGCAAAGTCTTGATGGTCGGCGCAGGCGGAATAGGCTGTGAATTACTCAAAAATTTAGTCCTTACAGGATTTACAGATATTGAACTGGTAAAGAGCCTTTTTGCAAACTAATATTTTTAAAACAAAATCAGTTTGCTACAATTGGTTCTCAGCACACCAAGTTAAAGTTGTCTTAGAATAGGCTTAGCCGCCTACGAAGATTGAATTTGTAGGCCTACGTTGTAGAGCTTCTTTTTCCTTTATCGTTATAACAATTTGGAAATGAGTTTTAGAAGAGTATTACAGTTTAAGCAACTTTCAATTTTTTTTTTGAAATTAACGACTACATATCTTGCAGTTCATTGAAAAATAGGTAAACCTGGAGATATCGGCCTAACTGAATGGTTCTCGACTGAATTAGAACTTAGACAAACATAAGGAAATAGTCCAAAACAAATATGCTTATATCTTGAAAAGTATCTGTGACGAAAAAAACCTTCATATTCATGTTCAGCATGTCAAATTCATTGAAGAATTTAAAGCTTAGAGTGAGTTGGGCTGATAACTGCAATATTAACGAAAAATATTCAATATAGTCTTGAAAGGTTTGTCCATGGTGGCTGCATGTAGACTAAACCAAAGCATTCTCAGTGATAATTTTCCGTGTAATCATATAAGTTGAGCCTCCATCAATTCTGCCTAGTGTCTGTAAGGTTGAACTTGCTTTGTTAATGTAGGCCTAAATAAAATTTTATGAAAAACAGAAAAGTGAAAAGATAGGCCTAGTTCTACAAGCACGAGATTTGGTAGGACTTCCGAATGGTTTAGTGTACTAAAATATTACATAGGATATAATATTAGTTGCCGTTGATTTTTATTGCTAATGAACTGTTAGAAACTGATTTATATTTTAGGCATTAACAAGAGCTATATGGAAAATATTAGCCTGATGATTTAAATTGAGGTTGTTTTCAGATCATTAGTCCTCCATTTCTTAAACATAACCGGAAATAAACTTTGAGAATACAAGATACAAGAGTATTGATAAGGTACAGTACCCATTCAGAAGTTCCTCCCAAGATTTGTCTGTTATCTAGGAACAACATCCAGGGCTAGGCTACTGGTATAAGATTCCTCTGGAAAGTTAGGGGACAGTAATTTCCTGAAAGAACAATCATAGTATACTGACGCCTAGGTCTAAGCCTTGATCAGTTTATTTATTTTTGATCATGGTCAAGGCTATTAATGCAGAGCTTTTTTAACCTGTGTGCCCATCCCTTGTGATGACACCCTTTGTCAGTGAAGCTGGTTTATTGGGATGAGAAGAGGAGAGGGAAACTAATGATCACACCTGGGAGTAGCAAAACAGAATTAGTGTAGATCTATATTGGCCCAACTCACCCTAAGCTTTAAAATTGTATCTTTCTTATTGAATTTAATATGCTGGACATGAATATGAAGGTTTTATTCGTCGCAAATAAATACTTTTCAAGATACAAAAAATAAGCATTTTTGTGTTACTCTAAAATATCATTAAACTACAAGTTTCGATTTCGTCTGGGAATCATTCAATTGTGAAGCAGGACGTGAGTTGGGCCGATATCTACAATTTTACCAGCAAAAATAGGCTTCTTTGATTTTGAATTTCTATTTTTAGAATGCTGGGACCATGAACCAAAATTAAAACCGAATGTAAATGGAAAAATGTATTGGAAGTGGGGTGTGAGGGTGATGCCATGAAAGACATCCTGTGTTATGACTTCTGTACACTCAACTGGTGGTTGAAAGAAATATAATTTAGGAAAAAAAAACGAAAAGGCATGTATACTCAGTTGTGTTACATGTAGATCTTAGATGTTACATAGGGCCATATCTAGAACTATAAATTTATGTAGATAAGGCTGTGGGTTGATATAATAATTTACTGTCCCTTAGTTTTCTTGTCATACTTCCAAATCTCTAACTAAAGATCTTGTTGTTTCATTTATAGATTAAGATCGTGATTTATACAAGCCCGTATTCATTGACTTTATAATGATCTAGATGTAGGAATTTTTTTCTTCTCAAGTACTTGATTTATAAACAGTATGATGAATTAGCCAGTACAGAGGTTTATGGCGCTGAAGTCTGTAGACAGTCCCAACCGAGACCCAAGTCAGTGATTTTCATCCCAAATTATATGGTCAGGTGGTGCCTAGAAGCAAAATTCTATACCAAATTGATTTCGATCTTAATTTGTAAAGTTTCATATACTCTAGATTAGATGGAGATGAGGAGAGTCCGTGTTTTGCAAGTGAATTGCAGAAAGCATATATATACACATTTAAATGACGGAGCTGCTTCTGGTCATTCAAACTCTTAGTGTGAGCACAGAAAAATTTGATAACTCACTGTAAAAATGCTCCCACGTGGCTCTATTTGCAGTCTTAATTAAGAAAAAAAATTTTTGTATTATATTTAAATATAAAAGGCTGAAAGTGGATATTTAATCTTTCACATAAGCCCAATGTTTCAATCATCTTAGAAAGAACTACAATTAGTACAAATAATCTAATTTTACTTTCACTTAGTACTATTTGATTTTGGTTTGGTATCATCTAGGGCCTCAACTGTGTAACAGCTATAGACATATATTTAAAAGTAGAATCTTTATCTTATCTAAGGAGTGTGCACCTTTGTAAATGATGCTAAGAATTCTTGTACTTTTATTTCAATATGTATAGAATTTGTGAAAGAGTGAGATTAGATGTTCCTTGAAAAAAAAATTGACTTTTTTTTTTCAGATTGACCTAGATACAATTGATGTTAGCAACCTCAATAGACAGTTCTTGTTTCGCAAGGAACATGTTGGAAAATCTAAAGCTGAGGTACATATTTGTCCACTGACATAGTTTGTGTCTAAATGCTTTTTCCCTTCTTTTGTACTGCTGGTCTATCAGTGTGATTATTTCTATTCCCATCATTATTATCATGAAGGTGATCTGATTGCATAGCTCATTTTAAAAATAAAGCATAGTATCAGGCAAGGATGTGTGCTTTCCCACACCTTTTCTCTTCCTACAGTGAAATAATTATGCAAAACATAAAAGGATACCCAGGAATTGAGGTAGTAGGGCACAATGTAAACAATTTGAGATACACTGATGACACTGTATTAATTGCAGAAAATAAAGAAGATCTACAACGATCATCAGACTTTGTGGAAGAAAAAGAAAAAAAAAAGGTTAGAATTGAACAAGAAATAAGCAGAAGAAATGGTCAGTCAAAACAATCAGTGTCCAAAGATCAACATCTTTATGGGCAGGAATAAACTCAGGCAAAGAGATCTGTTAATACATGGATTCTTTAATATCAAGTGATATCAAGAAATTGCATCAATAATCGCGCAAGCAAAAATGAGTTTCCAGAGAATGAAATCGGTACTAACAAATAAGTACAACCACATCCACACAAAAAGAAGAGCCGTGGAGTTAAATATTGAACCAATTCTGATGTATAGATGCGAGGCCTAGACAATTTAATAGAAAACACTAAGAAACTAGAAGCAACAGAAATGTGGTTCATACAGAGAATGCTCATGGACTGCAAAGAAATTAAACGAAACAGTGTTATGAGAAGCAGACACAAAACTACTCGTAAATGGTATGTATAGGCAAACTAAAAGCAACCTTTCTTGGTCATGTTATGAGAAGAGAGAATCTAGAACACTTTATGACAATTGGAATGATGAAAGGAAAATGCTGCAGTGGGAAGCAGAGAGGAAAAATGTTGGATAGAGTAACAAAGTGGCTAAATGTAGGACGAGTGATAGATGCACTCAAAGTGACGAGGGATAGAGATTGATGGAAGATCATTTTCGCCTACACTTAATAGCAGGGCACCAGATTGATTGATCTGATTTCTAATGATTCAATTCAAGCTCATAGAGTAATCTTGTAAAGTTATAAATTTTATATCATTTTGATTTTAACATTTAAAACTGTTTTGTGCAATTGGTTCATCAATTAGTGTTTGCTGTCTTTTCAGGTTGCCAAAGAGAGTGCTTTGAAGTTTAATCCTGATGCCAAGATCAAGGCATATCATGATAGTATTTTTAGGTAAAGTAGATTCACCATCAAGTGATGTATTCAGCTTTACCTTTGCTTGATTTCTGGTTGGGGGTCTTCTCTGCGTTCCTGGACTCTTGTATTTGTAAGACTTATGTCAGCCACAGAAAAAGAATATAAATATGAATTTTTTTTTTTAATCTTGCTTTCAAGTGCTAATGTTAAGAGTAGACTGCAAGATTTAATCATTATAAAGCTGCTGTCATTGCTCAGAGATAACGTTGTTTACTTATCATTAATCTAAGTTGCCTCAACTTATCTTGTGTATCCATTGTGCTAGTATTAAGATGTTTTCTTACAAAGTGATGGTTTATCTTCAGTTTGAGAGGACTGCGCAGTCAGCAGGCTTTTTGAGATTTCAAGCTCCCACCTATGTATATCTAGCGTACTATGTTAGGGTTTGATAAACGAATAGACCTGTTACTATTTAAACAAACTATTTTTATATTTAGAATAAGCTGCCTGCCTTGCTCCCCTTGTGGCCAAAGAGAAACCATGCTAAATGTAAAAGAAAAATATTTTTTCAAGACCTTCTTCTTTAAAATTACTGTTAAAAAACAAATACTTTTCAAGAACTTTGCAAATAAACAACATTCTTAAAGTTTATTAAAATCCATGTCTGAACCATAGCCTGGCATGCTTGTTGGGAACAAATACAAAGAACGTCGCCTCTCTCTATTGAATCAGTACTCATTCAGGGTGACAAGTAGAAAGTTAGCATTAGTTTTTATAAACTCTTTTGTCCTGCTGCATTGTCACCAGAAAAGATTTGAATGGAATGTGCACGTTTTCTTTAATTTTTTTTTACTTGCTTTTTTCTTTTCCAAATCTCTACGATTTCTGCAGATGTTGTCTGTCAGCAGCAACAGTAATGGAAGTGTAGCAGTAGCAGTCTTCGATGTAGATGTTATGGTTGTATTAAGAGTGATAGCCATAGTTAACAATAGAAGTAGTTTTACTAGCTGTTAACAGAAGTAGTTATTGATAATGTTTGTGGTCTTTATCACCTCTGCTATGGTTGTAGCCATAGCATCAACACTATGTATTTATACATTTGTTAAACATCTGGGGCCTTAATTTTTTTCTCTGTAATATTGTCTGAGCAGTTGCACGTTTTTACTTTGTATTGGAGAGCAGTACATTGTGTTTCTTATGGGTTGTCAGCACCATATTATGGTCTCTGTGGAGAGATAAACTGAAAAGAGGGCTGCTTATAATATTGCACCCAAATTAACTTTACTTTTTAGCTTGAGATATCTCCTTCATTTAAAAAATGTCTTCATGACAACATGGGAAGTCCAATGCCTCATGGTTCTATATATTTTAAAACTGTACTCTAAGTGGCTTTGGAGGATATATATATATATATATCTGTTATTGATGTAGAACTGCTTTACTTTATTTTATTAGTCTTTCATCGCTGTCTGTCCGATCCTTCATTGCAGTTGCATGGGTCTGGAGGATATATGTCTGTAGCTTATACTTATGCTAACTCAGCTTTACTGAAATTGAATATACCTTTCTCTGATGGTATATTGGATGTACTCTCATACCAAATAGAAATAGGCTCAGAAATTATAAGTGGTGGTAGAAGTTAAGATTCGTTTTGTGTTTGGTATAGCAAAATTAACATATTAGTTTTAGACTATATATGTTACTTCTTTATTTATGATTGTAGCCAATTTTCTTTCTTAGCATTTGTCCACTATGTTGGAGGTGATATGCTAAGAAAACCACTGCTTTGCTGAGATCTAATGTTTTCACCAGCGTTCATGACATTTTGAATTAATTTTCTGTCATGTTTTCTTTATGTTAGACAAACCGATTAAATTTCAAGAGATGCTGTGAGGACATATGTAATAAATGTAAATGCAATTTGTAAGATTAGAGGCTAAGTTGTTTGCAAACTTTTCTTCTTAATGTAAGTGAAACCAGCTTCCAATCAACCCTGGATGTGCTGGAAGAAAAAATGGTGCTTATTTTCTTTTGTAAAGTTAATAGCTTTCAATACATTTTTATATCCATGTTCTCCTAAACTTAAGTTATGTGACTTTCTCACATATAGATTATGGATTATTAATTATAGTTAGGTAACACCAAAAAGGTTCTTCTTTTTGACAAAAGTATGACAGGCGGATATTGAGGTAATGATATGCTCATCTTTATTTCCATCAGCTCTGAGTTTGGTCTTGATTTTTTCAAGGGATTTACAGTCATCCTCAACGCTTTGGACAACAGAGGTTAGGTGAAAGAAAAATATATGAGTACTAGTTGTCTTGCTTTTAATCAACAGATAACATTTGATGTTCATATTCACTGTATGTTTTCAAGGTGAATAAAATGCTTTAAACCAACCTGGTTCGTCAAGTGAAGGTATATTCAGAATTTAGGTATCTACAATTTCTATAATATCTGCCCATTTCTCAGATTTATATAAAATTTTGCAAGGTTTTTTTTTTTTTTGGTTAAAAGGCTGAAGTCGGATTGTGAATTTACTCAAGCTACTCTTTATGCAGAACAGGTAACTCTTTTGTTATCCTGTGTACACATGTGTATAATCACCATTCATTTCACTTCCATTTTGCCTTTTGGGTAACAGCGGCTCGCAATCATGTAAATCGCATGTGTCTAGCTGCAGACATCCCTCTTGTTGAGAGCGGTACAGCTGGGTATCTTGGTCAAGTCAATCCCATCAAGAAAGTAAGTTTGGATCATTTCTTTGTAATTTTTGTTTTTGATTTCTGTAACTGTTTCTGTTAAATTTTGAAATATATATATATAACAGTCACCAACTTGAACTCAATGGAACTCAAGACTAAATCGCATTCCCTATGTTTTTGAAAGTTACTGATGAAGCCAGTGAAAGCTAAACTTCTTCTATGTGAAACACAATTGTTTTTACGTAGTTCATTATTCTTGAGTTCAAGTTGGTGACTGTATTACATTTTTTTACATTTCTGAAACATCTGCGGTTACCCCTGCATCTTAATTGATTCTGGAACTTAATCTGTATATAGTGTTTCAAGAGCAGCGATCTACCTTTTATAATTTTATATGTTCAATTTTTGCACCCCCATTAGAAATATATTTGCAACCCTACATGAATACATGTATGTGTTATTAAGAGTCAAGAGTGTTTTTATATGTGGGAGAGGATAAGTTTAACCAAAAAAAATGCCAAGAAAAGTTTCAAACTCTATCAATTGCAAGAAGAGCAAATAAGCAAAAAAGGCTCCAACTGTGATAGTAACAATGTGGTTTGAATTATCATTATTTTACTCTCTATTACAAAGTATTAGCGGTTTTAGCTAGTGCAATTATTTTGCAAGGCATAGCCAATCTAAAAATTTCATTATGATGAATATGTAATGAATGAAATGGTTTAAGGATATTTTTTTTCATGGGTTGACATAAAAAATATGACATAATGCATTAGTGACTATCAATTGAAACTTAAATATTCTCAATGAAGTTTTATTCCTCTTCAGGGTATGACAGAATGCTATGAGTGCCAGCCCAAACCATCAGCACAAAAAAGTTTCCCAGGATGCACCATCAGGAATACACCCTCTGAGCCTATTCACTGTGTAGTTTGGGCAAAACATCTCTTTAAGTAAGAGAAATTTTAGAATTATTATAGTAATCTAGGTCGTTGGTCACTTTCACATTAGCTTTAGCCTTCTGTCATTCTGAAATGATATATGCGGTAAAGCATCAATTCCTTGAATTCTTTTGGGAATTTTAGTGATTTTAAAGAGGTGATCAAACGATCATGTGCAATGTACATACATTTATTTCCCTTCAAAGTAAAAACCTGAGATTAAAAAAAAAAACAACTTAGAAATATGATTTTCAAAAAAATTCCATTCAAAACCTTGGTTTTAGGTAACATACAACTTAATGTTATTGCATTTAGTGTTTTCTAAAATATCTTACCTCTCTTAGTTTCCTAGACAATAGAATTAGAAAAGTATCCCCGTATTCTTGCACCCTTCTCTTTCCCCTTTTACTTCGCCTCTTTACCTCAGGAAAATCTCTTTCACATAATACTCCTTTTCATCTTCCTCTTCTTGCCTCAATTTGCTTCTCCTTCTTTACTTTGGCACAATCCTCTCCCTTGCTATTCTTTTCTCCATATTCCCCTTCCTTTCACCCTATTTCCTCCTATCCTTGCTCATATCTCTACCTTCTGCTTATCCCCTTGATTCTCTTTTCCCCTTGCTCTGATCTCTTTCCCATACTATTTCCTTTCTACTCCTTTTTCTGGTAAGGTTCAATAAATTCTGGTGCAAGTTCAATCTAAGGCGGAAGGTCTAAGAGAATGAGCCATATCTCAAGAATAGAGGCATGATAGAAAAATATGTTGTAATATCTACAAATCTAAAAAAAAAACTTTTTTTTTTGCTTATGAAATTTTTTGCGTAATTATATTCTCTATATATTTGGGCCCAGAATATTGGACTAAAGATTTTTTTTGATAATGACTTGTGATAGTCTGATGAAAGTTACATAGTAACTCAGCAAGGAAAGCAGTTGAGATAAATGAATTTTGTGATTTCGAGTAATCTTGTTCAACCTGTTTCTTTCATAGTTTAATTTAGTTTAGGCTAGTGCATGTGGTTTTGTAAAAGTATTCTAATCCAATACCTCTAATCTTATAAATTGGATCGGGAAATTTATTTTGAAAATGTCTGAGCCAGCTAATTTAATTTTTTTTTCTTCAAATGGAGGTGGATATAATTTTGATTTTGAAGTATTGCTCGGCAGATTAACTATTTATTAAGCTCCTCTTTGTTCTTGTGTCCACAGTCAGCTTTTTGGAGAGGAGGATCCAGATGAGGATGTGTCCCCAGATACAGAAGATCCTGAGCTCACAGGTGTCTTACCTCCTCAATTTATCTTCTTTTGAAAGGAAATTGACATTGTTATAAATTGCCATCTTGCAAGGATTTGAAAGTTTTGGAAAGATAGAGGCACATTTCCATCACTCTATACCCATTCCTTCCTTTAAACCGTAAAAATTTCAATTTACCTTCGGGAGGCCTTATTTGAGTCCACAGACCATGTTTCTAAGAATTAAAAGCAATTGAAGTACTCTTTCAAGGCTATCTCTTTATTATTCTTATCATAAGTATTCTTAACACCCAGTGTTGTGAGAAATCAGGATGATAAGGATAATTTTTATTGTGGATTTGCAAGTATATAGCCAACTTGATTAAGGCCAACCCTGTGCTTTGGTCATAGTTTTAAAGTAGGCTTCACAGAATGAATTTATTCTTTCTTAAGCTATGGTTTAAATATGCTGATACTTATCTAGTGCCATTACTAGCTGTATTCACTTTGTAAATTAAGAGCGGTATGTCATTCACTTTTTTTTTAATTTGGATTTGCAGCTGATGCTGGGAAAGCAGCGCTGGATGCTGAAGCCAAAAAAGATTCCATAGGCGGAATAGAACGTAAATCCACAAGAGCATGGGCAGTTGAGACTGGATACAATGCTGAAAAAATTTTCAATAAGGTGATTTTTTTGAGTTCTTCGATTAAATCTTTCATGCTATATTCATTGAACAGTCACTTGTTCTGTTCCATTTTTATTTCTAACTCATTTATGTCCATGGTTTCAAAGATTTAACTTTACTATGCATTATCATTTTTTCCACTTTTTTTTTCTTTTCTTATTATTATTACTTTTTTTGCTTTATGTATGCTTTTTTGTTCTGTAAAAGTTTGAAGCACAAAAGATATATTTTTCCTTTACTTGTCTTTGCACATCTAGTTATTCCGGGATGATATCAAATATCTATTGTCCATGGAAACATTGTGGAAAGAGAGACGTCCGCCCCAGTGTCTTGACTTCCATGATCTTCCTGGGAAAGGTTACAGATTATCTTACTTTGTTGACTTGTTTTCCTCCTAAAACTGGTCTTAATTTATCAAATATCTCTGATTTTTTTTATGTTTGAGCTTTTCAAAATCTTTTCTGTATCAAAATCACACTATAGCATAAGAATGTAGAAGAGAAAAACAACTTTAAAGATTCGTTTTTTTTTTATTAATTTTTGAGTTAAAAAGAAACCTAGAAAGGTTGACTTCATGGTGAATATCTTATGTAGAGGCAAATTTCTTTTAACTCAGACACCCAGTCACTTTCCACAAGATCAACTGATGTGTGGTCAGTTCAAGAATGTGCAGACCATTTTTCACGTTGCATGACAGAACTAAAGCAGGATCTTGCTGGTAGAGGAGACAGCGGCATGCTGGTGTGGGACAAAGTAAGTATAAATATTCATGCTGTTTTAAGTCTTTGAGGGGAAAACAGTCACAACTTTTTCATGTCTCTGTTTCCAAAAAAGAGCTTAAAGGTGTTTCACACACAGTAAAAATCTAAGCTTAAGTTTGTTACTGACTTTTCATTGATCCATATGAATCACATATGTCATCCTAATCACACATTTTTTAAAGTTTATGCCTGAAAACAGTAAATTTTGCTGATATTTTGTGGCAAAAATCTGTGGTTTTGACCTTCATCTATGAGTAATAGAAGTTTGGAAAATCTATACGAGTTAGTTTGAAATGATAAGACACAAATTTGTTATATATGTATATCTTCTCTACTAGGATGACAACCATGCTATGGACTTTGTCACAAGTGTTGCAAATATTAGAGCTCATATATTTGGGATACCTCTCAAGTCAGGATTTGAAATCAAGTGTAAGTAAAATACCCCTTTTTATGGGTTTCCATTTTAATCTGGTTCTTTATTTTCTAATCAAGAAGGGATTGAAGAGCCTGTAGCTCTTTCTAAGATACTGAAAAGAGTCTACTTGTCGTGAAATTGGGAAAGTTGAAAGGGGTGAATAGGTCAACTTAGTCCTATTATAGATGTATTTCCTATTTTTGCTATCTGTTTTACACTTCTGAATTTATATTTTTAAAGATGTCTTCTCAACTTCGAACTGGTCAATGCATTGAGAAGCATAAGATATGCCTTTTTTCTAACATTTAATTATTGCGCAAAGCATCAATTTTACCATTCAAGGTCAATAGATTTTGAGTGAAAAATTTGCTGGATTTGATCCAATCTATCTAAATTAATGTAATGAAATGTTATGTATTTGCATCATGTCAATATTATAACCCATAGCCATTTTGATTCACGCAATCAGTTTTTTTTTTTAATAAGCATAGCATCCTCCATATTTTTGCAATAAGTTTTGCATCTACAATTTAGATACTTAGCAATGACAAGTTTTTTTTAAGTTAGGTGCACGAAGAAATAAGTATCATACCAGCAATTTTTCAGTGTCTTTTGAAAATCTCAGCTGAGATTGTAATGATATTTTACATTAAAATTTGAACTTATGTTTATGTAATTATGTCTTTACCAGCTATGGCAGGCAATATCATTCCAGCAATTGCTACAACAAATGCCATCATTGCTGGTGCAATTGTTATGGAAACTCTCAAGATCCTGGTCGGCAAAATGGATAAGTGCAAGCAAGTAATACATCTTTCCAAATTACCTGTAACGTGTAACAACTATTTTAAATCTAGTGGCTGAGCATTCATGGTCAAATCATGCTATTTTTATATTATTTAATTTGAAGCTGAAAAAAAAAGTAATTGGGGCTCATGTGGCACAGAATAATGTTCTGTGGATAATATGAAGAAACAGTGTGTTAGTAACCTGAGGAAAGGAAAGAATCTTTGACTTAATATCCCTAGCTCACCAAGCGTTAGGTTGGACAGGATTTTATTACTTTTATTACTGCAAGAAGTGGACAGAAAATGCAATATCTAGGAATAGAAATTTAGGAAAGTTATTTTCAAAATAGTGAAATAGTATTAAAAAAAACAACAACCCAGAAATATGAAGGGAAAAAACATTTTACCATGGCTTATTAATTTTTTTCAGTGCTCCCTCTCACATTGAGAACTCCAGTAGCTTCTTATAGGCAAAACAATTAATTGCATCCAAGATAAATAATAAATATGATGCACACAATTTATCTTTATTTGACAAGTATCCAAGTGATATTTGTAAGTCATGCAATATTGAGAAATACTAGGAATAATCAAAGCAGGAAATGTGAATTTAATAAATATTTGCTTCTTTTACATGAAATAAGAGAAAAAGAATGACTTTTTTTTCATTTATTGTTTGGTTTGATAGGTTTATCTAAACAGAGTCCCAAATGATCGCAAACGTCTGCTAGTGCCCTGCGCTCTTGATCCACCAAAGCCAAAGTGCTATGTTTGCTCATCCAAACCAGAGTGCAGTGTGCGTCTCAACTCTTCAAAAGTCACTCTCAAAACACTAAAAGACAAAGTAAGTTAAACTGTGCTTCCATAAAGAGGCAGAGATTTGCATATCTATCTTTTTTTTTTACATTAGGTTGATTCAATAACTGCTGCAAATTCATTATTATTTTCAAGAAGATAATGTTTTTTTCCTTTGAAATATAGCCATTTGTTTGAAAATTTCCAGTTGAAATGCCTTTTATTTACCCTATCTCATATTCTTTACTGCTAAAAATCTGTATAAGATTCCTAAGGAAAAGTAAGATTTGTGAATCTACACAGTTTTGACTTAATCAGGTCTGTTGAAATCATCACCTGATTTAAATATTAAATTATGCCTTGTTGCATATGGCTTATTCAACTTAAAATGAAGTAAATAGTTTGCAATTCAAACATTATCTTTATTATATTATATATTAAGTTCTTCTTCTTCTTTATTTATAATCCCTTTACATCTATTGTTACAGCCACTATAACTAAATGAGCACAAACAGTGAATCTGGCATTGAACTGATTGATATGGTTGTTTCAAATACATATCAATGTATTGAACTTCATGCATAGTCCCTGTTCATTTTGTGTCCAATTTGATTTATACCTGTGTTAAACCTATCCTTATTTGATAAGCAGTGTGCCCTTGGTCTCTGAACCTCATTCAAATTATACTTTTTTTCTCTCTGTTTAAAGATACTCAAAGGCTATCTCAACATGATTGCTCCTGATGTAGAGATTGATGATGGAAAAGGTGAGGATCACTGATGATTCTGTACTTTCTCTTGTACATGTTCATGTCTTTCTCCTTAAATTATTTTGCTGATTTTAGTTTGCTGCCTCTCACTTTGTAGAAAATTGTGCTAAGAGAATTTTTTTTTATGTTAAGAACTACACACACATCTCTGACATGATTTTCTGAGGCAAAAAAAAATGTTTGTATGTATTAAAGTCTTTGAATAAATTGGATTTACTTTCTTGTCTCAAATGAAGATAAAGTCAGCCCAATACGATTTTTATCTCTTCATCAGGCACTATTTTGATCTCCAGTGAAGAAGGTGAAACAGAGGGTAAGTTGTGTGAACTCCATGTATGAGTATGTGTTAATGCCAAAATCACATATTTTGAATATTTAAATTCACAGCCAGTATGTTTTCTTGAGCTTATGAAAGTGAAGATTATAAGAAATGCTCCAGTTCTCTTGAGATAAGATGCATTGCACATTCCTGACTTTTGGAGATAGACTTCAGGAAATTTTATGAAAGTCAAAATTATGTGCTTGAAGTATCTTATTTACATGTGATGTGTTTAAGAATCATATATGTAAGCAAAAAGGAAGTCCTTAAAAATTCTTTCATGCTTCTTTGACTTTTTAGAAAATTGGTTTAAATGGACACTGATGTGAATTGGCATTTTGATTCTCAGATAATGAAGACAAGTTCCTCTCAGACTTTGGTGTTGGCAACAACACAAGGCTCAAGTGTGATGACTTTCTCCAAAATTATTCTCTTATTGTCAGTGTGGTCTATGTGTGAGTATTTTATTCTTATCTTTAAGTAAAGTGAGGTTTTCTTTTAAAAACTTTCATTGCACTCATTTTTATATTATGTTGTTTTTGGTTTTTTTTTTTGTTTTTTTTTTGGGGGGGGGAGGGGGAGAATTATTATAATATTTGTCCTTGAGAGGGAGGTGTTGAAGAAATACAAAATTTCTCAAATTTCTTTTAAAGACCAATAATACAGTCAAGCACAGATTGAAGACTGATACCTCTGAACAATCCGATTTGTCTTTCCAACTCATTGAAAACTTGTGTCCTAACCCTAGTGCTTATTAATCCCAAACTCTTGATGCTAGATCTAGATCTAGACTCTAGGTTTACATTTAGATTGTGTTCACAAATTTCTGTTTAGCTAGGGGTAAATTCAGTCTAAGGTCAAGGTTCAAAAGCAATGTACTTTCACTTGTTCTTGAACAATCTTTAACCCAGGCAAAGCTAGACTTATTCCCACCAGGGAACAGATCTGGCAAAAGAATCGAAACTGAGGCTCCCTATTGCCTGTTCAACTTTTTTCCTGATGAGTTATCTGGCGTCCAAATCATCAATAAAGAGATCCTACCCTTCAGCTTTTTCACTGCTCTGATTGATATAGCAAGGGATGTGTCTAGACAGATTTACCTGTCATCATTACCCATGTCTTGTGCAGTCGAATCTGCTTGAGGTCAACACCAAACTGCGGTTGTGAAGTCCGCTTGAAGTCAACACCACACTGTTGTCCCGTTTTTTTCCTTCTTTGTTTAAGTAACTGATTTTCTGATAAAGTCAACAGCCTGGGGACATTTTTGCTTAAAGTCAACACCTGGTAGTGGATGGGCATAGGTGAAATACAACAATGCGGGAATGCATAGGGATGCGTGGGCAGGATATAGCTCTTATTGGTAAACCCAATACAGTCACTTTTTGTGTGTGTGAAAACAAAATGAAAGTAATGATGGTCCCAAGCCCATAGCAAGAATTGTAGGTTTGTAAGCATATTTTGTATTTTGTATGTAGTACATCAAGTTGTTTAAATAAACCTCTTTTCAGACATGTGGTTTTCTCTTTACCTAAATAACTAAATTGTATAAATGTACCACACTACAGCTTTTAGTAACGGAATGAAAACACTGCAAAGGGAGAGACCAGTATCATAAGTAACGAAAGGGAGACAACCTGTTTTTAATAACGTGAATTTTCGGACATGATTCCTAAAAATTTATAAAATCAACACTTTTTTTTAGTCCCGAGGTGTTGATTTTAAGTGGATTATAATAATAATAATAATAATAACCATTTATAAAGCGCCGTATATCACCTTAAATAAAATGCTCTAGGCGCGTACAGATTTTTCACAATAAAAACAGTAGATATATAATTTGACATCAATAAGACCCTAAAACATGAAAGAGGTCACACAAAGGCTTGTTTAAAAAGGAAAGTCTTTAAATGTCGTTTAAAATTGTCGTGTGTAAAAGATAGTTTTAAATATGCCGGGAGGGCATTCCATTTAATGGAAGAGTAAATTGAAAAAGCCCTATCACCTAGCGTTGAATGAGATCGTGGTACAGCTAGTTTATTATTACCACTTGATCTTAAAACTCTATTAGGCCTATGACATTCTAAAATTTCTTGAATATAAAAAGGAGATATATTTTGAAAAAATTTATGAACAAAGGTCAGTACTTTAAAATCAATTCTTTGCTTAACTGGAAGCCAGTGAAGATCTTTTAAGACAGGTGTAATGTGCTGATGCTTTTTAGCACAGGATACAATCCTGGCTGCCTGATTTTGTACTCTCTGAAGTTTAATTATTGAGTTAAGAGATACTCCAGTAAGCAATGAATTACAGTAGTCTATTCTGCTCATTACTAAAGAGCTGACTAGAAGTTGAGCAGTATCTTTATTAATATAGCTTCTGATCATGCCAATATTCTTAAGATGGTAGTACGATTGCTGACATATGCTATTGATCTGACAAGACATAGTAAAATTTGCGTCTAAATAACATCCCAGATTCTTTACTGAACTTGAAACAGGAACGCTGGAACTTTTTATTTGAACACTATTAAAGTTAAGATCTATAAGAGCTTTGTTCGTCCCAAACACGATCACATCTGTTTTATCACTATTTAACTTAAGTTTGTTAGAGTTCATCCAATCTGCAATTTCAACCACACATTTCTCGATTGACTCCTTTTGGTAAGATGCAGTCTCAAGCGTATTATCAAGTGGTACATAGAGCTGGGTGTCGTCTGCGTAGAGATGATAATTTACTCCATGCCGCTCTGCAATGTCAGCTACAGGTGCTGTGTACATGGTGAAAAGTAGAGGTCCCAGGACAGAACCTTGTGGGACACCATATTTTAGAGGAGATGGAGTTGCTTTGTTATTGTCGATGGATACTGTCTGCGTTCTGTTCTTAAGATAAGCATTAAGCCAATAAAGGGCTTTTCCATCGATGCCAAAACGTGAATGCGCGCGAGCCAATAGTATATCATGGTCGATTGTGTCGAAAGCAGCGCTTAAGTCCAGTAGAATCAACAGAACAGACTTTTTATTATCGATGTAACGGAGGATGTCGTTGGCAACTCTTAGCAAAGCAGACTCAGTGCTGTGATGTTTTTTATAAGCAGATTGAAAGTTAGTATGAAGATTGTTAAACGCGAGGTGTTGTAAGATTCTGCTCGATACGATTTTTTCGATGAGTTTGGAGATTATCGGTATGTTAGAGACTGGTCTATAATTTTTCATCTCCTCCTTATCCAGGGATGCTTTTTTGATTAACGGTGTTACATAGGCCTGCTTCAAGGAAGATGGAAAGTCGTGGTTTGCTAGACTTGAGTTTATGATGTCAGCTAATGAAGGGGCGAGTTCCTTATGAGCCTCTTTGAAAAGCCAGGCAGGAATTTTATCCAGTACGCAACTTTTGTTTGGCATAGCGATTATAAGTTTATCGACTTCTTCCACTAAAGCAGGCCTGAATTCTTGCAGAGTCGATGAAGGATTAGATGGTGGTTCGTTATTTGGCGTTAAAGTTGATTCGCTGTCAAGTTGATTTCTTATATTATCGATCTTGCCGCCAAAGAATGAGCTGAAATTGTTGCACAGCTGTTCAGTGTCATCGTGAGAAGGAAGTACTGGTTTGTAAGATGAGGTTGGTTTATAAAGGCTTTTCACAAGTTTATAAAGTTCATTAGAATTGCCTTTGCACTCAAAAATCCTTTCTTTAAAATATTTCTTCTTACTTTTGACCAGCATGTCGTTCACTTTGTTTTTAGCATAGACATAAATCTGTCTGTGTATCTCAAGTCTAGACTTTCTCCACTTTCTCTCAGCACATCGGCACTCTTGTTTTAAGGTGCGTAGTTCATCGGTGTACCAATGGGAGTTCGGGCGGATCGGTACATTTTTAGTTTTAACAGGAGCCAGGAGATCAAGTACGGCTTCTACTGTTTCGTTAAAAATCTCTACTTTTTCATGGACAGTCTCTTTGGATGATACTTTCTCTGTCACGTTAGAGTCTACTATTAATTTTCTTAACGTGTCACTGTTGATTTTCCTTGTTTTTCTGTATGTTACTTTCTTTTTCTCAGCTTTAGGTTTCTGAAGGTTTAAATCAAAATGAATACAGCTGTGGTCAGAAATATCACAGTCGTCAACTTTAAGGCTTGACACAATTTGTTCTTTTTTATGAGTTATGATTAAGTCAAGTATGTGTCCGTTCATATGCGTGCTGTTATTCACAAGTTGAGTGAGATTTACTGACTCTATCAGTTTTGAAAATTCTTCCGCTTTTTTATCTGATGCATCATCAATGTGAAAGTTGAAGTCACCCATCAATATCATTTTGCCTGATAACAGACATCGTTCTAAAATATATTCAGAGAACTCTTTCATGAACATTCCTACGTTTAATTTGTTCTTAGATGATGGCGGAGGACGATAGAGACATATGAATCGTAGTAAATTATTGGAGTAGTTGGCAGTTACTTCAAGATGTTCAAAAGACTTGAATTTAATGGTTTTGACCTTCTGAAGCTTTAGATGTTCTTTGAAAATAATAATAATACCCCCTCCAGTCCTATTTGCTCGTACGTGTAAGTGATTATCATACCCTTCTGGAATAAGATGAGCTAGGGTCGGGTCCTCCTCACTTGTTAGCCACGACTCAAAGTCGTGATCTAGTATGTAATCACAGATTAGAATTGCTTTATTGCATACAGATCTTGCATTTAATAAGCCAACTTTAAAGGTATTATTATTTCTCTTTCCTTGCCCTGTCAGCACAATAAGGTTGTCGGCAATAGTTTTGTTAGTTCTATGTTTAGTTTCTTTTCTGTATGAGTTGATTATTACAGGTATAGCCCGTCTTTTCTTTCGGCCAGCTCGTGTGCCTCTCCTTATTTTCTTACTTAAACTAATATTGTTTTCCCTCAGGCACCTCACAGTATGTACAGATGTTTGGGTATTGCAACCACGTAGTTGACGCAGTTCGTTCACTGTATAAATAAAACGTTCTTCATCGTTTACTTTCTGAACCATATTAACTTCAGAGCCTTGACACACCCAGTCTGATCTAAAACTATGTAACTATGATAAAAATGGCTGCGCAATGATAGTAGATATGTTAAAAAGCGTCTTATAAATATCAATATACTTATTTCCTTGGAAACAAATCATTTCGATTTTAGTATCACTGGGTTCATTGTCACTCGTAGAATAAGTAGAACTAAAATTTGAATCAAAGAAAGATTCCACTGTATTTATCAGGCAAAGTTTGTTTACAATGGCCCCTTTGAAGTTTTAGGGACAGTTAGACCTAGCAGGTGCTCACAAGTCTATTGTGTTAGGGGGCAGTAAGGTGGGACAGCAGAGGGCAAAATCTTATTAAAATTCAACCTATGATTACAGTAATGGACTAATAGATTTTTGAAAAAAGCTGATTAAAATCATTCTGAAAAGTTCAATCATAAGATGAAATTTTGAAGCCCTGAAACACCTTGAAAAGACCAAGTCTAAAATTAGAACTATGGCAATGTAAGACCTTAATAATGTTTGATGGAATAGTTCAATTAAGACAGTTAAATTGGCTAACATAATAATGTTTGATGGAATAGTTCAATTAAGACAGTTAAATTGGCTATTGTCAGGAATTTTTAGGAATAAAATTTCACTCAAATTTGTTTAAGAATAAAGAAAATCAAGGGAAAATAGTACATTGAAAAATATAGAAAATTAATGAACCATTGATTTTTAAGGAGGTTGATTTGCTTGTAATTCTGGATTGATTGATTTTTATATTAACTAAGTAATGGTCTAGTAATGGCAACAAATGTTTTGACCAAACGCAAAGGTTTTTCAGGCATCACAATCCAGGGACTTTGAATTTTTATTACTTTAACTTTAATGAGCATTGGATCCTCTCATGCAGATGGTGAATATCATGTTAGAAAATGAAGCAGAGTAAGAGTAAGATTTCCAAGCTATATTTAAAAGAGGTTAAAATTGTTCTGCACCTGCTTGTATTTGATTTGCTGCACTCATTATACTTATTCAATGATTGCAATACTTATCTCTGTATTATAGAATAAAAAAACAAATGCTGAACTCTTGGGCACAACTGTATATAAGTCCAAGGATTCGTAGTGTACCCAAGCGAAAGATGGAATAAAATAACATAAGGTGTAAACAATCACCCCACCTGAACTTATATGGACAAATATGATATAATTCAAAATTACATATAGATGTTTCATCTTAATTTTGGCTTCATCAGTAACATTACAAACATAGGGAATGCGAGATAGACAACAAATAGGGGAGAATTTGGACTTGATAAAGCATGTTGATATAAGAAAAAAGTTGATACAGTTAATGGCGATATAAGTAGTGTGTGCTGAACAAGATTTTTTTCTTTTAAGGTGGTGAGGAAAAAAAATTACATGTGATGTCGTTATCTGTTTTTTTACTTTATTTCAGGGAAAAATTGGAAGGGGAGGGAGAGTTTGAGGTGGTGGGAGATATATCTGAGTGTCATCCTGCAGAAGATGAAGCATCAGCTTCTACAAATGGAATCTCTTCATCAGGTCAGGAAACATTCTCTTTAGGTTCAAGGCAGTAAAATTTTTTTTTATTTTTTGGCTTCAAGAGTGGGGGGGTGGGGGTAGATAAGAGAGAAAAGGATTTGTTTAAGGAAGGTATGTTTTTTCCAATAGCATTGCGCTAGTTTTCAGGGAAGAGAATTTTCCATAAATTTCAGGAAATTTGTATATTTTAAATATTGATGTGATCGTCATTGTGCCAGATGGAAACTTTTATCAGTAAATTTGAATGAAGGTAAAATTTTACGGAAAAAAGAAATAGTTAAAATATAATTCTAGGACGAGTACGAAATATTTCCATCATCAAGTATCAACCTGTGTAAAAGTATAGAGCAGGGCGATATATTATATCGGTATCACATATTTTTTTATATTATTGTTTATACTTTGAATTGCAATATCAAGATATGTAGTGTAGTTAAACCATCCAAGGTATTGGTTCCGGTGAGTTGTTTACTTTTAATGTACATTGGGCCGAAAAACTTAGTTCTCTCCATCTTCACATCCAGACCATTTTGTTATTTCCAACAAAGGATCATTCTTATTTTTTCATCTGGTAATTGTCAATACAATTAGATAATTTTTGGGAGGAGTCAAGATACATTACTTAAATCTAATCAATTATTAAGACTAATAGGAAATCTTAAGTAGAGCTAGATCTCAAGTAAATCTAGATCTTATAATCAACACCAGGCATGACATGTCATGAGAATACAATTATAGTGGGTGATTTTCATTCCAAAGCACATAATTATAGATTGAGATAAAAAAGTCAGATTGTTGTTCTTTTTTTTTTATATGGC
This sequence comes from Elysia crispata, assembly GCA_033675545.1. NCBI lineage: Eukaryota > Metazoa > Mollusca > Gastropoda > Plakobranchidae > Elysia > Elysia crispata. The sequence continues at coordinate 346,639 of JAWDGP010005352.1, read as the reverse complement.
AAGATAGAGCCTTGTGAGAAGTTTTAGACCCTAAACAATATTGATTATACTCAACTCAAATGTCTTAAGAGAAGATAAGGAGAGCAGTGCTCAATATGTAAGCTAGAATATAGGCCTCTATGTATACTCTGATGAGTAAACCTTTATGGTGACTCAGTTAAACTAATAAAACACAGAAAGCAGTAGTATTTGGTCGGCACAGCTGTACATGGGCTACAACAGTTCATTCAACTGCATAGTCTGAGCTTAGAAAAATATTGAGCTATATCAGTAAGAAAAAAAATGCTCCACTATAATGACTCTGGGTATAATCAAATTGTGTTTTTATTTAGTGAGGGGGGAGAGAGAAAGAATGTTCCTGCCTAAACAACTTGCATTGTCCAATTTTAAAAAGTTCAATAAAAAGTTGTGTGTCTAGTTCTCATCCCTATAGTTTTGCAATACCTAATGTTGCCAGTGATGAGTAGTTTTATTGCCTCACCCTAGACTAAAACCTACTCTTGATCAAACTTCCCTTGCTAGAAGTAGATCTAGAGCTAAACCTAACCAAAAAAAAAGTGTAAAACAAGTCAGGAAACCTATGCTATCTTGATTTAAGAAAGTATATGGTCAGTAGATCTGAGGCTTCACAATTTATCAAGTAGGAGAATGATATAAAATATACACTGACATACATTCTGGTTCTAGATCAAGGACTACAATGCAAACTTGATAGAAGTCCATTGACACTTGAGATCATGTAGGTGTGGGTTTGTACTTTAATATTCTGGAGTAAATAGTCTTAACTTGAGTAATTTAAGTTATTTTTCTCTGTAAATTGTTCACTCAAGTATAGAGGCTCATACTATTTTTTTAGCCAAGCAAACAGCAGAAGAAGATGATGACTTGGTTGTTATCGAGGACTTGGAAATAACAGACACAAATCAGGCTTTAGAAATAGAAGACATCTCTGAAAGTAGAAAACGGCCAGCAGAAGACGTTCAGCCTCCGGTTATGGCCAAGAGGCGAGCTGCAGAAGGTGGAGACAGTGAGGACATAATTGAGATCTCATGATTTTGTTGCCTGTTATCATTTGTTTAAAATGCATTTCATTCATTACCTTACGTGGCATGATATTCCGTGACATATATGTTATTGTTCCATTACTTTTTGAAACTTCTGAAGAAGTCAGAATGTCAGGTCTAAAAAAATGTTTTGCCCAATTGTTACAGTGATATAGACACACAAAAATTTATGAGCTTTCAGAATGCTTGTTTTACATTTTGATAATAGAGTTAGCACCTTGCTGTCATCAATAAGACTGATAAAAACAAAATTTTTGGAATCAGAGGTTCTGGTTGTTTATAATTCACTTTCTAATTTCTGTCATAAAAAATTTACTTGTGGGGGATTTCCCAGTTTGAGAAACTCAAATTTGAAAAAAGGTGCAGATATAGCCATACAAACTCACACAAATACCTTGAATATAAAAACAAATGCCTAAACATATAAGATCTTTTTTCTTCACGGAATTAGTACTTAAAAGAAAAAAAAAATTCTGTGAATCAGAAAGTTAGCAGAAAAAGAGTAAACTACAATTATAAAAAAAAACATTCCCATAAATAGCAAAATAAAGACACAAGATTTTTGTGGTTCTATTTGTTTTATCAAAAAGTACGAAATGTATGTCTTTCTAGAAGTTTTTATAATGAGGATGTAGAAAAAGGAGTCATTCGTCAGATTTAAATGAGTTTAATTATGAAGTTGTGGGGCAGGATTAAAGGTAGAAAATAAAAAATCAATGCAAGGTCTTTCAGGAAAGAAGTTCCTTGGTAAATTCTATTTTAGTGGCAATTGTAGCAATAAATGCACTGAAGGAATAACATCATTTACGCACAATGAATGCTTAATAACTATGATTATGTGGAAAGGATAGATCTGAGCATATCAATGTTGTATGAAGATATGAGAATGTCTCTTAAGCATGTTTATTGTTGGGAAGCAGCAAGCCACTTTTAAGTGATCTCAAAATCACTGGAATTCTGCATTCTGCAAGTAATTGTGAATGCTGCCTCCTTGCATTGTAAAATGATCTAAGCCATTAAAGATTTTACTTTTGTGCTTTTTTCAGAATCAAAAGGCAATATTTTTGGTGCTCTTTTTTTTTTCGTTCTTGTCGATATACATTTGTTTTCATTATTTCTTCATTCTTATTTAAAATTGTTTAGTTGTTTCATGTGTGATTTGTATAGAGCTACTCTCATTCATTGTTATCTACTTAAGCTGGTGAAAAAAGATGAACATTGTTTCAAAAATATTGTTGAATCTTGAGCCCTTTCTTATTAAGGTTTTTATTTATTTTTTTTTTGTTGAAATCATAGCCATTGTTTCAATTTCTTTTTGGAAGCAATAAATAAGAAAAAGATAGCCTTTAAAAAAAAAGTACATGTATGTATTTCTTTGTGGTATCTTCCCTAGCTGTTCTTTTTTTTATGTAAAATATACAACTTTATTTTTGTTATCACTTTGAATGTTATTTACAAATTGCACTCTGTTTGCACTGAATGTTTATATTTTTTTTTATTTGGAAAGACTCCTTACTTTAATGTCTATCATTTTATGTTTTATGAGTATTTAGCTAACATCATTTTCTTCTAAAACATAATAAATCCATAGTTGTAGAAAGTTTATTTTTCAGTTTTCTTTCAATTTGTATCGGTTTCTGTGTTAGATTTTAAAATGATATGTCTTTGATTTAATTCAACAGCATTTGGTCTGACCTGGTGTTTTAATCAAAGAAAAAGTTAGGGTTCTCCTTGGCTTTCTTATTGGCAAATTAGGAGAAGAAAAGAAAAATTTCATAAATAATAGCATGATCATAAATTATATTTGTTTCAGATTTTTATTGGTTGAAGCTAAGTTCATTCGTCTGATAAATCTGCATATCATCTGTACTTATGCCTTGACATGCCTGATTTTAACATTCTAGGATGCACAGTGCACCAACTCTACCAAACCAACTCTGCTTGCACAGTTCTGTAGTCCAGGGCATTTCCATTTAACTGTTTTCTTGAAATGGTACTTCAATACTTATTTTGAACACTTTTATCATATTATCTAAATACGGGTACACAGTTTGAACAGAAGGGAAGAAACTGACAAAATAAAAAAACATTTCAATCAGCCGTTTTAATGCAGACTCCTCTGCCCCTTAGACTCATGCACTATAGCTGGATCTTGCGCATTGGCAGTATCGGATACAGAGTTAGAATGAATGTAAAGCGGAAATGTTTGTGGCCATTGTGGTTGATTTGAGTCTGGCTGAGTAGAGAAGGGGTACAACTCACCCTTCTCACATTCACACACGTCTTACCTACACAAATAGATCTAAATACTGTTTCACAAGTCTCTTATCACGGATCCCTGCTCAATGCTGACTGTTAGAAGGAACAAGTGTCTACATTCAGAAGAATTTTATGCGACCCATCAACCACACATGTACTTTATAGTGAGAAGGGACAATAGCCAGACAGGTGTAGTCTTTGGACAAGGGGTCATTGACTGGAAATGAAGCAGGGCTTTGTAAAAGGTAAACCTAATCTTAACTTCTTTTTTTAACATAGCAAGTCGGAAACCTCATCATACCGACTTTAAGGTGTGATGACTAAATTCTAGAACTATGGTGAAATAATTTGCAGAATAAGAATTTAAAAAAAACATGAAGGGGGTGTGTTAATTTATCTCAACTTACCTATCCCAGCTCTATCATCATTCATGCACTGTTTAACATGGAATGAAAATAAGATGAGTAGACAAAAGTTGTACAGTTACTTGCATCAATGCAGTTACTGGTCAGACTATGTGTTGAAGGATTATCAACCATATAGGCTTTGATCTTTAAATTCAAAATTACAGTTGAGCAGGGATTCCAAGCTTTGAATTGATTAAAATCTTAATTAAGTTTATTGGAAGCTCAAACATGAGTGTGATAATGTAAGTTTTTTACTCATCTGTGTTTGTGTTGCTGCATCCCTCTGTTGTCTGACTGAGATAACATAGAGTTTAGAGTTGACTTAAGTGACTGTCACTGTCTCAGCCCCATTGTCATTTTTAATAGCCTTCAATCAAACACAAAGAATTTGGACAGCATAGTTTTACTTGTCCAAGACAGCCATTGTTAAGTATAGGTAACAGTAGAGATTTACTGAGATACATAGAGGGCAAGTACATTCTTGTTCGGCAGTGAATATGACTATGAATGTGGCCTCTCCTTTAACTATATCATGCTCAGTTGTTTACATGTAGTCATTTCAAATACTTGTAAGGGAATTAAAAACTCACATCTGTCATTATTTAAACTTTTGTAGAAGACTTATCTTTCCTGTGATCATTTACTACATATAACATGCTTTTTGCTATTTTAAATGAGAATTATAAAGACCCCAGATCATCATAGAAGATGGCATAGCTCACTATTTACAGATGAATTTTTAAAAGGCACTTCTGATAAATGCTAATAAATAAATATTATAGAATGAAAGGGAAGGGATTTGAGGGTGAGGGTTATACATGGATGGAGGTCTGAGTATATTATTATAAGATGTGCCCTTATGATTTTCTGAAATAAAAAAAGAAGTAAGGGAAAAACAGATAGTTATTACTTCTGTTTTTGGGCAGTGAGATTCTATGAGCAGTCGAAAGCGAGGCATTATGTAAATCAAGTTGTTAATAATGTTGTTATTACTATAGTATTATTAAATGCTCTGTGTACTTAAGTACATTATTGCTGTGATTGCCACTGAACTATAGTGCATCAATCTTTGTATATTTCCAAAATCTCAATAAAGGTCTCTAATACAATATTTTGAAATCTTACTTTATACATGTAGCTTAAATGACAAATATATAAGTTATATGACACCATTAAGTCATTGTAACAATATGCAATATTTGAAATCATATTTATAAAATCAGATTTTTTAGGTCATTGACCCTTAAGTATCACTTGCAAGTAGATGCACATGCTTGACTTCAGTATTTATCTTCATTTAGGTCATTTTCAAACTCCTATCAAGATAATGCAATAGGAATTGTGTCCTATTAGTATTGCTGATAATTGAAAGTAGGACAACAGCAGTTTGAGGATAATGAACTCGCTATTTCCCCTCAGACTTCTTGGAAGAGCTATGGACACAAATATGAGATAACATTTAAGGAGAACCATTCATGCAGGAAATGTATCAAATAATATATAATTTTCACTGGCCATTCTAATCTCAAATTTATCACAGCATTATTTTTAATAACTTTCTATTAAATGCTCAGTCTTCTGACTTTTCAAAAGCCCTATTTTTTTAACTAACCCTTGTAATGATAACATATTCACAAAACTATGCGCTTATAGGTAAGCTCATCTTTGACATAACTTTGTTGGAATTCTCATCACTCACAACTTTTTAAACAATTAGATATTTTAACCAACAAGCCCTTTTTCTAAGAATGTTGTACCTGCTCCAAAATAAGGCTGATTCATTCCCTCATCCTTTCAATCTTCCTGTGCACATGGACTCTCTCAGCAAATTTAGAGAGACAGATTAAAGCTACATATATGGTACGTTTATAATGATATTTGCAAATCTACCTCAGGATTATGTCACAAAGGAGAAAGAAAGGAACAGATTCAGGTAAACAAATAAGTCCTTTAAAAATCTAATCTCTGGAAACAAACAAAATGAAATGGTATGGAAATATAAGATCAACAAGACGTAAATATGATCCTGCTTGATGAGGGGAAATAAGAGGTGGAGGAGGGAGAAGGTAGGTTAAAGAAGTAAGTGGAAAGACAACATAGAATGGGCATTTAGAATTAGATGAAGCCTTTTGTAAAGTTAAAGTAGTAAGAACAAAGATGGAGAAAAGTGGTTGTCTTATCATCCTTGATATCCCAACTGCCACCTTTGGTAAAGCAAAATATATATATATATATATATATATATATACGTGCATCTCTTTGAGTAACTCTATCAAACATCATCAAAATTTAAAAAAAAAAAAGAAGAGTGACAAAAAGAGTTGTGATTTGATAAATTTTATTTACTTTTTCATCTCCTAGTACATGATTCAAAATAAATTCACAGAATGGTTGTATAAAAAATAATACGGCACCCATTTTGTTTTGGTTTTAGTCTAAAATACACAAAACCCTAAGAAAAATACAACAAGTCTGTCCATCAATGAAAAGATTTGGATGTTTTCATGAAATAACAAAAACAATACAAAAAAATTCAAGTTACTAGCCCTAATATAGATGGAATGGTCAAGCAAGTCAAGAACAGAGTGATTCTCCTACAGGAGTCGACAGCTGATCTTAAACTTTCGCAATACTGTCATTATATAACAGCTGCTTTTAAGAGCCTGACATAAAATTTTTTTCAAAACAATGTGATAAATATTCACGAAAGACACTCATCCCTTTGCTCTCCAAAATAGAGTTTAACAAACTTGAAATTATTTCAGCAATGCCTCTATAAATTTTAGCAAGTCTGAAGATGTAAAATTTGACTTTCATGATTATATGAGGCCAATATGTATAGATCAATGAAATAAAACAATTGTGTATATATAAATAAGTCTAGGAAAGAAAAAAAAAACTGTACAATTTTTACAATTATCCTTTTTTCTCAAATGCTAACATACAACATATATAGAATGAAAAAAAAAAGTTAATGGCATAAAATTAAACAGCAATATAGTCAGCTAAGTATCTCAACTTCATTTACTGTGATATATGTTTCTTGTTTGAACCAGACCGTCATGGTAAAAGCTTATCTCAGCCTATTATAGATACATTTAAAGCATGATAGCAACAACAAACTACAATCAGAATCACCTGCTTCTCTACTGGTTTAATCTCAAGATACTCTGTTGACGCAGCATTGACACAAGTCTTGGAGACAATTTTGGTTTTAGTAAGGGTTATCACATTTTAAAATAATCCCAAAAGGCAAAATAAATTTCAAGCACCAATGTTCAGCATAGAATGTTGTGAAAATAAATTTCATAACTGCTGTTCTTACTGCCACTGATGTCTGCACTACTTCATATACTTATTGCTCCTATTTCTACTATCTTCAACACTACTGCTGCAACAACTCATAAAACAAGAAGCATAACTGTTATGAAAAGATTGTGTGCAAATTAATTCTTTTGTGAGTCCATGCTCTTTGATTTGTCAGCTTCCCCAAAATTTAATTCTTCTCAGGATATGTCTTCATTGAGGGTCTACCAAGATAACTCAGGGTCTAAAACCAAGAATCTGTCTCACATTCCATAAGTTTAGTTAAGTGTTAACTGGATTTAATGGCTTGATTTAGTCATAGTCAAGGTTTCCAGTTAACTATCACCATCTAATTGATCTAAACATATTTAAATGGACCACATTTGAACTTTATTAAAGAGGATGTCATATTAAAAAAAACAATTGACCATCTGAAAACCTGTCTTATGGCTTTAGTGACCTGACAGCTCTGAGCATCTGACTGAGATACCACAAGTGAACCCCTTGCCCCCGAGTAGATCCCTGCCACATAAAGAGTATTGAGAGAACAGCATTAAAGCAGGGATAAATGACAAGTTCACTATCACCATCTAATTGATCTAAACATAATTAAATGGACTACATTTGATCTTTATTAAAGAGGATGTCATATTAAAAAAAACAATTGACCATCTGAAAACCTGTCTTATGGCTTTAGTGACCTGACAGCTCTGAGCATCTGACTGAGATACCACAAGTGAACCCCTTGCCCCCCGAGTAGATCCCTGCCACATAAAGAGTATTGAGAGAACAGCATTAAAGCAGGGATAAATGACAGCCTGAGTGCAAATCCATCAGAAGCAACCTCAAGGATTTATTGGTTTTTGCTCATCAACTAAAACTACTAGTATGGTAGTAAATAAATATTTGGTGGCTATAACACTAGTTTGCAAGAAGTGTTCATAGATGAAGTTTTGCATAGAGAATAAAGTGCAGATTACATTGACCGCATTTAATTTCAGTCCAGTTGTTAAACAAGGAAATAACAGCAGTTGCCAGTTTGGTCACTTGTTAAATTATAATTATATTTAATGAGCAAGAAACAGTATAGATCAACATAAAAGTAAGCTTGAATGGTAGCCTGACCACCTCTGCCCTGGGAACCTGTTAAAATACTAGTAAACTTTGTAAAAAAGTAAGAGACAAAATAGAAGAAAGGTCTATGTAAAATAAACGAATCACAAAATATCATGACTTTAAAAAAACCTTGGTAATAAATTTTTGTTCAAGCCTCAATGAAATTAAGATGAAGTGTAATGAATTAAAAAAAAAGCTATCTACCATTCATTCAATTGCACTGTTACAGCAAAAGGTCCTAAAAGAATAAAATTGTAAAAGCATACACAGGGAATGAAGAAGAAAAAAAAAGAAAAGAAAAGAAAAGCAAAAAGTGTGAAACTATGTCAGAAAAGAATTTCAAAGTATCAAAAAATGTTTTTACAAAATTCAAAACCCTACAAACATATAAATGATTTGCCATTTTTTGTGATTACATTCACTTGTCAAAAATAAAAAAAAAGAACAAGAATTTGCTAGAGTGGTGTACTAAGTAGAGAACCACAAGGAAAAAAAATCAGAATTTGCAAATATACAACAAGCATCTCATTATTGTATTATTATATTACTTCAGTCTATTCATAAAATATTTAAAAAATGAAAGATTCAATGCAATCATCTTGAAATTTCTTGTATTTTGACAGAGAAATATACTTATGGCATTTGTCTCATTGAAAGCAATACCCATCTTTGTTGGGTTCACTTACAGAAAGCCTTATATAATTGCTTGAATGAGTGATAAATAATTTCATCAAACAATAAATCTCCTCCAAGAACCGTACAAGACAAAAGAAAAAATGATGGATCATGAATTTAGGCAGTGAAATTATTTTTGACAGACAAGGTTAAGCTTTACACTGCACATCATATTATGAAAAAAATCATGTTGAAAAAATAAGACACACCTGATATAAAAACAGTTTATTATCATCAGTATATCTCCTTAAGCTCATCTGCATACTCCAAAACAATCATTGGGGCCATATTGACCATATGACCCACAATATTGCTAGATAACTATGTGCCCCTGTATTTAGTCATTGATAATTAATAATTATGCAGAAACCAAAATAATTTTGAGTTCCTCAATACAGTAATAGGCATACCTCAGTGCAATATGTGGAGCAAATACAAAACCAGTAAGAGTACCAATAAGTAATCAAGGCAATCTGTTAATTAAAGTTGAAATCAAAATTCCATTTTATAATGATCTTGAAAAAAAAATACAGGAGGTATTTCTGCATGAGGTGATTTAGAAAATATAGATTGATTAGGCACGACTCTTCCACATCTCCTCTTGACCATACCCACAAACTTGTTAGAAAATCAAAACCTTACATACTGAAGCATCATGCATCACATACAAACGAAAATTTCACCTTCAAAAATTCTACCAACATTAAGATGGTTTGTAATGCTGCAAAAGTAATTAAGGCAAAAATTATTTTCCACAGGCATTTAGGAGAAGAAAAAGATTAAGATGAAAGGCAATAATGAGTAGTGCTCTCTGCATTGACATTTATTTATCCAGAATCTCTTTAAATGAAGAATGAATACATGATTATTTTTTTTTCAATGTTTCATATAGAAGCAAAACTTATTTGTCTCTCAAAAGCTGTGATAGAGAAGCTGACAATTTTATGACTAGACAAATAAAACCCAAGATGAGAAATGTAAACATTTGCACCTTAAGCTCCTGAGACTTAAGTAAAAAATTTGGCCTATGTCCAGTGGCTGCATTGAACCCTCTCTAAGTGACCGAATTAAAGTTTGGCACGTAAAAAAAATTGTTTCTCTCCTTTTAATGGTAAGGGGCTATTTTCATCCTCCTCTCATTTCATTAATTTAATATAGCAAAATGAGAAAACAATTTAGTGTTAATGAAAATAATGAATCAAGAACGCAACAAGGAAGTTAAATGCGTAATTTTATGAATAGATTGATTGGCATAAAGACTAAAATTGTCACGGAGACAGTTTTTATCAGCCACTAATTATTTTTAAACATGTATTGGGATGGGAACTTGCTTCTTAATCCATTTTCTAAAGCTCCAAAAAGTAGGATTTAGGAAAAAAAATAATCAAATTCACCCTTTGGGGGTAATTTAGGCCTACATAAAATTCATACATCATCAACATTGCTTAATTTTTGGAGATAAAGCTATCAACACAATGCACACATCATTTTAAACTATTCTAACACTTTTCACAATGATCCATGAGGGAAAATTTATTTCCAGCCATCACATTGATGTACAATTACTATCTACAACATTCCCATAAATGGACTCACTATCTACTGAGATCAAGAACTTATAAGCCTATCAACCAATGACAAGGCTCCTCGAAACAGCATTTCATTTAATTTTAGTAAACAAGATGCTTTTGCTCACAGGAGAGATGCAACAAGTTTAAAAGAAAAAAAAACCCAGCTCTCCTCTGACACTTGCAATAAGCAGTATGAATCACATGAAAATTGAATATTGACTTTTTTCTGCTCTTATAAGGACAGAAAAGCTGCCTCACATATGAAATAATATATATGTTCAACAAAATGTTTTTAAAGCCCATTGGAAGACATGGTAGCATTGTGAAGAGGTAGCGCATGCGTGATGTAATAGTCATGAAAGTAGGCTAGGATGGCAACTGGTTGGCCTAAGATCAAAGAAATCCACATAACGATATTGCCCCACTTGCCTTTTATGTACTTGCCAGTTACATATGCAATAGGTACCTGCAAAGGGAACAGAGTAAACATTTATAAAAGAGCTAATTCATGGTTTGATTACTGAAAAGTTCAATATATAATTTTTTTATAATTTTGTTTTACAATAAATGAGAGGATGGAAATAGTAAAAAAAGAAAAGAACATTTTGTAGCCTTGACTTATTTTATAAATTCTCATAAAACCAGCAACCAAAGGAACCTTACTTGCAATAACATTCCCATGAAGGCCCATGCCTTGAACATTCTCAGAGGCACGCTGACAAGGTACTGAAAAAGACAAGTGAGATTGTATTGTTAAAAGCCAAAGGCTGTGTGTACATTCTATAATCATTGAAACTGCTAGAAAATATCACAATGTAAACATACTAAGAAATGAATTATAAAATACAGTTATAAAAAATGATAAGAAAGTAGAAATATTCAGATTTTCTTACAAGAGTACATCCATGATCTACATGGATATGGTTATCAGGAGACTGCTGATAGCAAGTCTACTTTTATTTTCACTGATTGTAGATCTAGAACTAGGCTGAGCTCATCCAGCAATTACAGCAGCAACAATACAATGTCACTTTTGGTGTTGTTTTCGTATTGCACTGATAACATTCTTTTTTACCTATAAAGCTATAATTGGACCACGAAAATTATTGAGATGGACATGTTATTTTAATATTTTCTACATTATTTGACAGTTAGCCATCTCTTGTGTTAGAGAAAGCTGATACAATAAGATCATTCATAAATAGAATAAGTAAATGCTAGGTAACTTTTTTTTGACATGTGATGAGACGAGAGAAACCAGAGTATGTTGTAATAACTGGAATGATCGAAGGAAAATAACTTTTCAAAAAAAACCTCCAAAACACAAGGTTCAGAGGGAATGCCCTCTTTGGAAGCAGTGGATTCACATTGTAAGACAGTTCAATGTGAAAAATTAAGAGAAATTAGAGCCTGATGTCAGATGATTTTTAGAAATTGTAGATCTTCAAGCAAGCAGGCAAGCCACTTTTTGCAGAAAATTGAGGTTTTTGACATATTGTTTATAGTTTTTTTTAACCTTTATCAAGATATAAACAAAGTCCTGCTTATATTTCTACAATTAAAGCAAGCAGAGTCCCTTCTAAATTTAATCTAAAAAACAGAATTCAGTTATAATTGGAGTTAGACCCTAGACATCAGTTGCTCATTTTGACAGCATTTTCTTTTGCTACAAAATGGTTATATGTGAATGTAAGAATGACCCATTATTGAATTCCAAATTCCCTCTTTTTAAAAAAAGGGAATAAAATACCTCTTAACCAGTTTGGAACATTTTCAAAAGGTAAAAAACTTTATCTCCATTAAACATCTGTTTGGAGATTTAGTAATAATGTAAAAAAAAAAAAATTTCCTTTAATTGGATTTAATATCTATGAATTCATCAATACTTTTAGGACAGTTTTTTCATTTAGTGATCTGTCCATTTCCAACAAATGAATGAAGTACTCACCTCATGAAAAAATGCAGAGACAAGGAATACACAAGTGGATGCTGCAAGCTTGGACATGCCTTTTCTCAATAATGGTTTATATATGTGTCTGCATAAAAGAGGGAGAAAAAAAAATTATATAAAAATATTGACCTCTTATAAATAATATATATAATACTTGACTTTCAGTTCCCAGAAATGAAATACTTTTCTTTAGCTACTGATCTTCACTAAAGTGTGTACAATCAAACAAAAATCATCTAAGTTTTCTCTCATGTATAAATTTTTTTACTGTCAAATTTGAACTTTAACATTTGAGCGTGAAAAATAAATATGCTCTAAAAAATATAAGTTGAAATTCAGAATTTTACACTACACCTGAATAATGGTTTATAAGTCTTAAGTTATCCCATGAAATTAAGTTAAAACCAGATGGGCAGCTTTGTTACAAATGCAAAAACTGTTAAGCTCTAAAGTTAACGTTTTAAATTTATGTAGGATATTCCCTTTACAATACCTTGTGCAAAATCTATGCACTGGGATATTCCAATCTTTCCAAAAATCTGAAACTGCTTCTGCATTCCTATGGAGGAGAAAGAGGGTAAAATTATTCTGAAATATCTGTTAAAGCAAAAAGGTATAACTCTACAATTTTTTTTTCAAGCGAATCAAAAAATCAAATGAGTTGTGCATTTTTTTCTTAATTTGCACTTTTTTCGCTGAGCAATAAGCTTATGATGGTTGCACTAGCTATTTTCATTATCTTAAATACTTAATTTTTAAATAGAACTGAAATAATATTATTAAGGCAACCTTAATTTCTCATTCAACTCATCTGCAATGAGCTCAGGACATATGTATCAATGCAAATTCATGATTCATTGATATACAACAAACAAATAGCACACCTATTTTGAAGAATTTTTTTTACTGTGAGAAGTCGGCACCCATAAAAGAAAAACTTTCAATCATTATGAGCTTTCCAATGAAATTATTAAAATAAACATGAAGGTTTTGCATGGTAATTGCAGTTTGCAGTCCAAAATATCTTACACAATTAGTATTATGAAAGATCTGCATACTAGTCTAAATTAGACCAAGTTGATCATAAAATCAGGTTATCATATGATAACAAAAAGGTCCTCTTTCTTTCCATGGAAATGATCTGAGGGAATAGCCAAATGGGTTCCTGGTGTAGAGACTAAATCTATCCAGCTAGGTAAAGCCTTGCATTATCATAAATGTAAAATACTTCTCTGAGATAGCTAAGCCTTCTCGATTCAGTGAACATTTATTCAAACCAGCTTTTGTTTAAGCAATGCACAACATTACATTTATTGATCACCTCAAATGTATCTTCTCCAATTGCTTGTAGTATGATTTGTGTTCACACATAATTAGGAAGCAATCAGAAGAGCATAGGATCACCCAAGAGAAAAACAAATAGAATTATATCATAAACTACTCACCACCAATCACTATAGAACTCACGGTCACCAAATTTCGTCAGTTCAGCCAAAACATTCAGAGTGGAGTGGAAAAAACAGTAGAAGAATACCAGCCAGATGAGATGGTTTGGTATCTAGAATAGGGTAAAATACGTAGAAATGTTTAGGTATGGTGGAGTGGTGTAACCATGTAAACCTCATCTAGGTAAATTGTAAGGGAAAATTAGAAATGATATAGGACAAAGGCTTCATCAAATAAAAACAAGTATGGGCATAATTAAACAAAATCAAGGAAAAGAAAAAGGGGGAGAGAGACAGACAGACAGAGAGGGTGAAAAGATGGACAGAATGAGGGAAACAGGCTGAAATATTTTACCGAGAGTTTGAGAAGGCGTTCTAACATCTTGAAAACTTCCATCTCTGCTAATGGCTGGCGAGCATTGTTTAATGCCGGAACAATCCACTGTTGGGATAGATATTCAAATCACATAGCTTGAGCTTATGAATTCAAGTTAAAACCCCAAAAATTTAGATGGCAGTAGAATATACACAGCTCAATTTCACAGCATACTGCGAGTTAAAATTTATACAAAGTTTTTTAAGTTTCAGATCCTCCTTATATAAGTCTAAAAGTAAAAAAGGATTCATTGGAATTCTTTGATACTTATTTTAGCTGTTGAAATTAGAAATCTGGAGTATCAATTTGCAATCTTTTTTTTATTTTATTTTAAAGACAGGACGCAAAGAGTGGCAAAAGTTGTAAGAATGAAAAATAAATGGCATCTAATAATAAAAAAATCTTTCAAAACAAAAACTTAATTTTAAAAGACGCTGCTTAAATATATGAAAACCCTTATAGGCATTAAAAAGATATACCCAGTAAAAGATAATAAATAATTACCTTGTTGGGTGATAATGCAACTGAAAAAAGGGCTGGAATAAATATTTATAAATCCACCACATACACATCACCTCTATGAATACCAAAAAAAAATATATTCGATCGTACAGTTATTTCAGTGAGCTTACCTGTTGAATCAAAGCAATCATGAGCCAGTTCAGGAAAGCCTGTGATCACAAAAAAAGCAGTTGGTATAAAAAAAATCGAAGGTTCAAAAAAAAATTTTATTTTCTTGTACATTAAAGGCTTAGAAATTTATGTTCAATGCCCAAGTATTCAGCTTAAATAGGGGCCAGCAAAGTTAATAATTTAGATTTTATGTAAATTTTTTTCATTAAATAATGTAGAAATAATATAAAATTTCTACAACAAAAATTTTAAAGAAAGGATAGCAACATTTTCAATGACATTGCACAATTATATTTGAATTTCTCTCTTTTTATCATTTTTAATGCTGTGAGGTTGAGGGTGAGAATGAGTTAGCAAAGAAAAGAATAAGCAAAGATAGGACCTTTAACGGAAAAAAATCTGCAAATGAATTGGTAGCAACAAAGTGAAAAAGAATGAAGAAAGGAAATGATTCATGTTGAGATGAGATGGATTTTAACATTTTAACAACTCTTACAGATAAAAAGAAATGCAAATATATCCAAGATAAATATTTTTACTCACCACCTCCAAGAGCCTTTTAATAAGAAAGCGAAGCCTTATTCGTGCTGACCGTGGAAAGTTCAGCTCATAGCATATGGTAGGGGCTACCATGTAGTATATCATGTCTGGGCAAATAAAGAACCATGAGAGGAAGAAAAAGTGTTTAAAAAAACTACAGATTCTTTTCTTAGGGTGCCCAAAGGATAGAAACACTTATTTTACAAAAATATATATTTTCTCAAGATAAAAAATTAAATAAATAAGATGCAATATATCTCTGTTAACCTTAAAAAAAAACCTGGGAAAAGAATATTTCTTACCCTTAATGTTGAGATTCTCTGGATATGTTTGCACAGTTGTATTGTTGTTGAGGCTGGTTTTCATTCCTGGAATTCACAAAAAGAAAAAATGCATTGAGGGGATTATTGCATGTATGAGCAAAATGATAGGTTAACAAAACTTAGTTTACTGACAGCCTAAGCACAGGTAAAACCAATTCTTTAGTGGATTCAGATATGCAATTGTATCTGTTGTTCATCTTCCAAATCTGTTCATTTAGTTTCCCTGTCTAACCCTTAATTCATTTGCCAGAAAAGTGTATAAATCCTGTCAAATTCTTTTATAAGTCCCAACCCATCTTATGGCTCTCAATTAACAAAATGAAGTCAACTGGCTAACCTCAAATGACTTCTTTTCCATGTGATCACTAACCCATTTAATAATGTGAGGGACTAAGAGAAGTTTAATGACCTTTTTTATGAGGAATGTGGCAGGCTTTATCTATCAGTTCTGCACAAATATAATAACTTTCCACTATTGACAAATCAGGTGAAAAAGATCTATCAGCACATACAAGCATAATACCTCGCCCCTCCCCTCCTCCTCCCATTACTCCCGACACACACCATCAAGTTTGTCTAGTGAACATCAGACTTTACCTTCGGGAGAACCTCCACCAATTGAGCGACTGCGTCTAAGCTTGGATGGAGTGCGGGAGCTCTCCCTGCACCAGTAGTTGGTATGGCCATAGGACGCCAGCTTGAGAAAGCATATAGTCACAAGACCCAGGGTACCCAGAGAGAACACTAGAAAAAGCAACACACAACGCAGGTTTAATTGTTCATTATAGTGGATTTGTATCGTGCAACAAGTCCAGGAAGACGAACATAAGAAATTTTCACCTCCTCATATTTGCCTTTCTATGCAGCCCATCACCTCTTAATTTGAACTCCTATTTATAATCATTTAAGATGTACATAGCTTGAAATATTTGCATTGCTGTCGATAGAAGTAATATTTTAAAATATTCCTACACAGAAGAAAAATAATTAGACTTTCATATTATACTATTCAATAACTGACGCATGCCAAATTAAGGACTTAATGTAAAATTCATACGTAGGTGCTTAATGCATGATAATGATAAACTATGCAGATAAAAAAGGTGCTTTGAATTACAACAACACACTTAGAAATGTTTAAAGAAACAGCCATGCTCAAACTGTTATTAAAAGGATTCTTCATTATGATGATGATGATAAGCCAACTCGAAGGTACAAGTAAATAAAAAAGCAGCCCCCCAGCTTAAGCACTTCTTTACCAACGTTTGCAATTGTTCAGCCTGTATGGTCTTATTTGTCATTTGAACAAATCAAATGAAAATGTTGAAAGAAGAGCTTACCCATGAACGGATGAATGTAGTATATGATTCCTGCTGGTAACAGCAGCAAAGCACCAAGATTGAGGAAGTATACTACAAATCCCACGTGATCAGAGATGTAGTTCTGCAAATTAATACAAAATAGCTACAATGATTATTCAAATTGGATCTGCAATGCCGATATCATATTTTTAAATCAGCTTATGATTTTTACTTGGAGTGAAATTTTAAAGTCAGCATATTTTTTTTTCAGTCTTAAAGCCTTCTTTTTTTGTTTTGTACACTCACTGTAAATTTGATTTTTTATGCTTTTGCCATCATTGCAAATATATGTCTCCTGAACAAAAATCGAGCAAATCTGACTATATATACCATATCCAGCGCAATTCAAGACTGGCAATGACTTAACGTTTGACCTTTAAGCCTGAGCTTCTGAGGCTTGCTAACTTTCCCCATATGGCCTCCATGAAGAATTTGGTCGTATAAGAGCAATTTGAATGCCCAGTAGGGAGAGCATAAGCTTTATAGACAAGTTCTTGCAGGAATATCAACCCAGGCCATTTGGGTTTGGCGATGTTAGGAGTGAAAAATAGGCTTTACCTCATCCAAAAAGAGTGAAAGTTACAACCGATTTGTATATGGCCAGGATTTTTTGTTACATCAGAAAAGAACCATGGCTGACTGACTATTAAGAGAAATGTTTGCTGCTTTGAAAAGCTCCAGTTAGCAAGAAAATGCAAAACGAAATCTCTTTATAGTAACTTTTTTATTTTCAGATTTCGTTTTCACGCACCCCTTCCTGTGTAATTTTCGGTATTTGATAAAAGCGAAAAACAGAACTCTTAAAAGATAACAAAAGAACAAGGACAGTTTATACACCACACTATCCAGCCTCGAATGATACAAGCTGTGTGAGGTAACTGCTACATTCAAATCGATTTTCGAGGATCATAAATCTAAAATAGACAATCTTCACTACATTGCGTTTTGTGCAAAAGGTTTTGCAACAGATATTCATCGGGAGCAAGCACATGCACTCGTGAGTATGAACGCATGCTACCAACATGTGTGACCTAAACAAGTGAAACCTCTGAGAACCATAAATTATATAAATTATAACATCTGGACCTACAGACTAATTGCAGTAGAGAAAGAGGGGGTGGGGGGAATGAAACAGGCAGAGGGGATTTTAAAAAAAAATTGCGGAGGGGGGAGGGGGCGGTGGAGATAGAAGGGGATGGGACATATCTGTGCCTCTTTGCTCAAGTCCAACTATCTCAGGGCTAGTGTCCCTAAAGGCAAAAATGATAAACATAGATTACAATATGTCAATAAAAAGTAAACATCGCTAGAGAACCCCACCCAGCCAACAAACAACATACACAACATAAAAGCAGAAGAGGTAATTGACAACAGTTACTCTCCTGAATGTATTATGATGATAGTACACGATCTTGTGCATAAAGGTTCATAACCAGGGATTTTACAATTCCAACCAAGAAGGAAACACATCTTTCCATTGCAGGGGTAAACGATGAAGTTCTAAATCCATAGTGACATTCTGCAGTCATTAATAATGTAACTCGTTTATTATTTTTTATATTACTTTTACGAGTCAAGACATCATTTCACTAAAAACTACGGGGTTGAACCAAGTCATGGCCATTGACGAGGCTGAAATCTAATCACCCATTCACCTCTGCCTAGCCTCGAGATCACTGGCGAGCTTTATCTATAAAAACCAGTGATTTATCATCTACTCCCCAAACTGATGGAATAGAAGTGACGATATAAAAAAAAAAAGTCGCAACTGAATGATGGGCATGACTTCTCCACTAATCGCAGCTCGAAATTAAACAAACTGCACAGTCTATAACGAGAACAAAACAAAACAACAAAGATAAGAAAAATTGCCGGTTTGTCATAGGACCAAAACAAACCGTCCAACTGCGTGACCTTTACTCAGGCGTCATCGGTTGTTTTTTTTTTTTCCACTCCGTCCTTATCATTACAGTATCACTGTATCCACACCACGGAATGAATGTTTTTAGTAAACCACGTGCAAGTTTTTTTTTTAATTTGTGTGTGGTGGAGAGCAGCTGCAGGCACGTGTTCATATTATGACAAATATGACGAGATAAGGGTTTGAAACTGTGGCAAGTTTGTCCCTGGTGAAGGAACAATATCCTTCCTTTTTTGCGTCATCCCGGATATCACAAATAATAAAGCTGAGGCTGAGTCCGCTCAGTTCGTAAATATGCAAGTCTATTTATTTTTTAAAGCCAGATAAATTTTGGCATTGATTTGACTGAAAACCTATAAATACTTTTTTTTTCTATATCACAAGAACCGTGTGCTCTACCAACAGTCCAAAAGTGCAGCGTATTCTCTATAAATCACTGCCCAACTCTATGCGCCCTCAAACACTTAGGTAAAGTCCAAAAGTTGTGCAGAACCTGTCACGACATCGAACTCTTAGATTAGAAAGTGCTTTGTTCCTGAAATTTCCTCCTAGAGAATGCCTTCCTCTGACTTGGTGAAATATCCCTCCTACCTGCTCAACACGGCCCCGGAAATAATACACGGGGACGGGAAGAATGTGTTGACTTTTCACATCACAAGCATAATTTTCAAATAAGCCAAGCTTGGTACTTCCTGAGTATTACAGCTTTATATGATGAGATGGTTTTTCAAATATCTAGTTTGTAAGTGAGGTAAAGGCATATGAGTTATAATATAAGTGCAGTCGAGTCAAAGACAAAACAAAGGTTTTTGTTTCTAAGGAGGGGGGTGGGGTGAGGAAGAGGAAATATGCCTCAATACCATAATTAGTTCTGGAACAAAGAGCTACATTAAGGATATTGTTTTCTTTCTTTCCTAATCCCCGAGCAGACAAATAGATTATCCTAACCTGTCCTCGAAATTGACAATAAAAAGAGTCAAGAGGGGAGAGAGAGAGAGAGAGAGAGAGAGAGAGAGAGAGAGAGAGAGAGAGAGAGAGAGAGAGAGAGAGACGAGGAAGGGAGGGGGGTATTCGGAATGATTCCAACCAAAACACAAATCATTTCGTTACGGCATGCATTAACTTTAAGTATAGTAAAATCTTCCATTACCTAAATAAGACTTGCTTATATATATATTAAAAAAAAACAAAAAACAAACAAATAATTAACGTTGGGTTTCAGCGCCCCAGACTTAAGGCAAGTCAAGGCCACTTTAGCACAAAAATTGCCTTGCAGCAGTTATAACGCCCCAGACAAAAACCAGACCGAGGTTTACATTATAATTCCGTAACGTCTTTGCTGTTGTTTGTAATTTCGACCACGGTCTGAGCGGGTGTTCCAATGATGAGCAAGGTCACTTCCAGCAGAACCGGTCTATTGTATATTTATAATATACTCGTAAAGAACGACAGAATAAAAGCAATCCCCTTTTCATATGGCAAAACTTGTTATCTTAATTTCACTATAATCGGATCACGAACAAACGTCCCCTCCTTTTTTCCCCTCTAAAAAAGAACTAAAAATCACAAAAAGATGCAAACATTTCCCAAACTAAAACAAAGTACAAGTCCTTCCATCCACTAGAAATTCCTTAATTTCGGTTTTTCAAATTTGAAATAATGCGATGGTGTTCATAAACTAAATTCATATAAAAAAGGACATTGTCCTTTATTCTGATCATATCGTGGGCCATAAACTTACGATATGTGTACAACTAAATCTACTCATTCTACATGTTATTACATATTGCAACCGGTCTCCAGGAAATCCCAGCCTTGTTCTTCGTCACATCAAGGGTAAGAGACATGAGATAAGGAAAACTTATCTCGAAACAAAGCCTAGGGCACTTGACAACAGACTGACGCAGCTGTCGACCCTGACTCAAATCACTATCGTTACGGTCATGACATCAAGCCAAGGACGATGCTTAATAACTGGCACCATGTGGCCTATGCGTCTTTAATATTGAACAAATTTATCGACTTTTTCCTTTTCTTTTATAATTTTATTCCCAACCAGGTCAGGAGCACGCCGACCGATGTCTCTTAAAGCTTTGCGAAGGAGATAAATCAAACTGTCTTATTGACTTCTTCACATCCCTTAAACCATGGAGGTCAAAAATTGAACAATGCTTTAGTTTTCTTTGCACACAATTCATAATTCGGGGGGGGGGGGGGGGGCGGGAGGGGGGTTCCAGGTAATGGCTGCAATACAGACCGGTTCGTGCGATAACGCTTCCATTAGAAGATTTCAAAAATTGCAATAATATAACATCGATCAGCACCAGACGGACAAGAAATACTTCATGACAACCACAATGGCTACTCGTTACTTTTCAAAGTAGTGGCTGCATTCGATCAACCCCAGACATGTTCTAATAATAGCATTATTAAAACATCTTTGCTCAACACACGCTGGGTCAAGGTAATCCAGGTCCAGATGACCTTGGGACACAGCTGATTTCCACAAGTACATCAGAGATGATAAAGCACTTGGTTTTCTGAGGGGTAAGGTGTCCCTGCATTATCTCTCGTTTTGATTCAATAAGAAACTGCTATAAATAATATACTTCTTCATTATACAAAAAGATAAAGGGTTTCCATGACGAGTCGGTCTGGATTCTTGTAAAGCTCTTTTTTTCCCACAAGTTCTCAATGAGGCATGTTGGAAAAACGTCACCTGAGCACTGGTTCTGTGGATTGTCCGTTTCATACAAATTTTTTCAATTCATTGTTTGATGAGACTATTTCCGTCAGAAAAGGCAATTCAAATGTAGCAAATGAAATATTCCTTCATCTGGGATATCGAAACGTTTCAATGCTGATTTAAAATGAATTGGAAGAAAAAAAAAAACAATATCACAATTCAAATCAGCACTAAAATAAAGTGAGCAAGATGGTTCGCAAGACTTAATCCATGCATTTTCATTGAATACACTTTTTTTTTCTTAATCTATAGGCCTATTTTTTCCCCTTTTTTATGTGTTTTCCTTACCATTATCATAATTATACTAGTGTTAGAACGAGGCAGGAAGTTAAAAACGATTCCTTTCTAATATTAACTAGAAGAGGGGAAAGAGGTGAGACTTCAACTTTTCAAAGGCAAATATATTTTCAAGGCGAGGGGCAAGTCCGAGTCAAAAATAAGCCAAGGGATGTAATTCTACATGGGGTTAACATTATGTCGACCATTTTCACCTGAAGCCTATTTCTAACCAAAGATGAGCACCAGTTGATACTTAAGCCCTATAAAATTCTTACACCGCAAAAGCCCATTTTGCTGCGAATCTATGCGCTGTTTGTATGGATATTTCGTTTTCTTGGATTCACATAAGAATTTTGCCATCATGCGATGAGAATGGAGCCTTGAATAAAGGTATTTCAGTCTTTAGGCAACAGAAAAGTTGTGTGCGCGCCCAGAAGAAGATCAAGAAATGTCACGGCGACTTTTTCCAACTAACAGCGGGGTTTTTATGTGCGTTGTTGGTCTGCCGTCTGTCTGCCTGCCCCCTCCCCCTTCTTCTCTCTCTCTCTCTCCCTCTCTCCCATACCCCCCCCCCCCCCAAAAAAAAAAAAAAAAATTGAATAATATATATATATATATATTAGCAAGCAGCTGCTAGAAAACATATTGAAGGATGTAAAAGCCGAAATTAAACCATTGGAAAAACACAGGTGACGTGATCACATGGTTCGAGAAAATCAAAGACAAGAAAACAGCTACCTTCATATCCTTCGACATTTGTGACTTTTATCCCTCCATCACTGACCAACTACTTGAAAAGGCATTGATTTTTGCCTTCAACTTTACTAGCATTACTGAAGAGGAAAAATATATCATTAAACACACCAAAAGGTCCTCACTTTATAACAACAATACACCTTGGGCTAAAAAATCGTCCGACTTTGACGTCAAAATGGGAAGTTTCGACGGAGCAGAAACGTGTGAATTGGTTGGACTATTTCTACTATCGCAACTTGAACACGTCAATATAGACGTTGGCCTATATGGGGACGACGGTCTTGCAACTTGTACTCTACCACCAAAACAAGCTGAGGCCACGAAAAAAGAGATCTGCAAAATCTTCAAATGTAACAAGCTGAATAAAACCATTGAAGCAAATAAAAAAAGTACGAACTTCTTAGATCTGACCCTCAATTTAAAAAGCAACATACACAAGAAACCTAATAGCAGTGTGAGCTACACCAGTAAGCACAGCAACCACCCTCAGTCAATCATAAAGAATCTACCCAAAGGAATCAACAACCGTCTAATACATAAATTAAAAAAAACGAGGAAGTATTCAAACAAGCCAGTCCCACGTATAACAACGCTCTCAAGAGGAGCGCATTCGACCAAACGTTGCACTACAATGATGATATAAAATCTATACATGTCAATAAAGAAAAAAATAGTAAACAGAGGAGAAAAACAACTTGGTTTAACACGCCATTCAACATGAACGTAAAAACGAACTTCGCAAGAAACTTTCTTAATCTAATCGACAAACACTTCCCCAAAACTAATATGCTCCATAAAACTATTAACAGAAATACTATAAAAGTCAGCTGCAGCTGTCTACCGAACGAGAAACAAACGATCACGAATCACAACAAACGCTTACTACAGGGGCACAACAAGAAGAAAAAACACCAAACAAAGTAAAACTCTGCCACTGTCGAAAAAAAGCAAGCTGCCCATTGAATGGAAAATGTTTAGCAAAATGTGTTACATACAAAGCTACAGTGACAGAGACAAAAACAAAGAATCAAGAAAGCTATATAGGACTCATTGACAACGAATTTAAAAACAGATCAACATAAATCATTATTCAAACTAGTGCATAGGAAGAAAGATACGAAGCTCAGTGTGCACATTTGGAACCTAAAAGACAGGGATATCGAACACACCATCCAATTGTAGAGTCAAACTATATACAACAGAAAAAAGCTGTGCAAACTTTTTATGGAAGAAAAATATCAAATTTTAACCAAAGCTCCCTCCCTAAACAAAAGAAAGGAGATTTTCTCGCACTAGTTTAAATGTTGCTTTGCCATGACTCCAAAGTTTCGAGCCCGTGCGGCTCTCTTCAGATGGCTGTGAGTATTGGCCGGTAGTTTGTGTTTACGTTTGACAGCAGGAAACGTTTTCGGTGCACGCAGTGCGAGAAAATCTCCTCTCTTTTGTTTAGGGAGGGAGCTTTGGTTAAAATTTGATATTTTTCTTCCAAACAAAGTTTGCACAGCTTTTTTCTGTTGTATATAGTTTGACTCTACAATTGGATGGTGTGTTCGATATTCCTGTCTGTACATTATATATATATATATATATATATATATATGTAGTAGTAGTAGCAATCACTTCCTTCTGTGCTAGCTACAAACATCCCTTTTCAAAGAGCGGAAATTTTGCCTCTGGGACTGGGAGAGACTTTTGTCCATAAAGCTGTGCATCGAGTCGTGGGCCACGAATTAAGCATACACATGACCTATTTTCGAGGGCTGATATTATATACATGTATCTCTCCCTGCTGCACCGAAAATGTGGAACAACTGAGAGACACAAAGCCAGAAGAAACTTAAAATAAAACGCTGCTAAAAATGCGTTTGTTCCATGGCAAGCTTAGATAAATGTAAAATCATGTCCTTGCATGCATGAAAGCTTTTTTGTTTTTGTGTGTTATGTAAAATAATATAATTTCTTTGCAATATCATGATCTTTATCGTCGCCGTCTTGATCATCATCATTATTATTATTAAAACTGTTTGATTACATCAAAGCAATGCATAAACATGTCAATGCTTTAATTTACCGTAAAACTGTCAATCTTAATAAGTCTGAGCCGAGCCTTGAGCAACACTTGAAAAGATCCATGTGAGGTCGAGATCATTCTTTGATCATCTCTTTATAGGCCCATTCCTATTGAAGAACCAGAAACGGAGAAAGACAAAAACCAACCTCCCAACCCTCCGCCCCTCTCCTCACCCTTTAACCCTTTCATAGGGCGACAATAAAATATTTAAACCAGTTTCAGAAAAAAAATCCGTCTAATTTTTTAAAATACCGAATAAGACATTTAGTGATAAAGCTCCTGGCGCATGCTATTATTATTACACATTAGATCATGGCTTGCGTTAATCCAAAAGAGCCGCAATAGCTGTGAGATATTAGAAAAAAAACATTTAAGTTTATTTTTTCAAAACTATGCTAATAAGCATCGGCTAAAGACGGAATGACCTGTTTACACCGATGGCAATGGCCGAACAAATCGACGACCTTGTCCTGTAAGTCGGTGCGGACTGACCTGACCTGACCTGATCTGTCCTTCAAGCTTGGGTTCGAAGATACAAATTCTCAGAAGAATATACAAACGCTTGGTATTGAAGTAACTGTACTATGAGTGGCTCTAGGGGATATATCTGTTACTTTGTAAAGTTTGGTATGGCTCTGTAGGAGATATATCTGTTATTGTTGTAAAATAGGCTTTTTATTGTGTTTGTCCTCCCCATCAGTTCATTGTTGTAAACTTTGTTTTTCTTTAGTAGAATTGCATGGCTCTGGAAGATAAAAATCTGCTATTTTTGTGAACTTTGCATTTCTTCAATTTGAACGGGCAAGCATGCTTGTCCCTGATGGTTCCGATCCCTCTTAACACATGCGGTACACGTATGCACTCAAAACTCTCTCTCTCCCTCTCTCTCTCTCTCTCTCTCTCTCTCTCTCTCTCTCTCTCTCTCTCTCGCTCTCTCTCTCTCCCTCCCTCACCCCCTCTCTCCTTCCCTCTCTCTCTCTCTCTCTCTCTCTCTCTCTCTCTCTCTCTCTCTCTCTCTCTCTCTCTCTCTCTCTCTCTCTCTCTCTCTCTCTCTCTCTCTCGGGGTTGAACAAAGCCCTACGGGAAGCAGATGGTGAAACTAGGACATGACACAGATATGTAAAGCTGTACTGCGAACTAGAGCGGGGCGGTGTTTGGGTGATGAGATTGAAAATGACTCAAGACATGATTCTCAACTTGATCCTTTTCTTTTTTTTTTTTTTTTTACTTCAGAGGTCTGCCAGTGAACCGTTTTTTAAAAAAAGGTTCATGCTTCGAACTCAGTTGAAACTCTGTGGGACTGCTGACTTTGAAACTTTAGAAAAAAAAAACGGGGTCGTGTGGAATATTCCGGCATTTTTTTTAATAAGTTTGCCCTTGCTCCGAATAACAATTCTAAAGATCTTCAGCATATAATTCTTAAGCTTATATAAATCTAAGATTCTGGAGAAATGACGGACACAAAACGCGAGAAGCAAAATGACACTTAATGCGAGTGACATGTCTTTTCCAAATAATCTAAGGTGACTGTTTTAAGAACATTCAATCAGCATTAAAACGTATTCGTATATAATTTCTTTTGTAAACAATCTTTTATGGCGAACCAGTGCTGCAGCAGGGTATGCCCTCCTCATAATGATTTGATTAACTATCGTGCAAATCACAGAGGTGCGAGGAGTAGACAGATCATAATAATGACGGGTTGTTTTATTTTCTAATCATTTTTAATTATACCGCCTATCATGGTGGTCCCCGATTCTTCTTTTTTCTTTTTTCTTTTTTTAATAGTAGAGAGTCTCCCGTTTGGTAGGGCAGAGCTGAAAGGATCCTAACTAAAACGCTACTTTAGTGTGAGCCTTGATCCTTGGTTTGGCATTTAATGGACACTCGATCCAATAGGCTCCAAAGCGATCCTTCAGCGAAACTTTAACAGTATAAATTTGATACATTTGACAGTAAAAAAAAAAAGGAAATAAAAACAATACAAGATATTACAACATGCCACAACAAAGAACTAATTTTGCACATTATGCCAGTATACAGTGTGTAACCGAAGGAGGAAGAAGCCAGTGAGATTAACTGAAATGGCATGCAGACATAACGGACAACGCTAATTTTTATGTAAAATACAAAATATGTACAGACGCCAAATGATTGAGTACGGTACTGACCTTGGCAAGGGCTTTCTCTGTAAGCAAAGCAATGGCTGGGTAGATGGGAATACCTGGTATTGAAAGAAAAGCAGTAGCAAAGCACATGTTTAATAGCAATCATAACGTCGAAGTTGATCTTAACATATTTTCAAAGATTATAAATAATCTGATCGCCAAGCCTAGTGGAACTACCTCCCATGTCTAGAGGAGATGACAAAGAATGTCACTCATGAGAAAGACATGACTAGTATCGAACGTGATCAAGCATCGTCATGGTAACACGAAACGATGAATGGAGATGCTGCAGCTGTAGTGTTATGCCTTCTGCAGGTAATTTCTTTTCACAATTTTTTTTTTCTTTTTTTTTGCTAAAGGCAGTGGGAGGTGCATAACGGTGTTTATTTCCGTGTCAAGACTGTCGTTATACCCATGGAGTTCGTTGAAATAAAGGCAGACGTTGTGAAGATCAAAGATCTAACGTTGGCACAATCGACAAGGACAAAAGTGGCTAGAAACGCTATAAGACATCTTGCTTCCAATGAGCGATGATCAGTTGAGGCAGGCTCTTTATTCTCTCTTTGATATCCAGACTTTGAAAGATATTCTTTATCTGGGTGGCAAAGGTACTAGAATTTTCAAGACAAGACGACCACTATAAAAATGGTCATGGTGTCACAAAGGAGACAATTTTCCGCCACTCTTTACAGAAATTTTACCTAATTACTTATAAGGAAAGTAGACAGAATTTTGATACGGCAACGAAACAATAAAACACGTTTGCAGCGAAATTACTACTGGAAATCGAGGAGACTAACCTGTATATTTCTATGTTCTCTCTGATAAATAGACAATCGAGATGCATTGTTCTTGCATGTCAGCTAAACCAGTTAGATGTCAGTGACCTTCTTATCGGACCCTTCCTAAAGGCTAGAACGTCCACCAAGTGCAGCGCATGCATTTCGCAACAGGAGCACTGACCGCTAGGTGTGGATTTTCTGACCACGCTAGGATCCTAATCTCGTAGCCAGAATAAAGTGATTACGGCGCAGAAGTGAATGATAGTGGTCTTTGCGGGATGACCTCAAGCATTGCCACCTGCGTAAATAAAGGAAATCATGGCCTATACACTCAATACCCTTAAACTTGACTGAAAAAATTATATATCAGGACGAGCGCAGTAAACACAAGCTCAAACTTCCAGCAAATAGGACTGTTAACTTCTAATTTCATGATTTAATTTGCAACATAAAGACTAACATTTTTAAGAAAGTTTAACATAGCAAACTTTATATTGTTTCATACTATTTGGTCACAAACCATGAAAGGATAATTTGACCTTGCATTTATATCCACACGCCCTTTGCATCTCTAACAGAGTAGAATATTGTATAATATCATAAAAATCAGTATTCAAAATTATCTCTACCCAATCACGTAACGGAAGTTCTTGAGCAACCTTCAATCCTTTCAGGTATTATTGCCTGTTTGATAGCTATTCTCGGACAAAGAAGACTACCTTGATAGCCAAAGGCCTTGGATTTATCTTTCTTATTATCTTTATGTACAAACCCAAGATAAAGAAACTAAAGGTGCGCCAGTCTTATTTAAGTCACCTCCACGACAAGATAACAATATCTCTTTACCCTGATCCATTGCAGATGTCCTTCGCTGTCCCACTTTTTGAGAGAGTAAAATTTAAAAGTAACCGGACAAAAGAATATTTTAAACTTTTTTTTTTTGAGAATCCAATACTATTCTCGAAGAAAAAAAATAATGATTTTGGTCTTTTTCCACAAGAAGTTTTCTCTGGATTTTTTTAGCAGCCCTCAAAGAGGCCCGTATATACTACAGTAAACAGTACAAATAATTCATGCAACAACATGATATTATCTTCTGTTCATGCTACCTGTTAAAACCAAAGTAAGAGTATGCGTTCATATTCTGAGAGTATTAAACTGCGTCGAACTAAGAAAATAGCACAAATTTAGGCTATCTATAAACAGGTACTTAAAATCTAACGGGCAAAAACAACAACAATAATTATAATATTAAATGATTCAGCTCTAGTTGTGCTACAATTCAATATTGCAAGGTAAATTCTCATGGTAAAGAGAGCTTTATTTCATTTTGATGATTTAGGCATATCACTGCATCATGAATTTCTATACCTAAAATAGGAATCAAGACAGGAAAAAAATGTAGTCATGCTACATGAACAACAGTGAAACTTAAGAAGTATATAAGTGTACCAGTAATAGATGGAAAAAAATCCATGGCATTTTAACCTTTCCCTCTTTTTTTTTCTTATATAACACATCATGTGAGGAAGCATATTAAGAGCATGCAATGCCACTGAAATGAAATAGTTTTAAAGAATATTCACATACATTATATGAATCCCACAAAATATTCTCAAGGCTTTATCTAAGGCGGCATACCCATGTCTTGCATCAAATATGGATCAGATGAGATTTAAACAAGGGTGTTGATAATGAAAGCAAATCAAGTTTTTGGGCTTCTCTCAACGTTGAAAAAGAACATGGAGGATGAAGCTATCATGATTCTCTGAAAAGCTATTATTTCTAGAGATTTTTTATTTACTTTAAACTAAGGAAGGGTTGGAAAAAGAGGAATTTATCTTCTTTCCAACGCTGGCCTAAGAAATTTAAAAATCCAACATCCAAGTATTAGTGCCTGGTCTTGAAACAATTTTACATCATGCAGTTTGGACAAAGTTCAATTGTTAAATAGAAATTATTTATGTATATATTTATAAAATTCTCCAGCATTGCTGGCCTTTTAATAAAATACATAGACTTGCTTCATTCAAAACCCTAAACATGGAAGGATTATAAACAAACTGAGTACTCACTGAAGCTCAAAAGTAGATTAGGCCAGTTGTATGGCTCTCGCAGAAAAATCTTGAGAAAAGACAAATTGATCAGAATGCCATATCTGTGGATTTATTGAGAGTAATAAAAAAAAAAATTAAAATTGTTCAAAAATAAAACAAACACATTAGGTAGATTTTTTTTATTCAATATACAAATATTTACATGTATTTTACCCCATCAATATAAAAAAAACCTCCGTAAATAATACAATTTTTTCAACATCTTTTTTCAGAACTTTCCTCATCCAAATTTATAAGCAACATATATAAAAGGTTTAAAAGAATCCAAATAACTTTTAGCTCTTACTTTATATTTTAGATATATTATTAATGGAATCATTATGAGAAAAACTTACTTTATGATATTTTCCAAGAAGAGACGTGCATTTCCCAACACCTGAAAATTGAAATATTCAGAAAACCAATGGCACTCAGAGATGTCTATAGCTAAACGGGAGGGGGAGAGGGGGAGAGAGAGAGAGAGAGAGAGAGAGAGAGAGAGAGAGAGAGAGAGAGAGAGAGAGAGAGAGAGAGAGAGAGAGAGAGAGAGAGAGAGAGAGAGAGAGAGAGAGAGAGAGAGAGAGAGAGACACACAGACAGACAGAGAGAGAGAGAGAGAGAGAGAGAGAGAGAGAGAGAGAGAGAGAGAGAGAGAGAGAGAGAGAGAGAGAGTTACATCTGGGATTACAAAATTTAACCGTTTAATATTGAACATCAGGTATATATGTAAAATTCATACATGTAATTTTATTTTTTAAACTGCAGATAAGTTGAATACTAAGGTTAAATGACCATTCGAATCATTGGGACCATTCCGATGGGGTAGTTTTTAAAAAGAAGGAAAGAGAACAAATAACTCACCAGCAAAATGAGTGCAAGGTTAAGCAAGCCATAATAATTGGTAAAGCCACTGCTCGTGCTGAAGAGGGAGTCTGTATTTCTGTGGATGCTAGATGCCAGGTTGTTTGGGTAAAGGGTTTTAAAAAAAAAGATTTGACGGTTAAAACGTGTAGAAAAGAATTAATTTTCATTTTTGATCTCTTAAATAAAGAGTGCAAGCAATTTAAAATACATGTACAAAACAAAACAAACAAACAAACGACCCATGGTGGAACAGTAACATGGTATTATACTTACACTGGTTACAGTGCTCTATATTATACAATGGTCGCGTGTCTCGATCCAATACTTTCATTTTAAAAAAACTAATGCGATGATATCTCGATACAAGGTAAAGTAGCCTGAGCTTTTCCATATCAGACAAAGTATGCCTCAAATATATAAGTTACACAGAATGAAATATTGCTTTTCATCCGATATGTTTTATAACCATTTATATAATCAAACCAAAAAAAGGACTCCACTTCGTGTGCGGGGGGTGGGGGTGGTGTGGTGGTGGCATTGGTGTTATCGGGACACTATGGTTTATGGGAAACACCTCCACAGAGAGGGGCCTAGAGAGAGAGAGAGAGAGAGAGAGAGAGAGAGAGAGAGAGAGAGAGAGAGAGAGAGAGAGAGAGAGAGAGAGAGAGGGAGGGAGGGTGTACAGAAGACTTAGACTTGGAAAACTGGTTTTCTTTGAATCCAACAATAGTACGAATCTTGGAGTTGGAGCGATTTAAATTGTATTTGATAAATTGCAGCATCGACACTTTATTACATGCACATGTATATGAGTTTTATGACATTGACAGTGAATCCACACAAAAGCAAATTTATAACCTTGGCTTAGACTTCGAGTGTTGTGTTGTGCTGTGTTAACTCTGTTTTCCATTGTATTGTCATAAATCTGAGAGAAGTCTTATTTCATAGCACTCAAAGCAAAACCATAAAAGTTACAACTCTAGTCTTGCGCGACAAGTTAACAGCACTCAAGGATCCAAAAGAAAAAGCTTCTGCAAAAGGAGACACGATGAGCCGAAATAAATTTTATGGTGCAAAAAACCTTAGAAAAACAATGACCATGTTAAATTTACAGTTTTTTCAGTATTAATCTATTAAGCTGAGGATAACAAAAAAAAAAAAAAAAAAAAATCTGTTCTCACTCGGTGTTCGTGCCGCAATCAATGATAGGTTAAACAGTTAGAGAAATGCAAGACTCATTCACTTTAAGTGTTCAACATTTTATTGAAAATTTTAAGGGAGCCTAGAAGTAGAACAAAGTGCTAAGAAGAAAGTACAGGTACTCTTTTCTTTTTTTTTTTTGCTTTTTTTTGCAATACGATCATACATTGGGATTATACATAATTGATTTGGTCAAATTAGCACAATGTTCTTACAAGTGTGCAAATTAAATGGAAGTTTGGAAATCGAATCCGGCAAAAAGAGTCAATATTTTTTTTTTTAATCTCAAATGAATGCAATCTATGAGCTCTAGACTTACTGATCTTTGCTAAGTCTTGGCTTAGCGTGCATCATATACTCGGGTTCCGAGAGCCACTTGGGCATTATGTCGGACAGGGAACGTTGGAATGCCCGGGTCCTCGAGATGAGTGTGTTGCCTTGTTTACTTTCACCCACTGCCAACCCTCGTGACAGCCTCAGTTCCTGCATCTCCCCGCGACAGAACTTGCACAGTTTCCCAATTGTGGCCACGGTAGGTGAGACGTGGTTCACTGTTGCACCTGTAATATTTCTGCGCCGGACTTCGTTCCGAGACTGCTTGGAGGATGCACCATCCATGATGCATCTGTCCTCTGTGCACAACAGCTGACAGTCTGAGTCGTTACTGTCAGTGCTAACGGTGGAGTCTTTCCTGGAGCTGCTCAGATGCGTGTGCCCGTTGGCCATGTGAAGCTGAGCAAAGTCTAACAGCTGCTTCTCCTGGCTCGAGGAATGATGGTCACCATCTCTGGCCTTTGCATAGACCTCCCTCATGCGGTTACCGCTACTGCGATTCTTCTTCCTCACGCCATAGGTCTCTTTCATTTTGCTGCCAGAGGACATGCCACTCGGCCGGACCCGAGATGTACCTCCAGTCATACTGATGGTTCTGGGAGACATCTAATTACTTTAGCTAGCTCGCGTGAATTTCTGTTTGTCTCCCCTGGCTTCACTGTTTTTCAAACCGAATGCACAGAGGAAACTAAAAAATTATCTGATTTCGGTAACTTAAAAGTCACAAGAACATCGCAACCTCACAACAAAATAAATAACATAAAATAAATAGGCTTCAAGCGACAGAAATTAAAAGGCTGTATTATTCACTATTAATTAACTCAGTATTGCGCAAACACCAGGCGATGTTTAAATATTGTTCATCTTGACTAAGAAAATAGCCCACTTCTAATTCGTAATAGGGAAAGCAAATGCTTGTGTTTGTGGCAAAGGAAAAAAATATTTTCAAAAATTCATTCATAGGAAATTATCTTTTATTAAAATTTTGATTATATTGCTAGATCGCTAAATGGCGTCAGTATATTTTAGGCAGCAACATGTAAGTTTAACATCAAAAACTCAAACGTAATTTTGTTTAAAATGAGAGGTTATTTGATTTTATGTCATCCAAAACCAAAAATATCTTGTACACTGATTCCGGCTCTGTAATATTTTTTCCCTCTCTATTTCACACATATGCATCTGATTTTGAGGGCACTTAAAAGAAATAAAAGAATGATCGGATGAAATCGAAAGCTCAATCCTTAGTTGAATTGTAAAATCATCTTGCAAAGCAGCTTTTTTTTTTCTACGGCATTGTCAATCTTGCCTTTTGTAGTGTGTCAGGCTACAATCACAACAACAACAACATGTATTACATTATTTTGCATACATGTACGCAAATTTCCAACGGATTGCAAGAATGTTTTAAGTCATGGTTGCATGGTGCATCAATAAACTGACTGTGTTGAGAGTGTTTACCTTCAATGGTTTCGCTTCGGTACGTTGATTAAGTAATAAAGATGTGATTAACGATATAGATCTATGATCATAACTTCCATATGGAGTCACATTTTTTTTTTCTTCTTCACTACCCATACAAAAACCAAGCCTTATCTTTTTCAATGGCCCAGTCAAACGAAAACCTCTTTTAGTATGCTTAGTATGAAAAAGACACCGTACCCAATCGGAAGTCTTTCCTGTTATACTAATTCTGCCAAACAAAAGAGGGTTCGTTTTTATTTTAAAAAAACTTGAAAATCAATTGAAAATCCAACAAGAGCTCCGAATTCGAAAAAGGAGCTATTCATCTCTCTGCAAAATATAAACGTTGGCTCAATACACTAGCAATAAAATGTAGCTGAGCAATATTAAGATCCAGATCTAGTTTAAATTAAGATTTCATAAATGAGTCTTGATTAAACACAATACAAAATTCAAAACTCCAAAACTATTTCACAAGGCTGCACGAAAGGTTTGCACTGCTTTAACCTCTGATTTCACTATTTGTATTATAAGAAATATAACAAAAACATGCTTAAACACACGTGTATTACAGTTATAAAGGATCTCTACTTTGTCTACTGTTGAAACACATTGATTCGTCGATTCCTCTCGAGACTCATGGAAACAACAAATATAAAGAGATATAATCAAAATCTTAGGCTGCAACACACACATGAGAAGCTCACATGCACAGCTGATTCTAACCGCTGCACCCTTACGACCCTGTGAAGCCAGTTTGTGTGGTATGGAGACAGGGAGAGAGAGGTAATCTTGCATCAGCTTCAGTTAGAGACACAAACACCGCGCCTTCACTAGTGGGAGGCTTTTTTGCATGGTCCACTCTCTGTTCGTCGTCAACACACGAGGCGAGCATTTGATACCACAGCCGCACAGCTCGTGGAGGACGAACCCCTCAACCAATCACAACGCATTTAAGCCAACTCACTTGTGGCCTCGCAGTCTCAGATGTAAACATAGCGTCTTATTTTAGCAACACCATGAGGTGCACATGCTCAGGTGCCTCATGGTATTGTCCCGAGGTCATGGTCAAGAAAATAGAGCTGAGGGAAAACCACTGAGCTGCTGGTGCGGTCTACTTTCACGGGGAACACCAACAAAAGCAGAAATCTATAAATAGACTTAAATAAGTTTCAAGAGCGATCCAAGGAGCAATCAACTAAAACTTCAGTGAAAGTAAGGCAGTTGAGGAAAAAAAAATGAACATTTATTGCATTATGACAGGTTGATGTTACCATATATATATCCCATTTTGCCTATTCAGTGGATCGATAAAAGCCTCGTTGTAATTATGTTCAGACGAATTAAAATCGATCTAACAATAAGCAAAATCAGGCAGAGCCCATCTTCCGATATGCTTTCGATTCGCCGTTCAACGGTAGGAATCGAATCCAGTTGTTAGAAAAAAAAAAAAAAAACTGTTCAGTAGATCGTTACGTCTAATTGCCTCTTACGCCTCGGTTAATTATTCAAACGAATTGAAATCGTTCTACCAATTAGTAAATCAGTACAAAGTCGCTCCGTTCTGTTGTGACAAGACGATCTTATTTCGATTCATTGTTGGATAAGATAAGCGCGCGAATTTCTTCCTGATCCTCCGTTAGCATCTTTGGTCACCATCATTAATGCATCATTACGTTACAACATTATCAGGAAATTTTGTTTCTCTTTTTATGAGCAAAGAATTTATTCAATTAAGTCTAAATGATTGCATATGCCAATTATTTAAAATTTTTATATCACTTCTATGGACTTTTAGAACTTGCATAGTTTTGAAGTATATGAAGTGTCCTGATTTAGTGACTTAGGAATCATAATATTTATGCAGGTTACAGAGCACATCATTTATTCCATTTATGAAGTTCTGTATGTTTCTTATGGCCTAATTACGTTTGTTTACATATAACTTTTTATTAGTTTTGATTGTTCAAAATATTTAAATATAAGGGTCTAAAAAAATGTGTAGATGTTTTGTTTTTTTTCCAATTTTGCGGTCAATAAAGATGTACGTAACAAAATGATTTTAAGTTCTTTTTTTTTTCCATTTTAATCGCATGATTTATAGTTCAAAGCATGTAGGCTTGCACAATACACATTTCTAGTACATTTTGGAGTTATCTGGTGATATTTAACATAAATTGTAAAAAAAAACCCATGACAATGTCAACAAAGTGGAAAAGCTATGTATGCCGTTTGACTCGTATTTTACTTTACTTTTAACTATAAATCTGTTGTTGTGCTCACTGTGTTAACCTTTGAAACCTTTCAATCACTTGTAGAAAGTGATTAAATGTAGTTTGATGAAGTTTAAACGTCAAATACGGATGATTTATTAATCATTTTAGTGTCAAACATGAAGTAGGTAACACTTGTGACCCGGTTACATAATTATCAATATCTCAAAAACTATGAGAGTTCTTGTCCCTAAACTTATAGAATATGACCGCTCACATATTCACACACTCTTTCAACGATAAAAATCACAACTTTTGGTTTAATCTTAAAATCAGCTCACAGTGTCATTTTCGTGTCCCAGTTTTTGGCAACTGACCATTTATAATAAGGCACGCAGCAACTTCTTTTTATGCCCTAAAGCACCACAGGTGCTTATTGAGCGTCACAATATCTTTGTCTTTCTCTCTTTTAATTCTGCTTTTCTTTGCTCGTAACTATGGGTTTTTTGTTTTTTTTTCCCACACTCCTTCCGTCACTCCCTCTACGCAAAGAAATAAGTCGCATTATCACCCTTAAGTGATGGTCGACTAAAGCAGACAGAAAAAGGGCGAGAGAGAGAGAGAGAGAGAGAGAGAGAGAGAGAGAGAGAGAGAGAGAGAGAGAGAGAGAGAGAGAGAGAGAGAGAGAGAGAGAGAGAGAGAGAGAAATAGTGAGGGGTGCAGAGAGATCGGGAGAAGGGCTGAAGCCAAGTTATAGACAGTACAGATGAAATTAGGGGATAAGAAGGACGCAAAAAGAGAGAGGGATGCTAAGTTATGGATACAGAAAGCGATGCAGATAGAAAGAAAGAGTTACAAACAGGGTAATAAAGAGGACTAAAGATGTAGAGAACAAGGCACAAAGAAGCAAATAGAGAGGGAGAGAGGAAAGTAGATCATTCTTCCAAGCCTCCTTTCTCTCTCTTTATCTGTTTATTTTCCTCACATTGCACCGTTCTCTCTCTCTCTCTCTCTCTCTCTCTCTCTCTCTCTCTCTCTCTCTCTCTCTCTCTCTCTCTCTCTCTCTCTCTCTCTCTCTCTCTCTTTATCCCTTATTAATAAAGAACCTTTTTAGAAGGCTCAGTTGCACGAACCTACATGACATGATAATTCAAAGTAAAAAAGAAAGATTGAAATAAACACAATCATTATAAACTGCAGAGAAGAAACATATTTTTATAAAAGTAGTTTAAAATGCACTGGACCAAATTTCTAAGTTTCTCCGCATATCACAATTTATTTTTTTCAGACGTTGGTTCTGAAAATGTAGGTTTTTTTTTTTTTTTTTAGATCCAACTAGTAATCATCAACTTTGAAAAGTAATAAATTACTAATATTTTATTCCTCGGTGCAGTAAATTTTAAAGGAACCGCATTTCCGGCCAGGCACACCCAAAATCATCGTACGATAAGTTAAAACTTTCGACTCACCGTTCAACGGCATAAATCGAATCCGATTTTGCGGTTTCATGTATCGATCTATTGTTACTCAGCAGAACGAATTTAAGTCTAAATGCTACATTGTAGTTTTGATTGTAGATTGCGACTCCCAGATCCCAAAAGGAAAAAGCACAAATAACTACTTTGTGTTATCCGTGAAATTATCGAAAACGACAATCCAATCTACACTGTTGATTGTAAGTTGAACTTAAAGACTCGGGCCAAAACACAAATTACGCTGGTTATCAATGTGTGTAATGTATGTATTACGTTATTTTTCGACATAAGGATTAGTCTTGTGGGCCCTTCTGACCTCTACTCTGAAAATTAGCATGATGTCTGGAAAGAAAGTAGATATTACTTACCGAAAAAAAGCCGGCAACTACAATATACTTTCTCTGTCTCACCCTTGTTTTTTTATCTGAGCTTATATTTCCCATTCTTTCTTTCTATAACAGTTGAATAAATCATTTACGAATTTATATCACATGCGAAGTTCACAGCGTTCGCGTGTTGTCACTTCTGATCATGATTATGGTTTTCCTAAAAACAAACCATTAGAACTTAACAGTAATTGGCAATGACAGCGAGCACAAAGGGATGCTGCTCTCTCCCGAAAAGATTTTCAAAACTTTTTTACTTGATTAATCAATGGAATGATTTTTTTTTAACAAACCCAGCCCATCTAAGTGATCTCGTGGCTTCTTTCTGATTCTTGTCCGCTCTGTGAAATTCCAATACCCATATATTCAAATTTTAAAGCGAACCACAGGTTAAAAAAAAATGGGGGACATCATAATATCGAAGTCTATTTGGTGTTCTGTTACTTCAATGATAGTAATAAATCATCGACTCTAGCTTATTTTGCAGAAATTTCAAGAAGAGTTAGTGATGGAGAAAATGGCATCACCGATGCAGCTACAGACGTATTTACCCAAACCCAAAAATACAGTTCGCAGTAACAGTGTGTGTATTAGTATTATCAACAGAAATTCGGAGGACACCTAATAACTCTTCGATTAAAACTCCCCCACCTCCACCAATTTCCATCACTTCGCTTTCCGCATGTCTATTTTAAATGCCTCAAACATTCGTTGTTTTCATTCCTTTTCTACTCTATAATATCAATCATAAGCACATACCACCCTCCCCTCGCCCCATAAAAAAACTCTGTCTCACTTCAAATGCCCCTAGTACTCTATCCATTTACGTATTAAACTCATATTTATATCAACCTAAACCAAATTATTAATATTGTGTAAAGATAAATCGATCAACCCACCTATCTATCTATCATTAGTTTCAATATCTAGTACATGTACTATCAGTGATTCATGATTGTGAGGATGATTCTTCTTCATTGGTCATATCAACAGAGATATGTAAGAATACTGAACAGTGTCTTCTGACGAATATCACGGTCGCACAAAAAAAAAAAACCTGTGGAGTGACAGTTTTCCTATCAAATTGCTTGTAATATTACATGCTTTACATTCATCTTTTATTTAAATTTTCTCGGTTTATCACACATGCACAATTAATAGTAGGAGTTCATTTGGGTAATGGTAGTACTTTTCTCCATAATTATTGATAGGATGCCCTGAATGTTTCGTAGGAAAGAATATACTATATAGTCCAACGCTTCTGCACTTTTCATGGTCTCTAATTAACTTGAATCTTATTCTTTTTTAGTTTGTTGTTTGCTTTGTTCTAGACCGAGAGTATAAAAATACAATTGAAAGAACTATTCATATGTTCAGATCCTATATGCTCGCAAATGATATGGTTGAATCCAACCTTTCAGTTGGTCCACCGAGTTATATTACACACAATCATAATAGACGTATGTAACTTAGCTATATTTATAAAAAAAAAAAAAATGGACTCTTACGCATTTTTCACGGCAAATTACTCAGCAGTTTTATGTTTTCTTCTTAGCCTAAATGTAAAAACTAAAGCAATAAGAATATGGTTGGCTGCTTTTTTTTATTATCGTGTGCAAAAAATTACTAACTTTTATTAGTTTCACTTTTAGAAGTTTCAGAGATTAAATTTGAATAAGAAAATAAATTTAAACTGATTTGGGGGGAGGGGAGACGGAGAGAGATAGGGAGAGAAACAGAGACAGAGAGGCAAAGAGAGAGGTCAAAAGGCGCAAAATTAAAAAAAAAAATAAGGATAATAAAAAATTAGACTAATACAAGGTCATATGAGGTATTCTATCCTAGAGTCAGGAGCCTGACTGGAGAAAAGTGATACCTGCTCTACCATATAATGGTATTTTTT
The DNA here is from genome assembly GCA_033675545.1 of Elysia crispata. NCBI lineage: Eukaryota > Metazoa > Mollusca > Gastropoda > Plakobranchidae > Elysia > Elysia crispata. The sequence continues at coordinate 306,955 of JAWDGP010005352.1, read as the reverse complement.
GTACAAATGTCCACTTGATCTGAAGCAAAATAAATCAATAACACCCGAACAACAATCATAGGTAAGATTTTCTTCATGACTTGGTTTGGGAATCTCTAGCAATTTTGTTAATTTTTGCCAGCATTGCATACCAAGATTATTTTTGCCCTGCTCAACACAACACTCAAATGGATTTTACTTAGGTTCTGTGTTACGCTATCTTGCTAAAAGATCTGAGCTTTTCAGTGCTATGGCAAGAAAATTTTGGAAAGACAAAAATCACAAAAAACAGAAAAGCTAATTCACAACTTCAATTAAAAATACCCTTGCCCTGAGGCTTTGGCATAAATGCATGTTCAATAGATTTCATTTGAAATAACATAATAAAGACATCTCTGAAATGAGAGCAAAGGCTGATTTGAATCATAAAAGAGGGGGGAGGGGAGCAGGATTCCATCCAGAAAAAGGCAATTACTTTTCAAAACCTGGGTAACAAAGATACACAACTTTATTTTGATTTCGAGTCTTTGCTAACAGAATTCATTAAGGTACCCTGGTAGGTGTATTTCATTCCTAAATAATTAGTCTTTGCCAGCACTTCACTAACAAAGGGTCACCCTCAGTTTAAAAAAAAAAAACTGCTGAAGGCTAACACATTGGTCAGTGAGACACAGTAGGTAATGGACAAGAATATCTGGACATTCATGTTCTCTATTTAAATTCTACCAGACTTGGTGTAGAACCCTTTTTGCCCTGAAACTGTGAAAGTTTCATGAAAGTCATATGACTTGGAGTCATACCCAACTAAAGGGGCGAAGATTTTGACGGAGAAACATATTTAAAAAAAAACATGCCTGCCCAGCATAAATAAAAATAAAATAAAAATCACACAGAAAACAAGTGTTGAAAATTTAACAATTGAGATGCCCAACTTAGAAAAGCTAAATATGTAGAAAGTTACAATAGAGAGACAAATGAAGCTTTGAGTAGGATTTTCTAACATGACCATGTTTGTCCAAGGATTCAGTTACAAATCTTCTTATGAACAGCCTCCACCCAAGACATGGTGTTTTCAAAGAGAATTGTCCAGGCAGAGAAACAGAGAGCTTTAAAGTAAAATAATTGATAGTAAACTTGTAAATTTACTTAGACTCAAGATTCATTACCTACTTGGAGTTTTAAAAAGGTTAGGTGGACATATTCCTCTTCTTGAGTTTACACAAAAATGGTGGGTCAGACAATGAAGGCAAATAAAATTTACATACAAAAAGGCATTAAAGTTAAACAGCTTTCTATCTACTGATTTTATGGATGCTTGTGCAAGCTTAAAGATTTTATAATAATGAAGGTCTTGCAATTGACCATCATGTTTCAAAATAGAAAGAAGACATTAAATAAGTTGTGATACCTAGATTTATTACTTAGATGTTTTTGAACTCTAAAGACATAAAAGCATGCTGGATTCGGTGAATTTTTACCTGTACACCATAGAACAGTTCTGACTACCTGGTTTCTGAGGAGTTGGTATACAAGTAAAAATTGACAGAAATGGATTCATTTTGAGATTCCTTGCAGGTCAAAGTCCAGACTGAAGCTGATTCCTCAAACAATATTTCTATGAAAAGCAAAATAGTTCGATATTTTCATATGTGAGTTTTCATCTTAAGAAGGCAATTATCAAAGGGGCCTAAATTTAACCAAAAAAAAAATACACTTACCTTTTGGACTTATCACCGGCACTTGCAAACTGGTTTCTTCGCTCTGCCTGCTGTGACTCCTCCATCCTGTTTGTGCTCTGCACGCGTCGCATTCGAGATCGTGTTGTTGACATCATAAAACTTGAGTTATAACGTTTGACATGAAAATGATACAGTCTTTTAGTTTTAACTAGATCTAGTCTCTGAATCAAGATCTTCTAGCCTACTGTGAAGAACTATTGAAGAGTCTGGAGTGGATGGAGTTCCGCAACACTCAATCAATCGTGACCGGTGAGCCAACTTGACTGCTAGTCTCTACTTGGCTACTCAGAGTTCCGAGAAGAGAAATCTATCGATAACATTAATTAAGTTCGAATGATACATGCATTGCAAAGATTCCAACTCGATTAAAATGACATTCGAAGGGATCACCCAGATGGTACTGGGATCATCTGTGGTGGCGATTATGTTGAAGATATGTCTATAGATCAATCATTTCGACGGTCTTAGATTTAAGAAAATGTAGATCAAGTTCCATTTCAAACCAGAAATCAAACTCATTACATGTATTTTGTTTGCCAGCAATTATATAATTTCTCATTTAGTAGTAGCGGAGGGAGACAGAACAATATTTTTCAACCATGAACAATAGCGAAGACATTAGCTTAGACAGTTGGTAAGTGTAGGGTGCGCCGAAAATCGAGATAAGAATAATGTGTACATTATATTTGTGATGTAAAGGGTGTTTAAAACAAAAGAGCTAATTTAAGCCGTTCCTCGTTTATTTATTTTACTAAAGTTGTTTTATGTTGTTGTTTGGTTGTGGTTTGTTTTTATTGGCTTTTTTGTTAAATGTTTTTTTTTTAAACTTTGCATGAAATTTAAAACCATGTTATAGCTTGCAAGACATAAATTATTGTCAGGTTTCAAAAACTTAGTATTTACGAACCTTTTTCTTGCTAGTGACTTACTAGCGACATTTTATTTGCACAACTTGCTCTACTACGATTCGAGTATCACTCTCTCTCTCTCTCTCTCTCTCTCTCTCTCTCTCTCTCTATCACTCTCACTCACTCTCTCTCTCTCTCTATCACTCTCACTCACTCTCTCTGTCTGTCTATCTCTCTTTCTCTCTGTACACACACATACACATATATATATATACACACACACATATACATATAAATTTATGTAGCTGTTTCTTTTGATCAATTAAGTTCTCTTTCATTTCATAATTTGAACTTCTTGACTCTATCTAGTGTTTTAAAATATGGTTTCATCATATTTCTGGAAAATTTTAATGAATGTATTCTAAATATTACAAATTTCCCTGTAAACTGGCTTTCATGAGTGTCAAAGCTTTTTATTGCATGGTATTTTAATATAGCTTTTGTTTTGAACCAAATAAACATAACTGCATAATGATTTAATGGTATTTGTGATGGCATTTCAACTATTTTTTTTCCTCCAGCGATGCTCAAGACAACCTTGGTTATCTGATAGCAGTTTTAAAGCCATATATTGAAGAGCGAGTTACTATTCCCCTTCTGATCCCTCAAATGCCTTGTATGAGAGATCTATACCATAGGATCTTTGAGATTAAGAATGACAGGAAGCAAGCGGCTGACATTTTCTTCAAATACTTGAAAGAAACTAACGAACCAGGAAAATATCAAGTAGCTTGATTCAATTCTATCATCGAGATAAATATTTTTTATCAATATATTCACTGAAAAAGTATTTAATAATTTTTTATCCTTAGGGTTGAGTAGGCCTATATCTAAGCCATCTTTAACTTTCTATTTGTATGAGCACTAAATGATATAGTTTGATCAGTGAAACATTATTTTGTTGAAGAAAAATTGAATTTGTAATTCTCATTCTTGATTGTAGAACTTCCAGAAGCCATTTGCTGCACTCACTGAAGACCCATATCACAACTTGACCATTAGGCACATAAAAGCTGAGGTCTGTTACTCGTAATATTCTCTTTTTATAATTGTTGTCTAAAAGGGACCAATTTAACGAGAACCTGAACCTCTGCGTATTAAGATAAATGATATAAATTGATGTATTAACTTTTTAACGTGAAATGCTATACAAGTTCCTTTTCTTTTTCTTCAACATATTTTATGCAGCAACTTCTCTCGGCTCTAGAGGAACAAGGGTATTCTCTTGTTGTAGATGTAATAAAGGATGGAAATTTAAGCAGCAGTGATGAAGATAATCGCAGAGTAAGAATTTGTAAAGAGTGTAATTTTTTTTTTTTCATATTTTGTTTTGATATTATATTCCATCAAGAAACCATAGCTTCAGAATTTCCTTAAAGCCAAAAAAAAAAAAAGAAAGAAAACAAAATGATTATTTACTGCCTACAGATTTTCCCATGCATTTCATTTTTTTTTTAGAAACATTTTTCAATTCCAAACAAATATGTAAAGTGAAATCTTGTGGTTCCTAATGTTTTCACTGAACATTCTCTATCAAAGATCAGATAAATTGGTGGAAAAGGGGACAGAGATTTGGTGTTCATTATAATACAATTTATTCCTCCCCTATTTTGCTTCTTAAGTGGAAATCAAGTGTGTCTAAGACTTTGCATCTCATTCTCATCAATGTAAAATATCATTTTGAGGCTTCTTTCTTTCTTCATGGTGATTTTTTTTCATTTCAAAATGTATCCTTTATTTGTAAATTGTGTACACTGTACTATTAATTGAGACACTGTCAAGTCATTGTTTGAAAACATTTTCTTTAAAGAAGTGTGGATTATCAAATCTTTACCTGAAATCTCAAAGTAAGTTTTTTTGCAGCTGAAGTTGATAAAATATTAAAATGTAGTTTTATGAGCCAACGAGGAAGATAAATTATCTTCAAGCATTGACAAAAGCTAAACAAACTTATTTTACTTAAATGTTTGAAGATGGGTAAAAAAATTATCGCCCCCTGTTTTGCATTATGATTGAGGTGGTAAAGACTTTGCAAAAATTATTTTAACTTTAACTTTCTAAAGATGTGTATTTTGTTACTAGACAAAGATTTAGTAAGGTACCCTATCCTTAAAGCCAAAAAAAATGGTTTTGAGTGAGTTAAAGAACCGTTGGGTTTTAATCTATTTTTTTGTCGTTATTATTTTTTTCAGTTAATAGAACTGTTCATAAAGAGATTGGCTGAAACGATAACTCCAGATGCTATGGCTGAAGAACTTTTACAGAGACAGATCATTGCAGCTGATGAAGCAGAAAAAATACGTAAGATATCTAAAAACGAAAGTTTGTTAGATGCAGCTCTCTACTTGCTGAACAGAATTCACTGCCGCAAAAATACTTGGTATACAGAGTTCCTTGAGGTTCTGTGGGATATGAATCACTGTGACTTAGTTAAAGATATAGATAGCAAGTTTTACACCAAAAAGAGGCAGGAAAGTTCTGAGGATTCAATGTATAGCGGTGAACCAAGTATTGAGCATACTCATCTAGTATCAGATACGGAGCGACCGCTTCCAAGTTTCCATCAAGGTGCAGCCAGTTCAGGGCTACTTTCATCTTCAGGCTGGCTAAATGCCCCTCCGTTAAGTGAGAGAAATTGTTCAGAAGGTTCATCCCGATCTGAACATTTCCAATCAGCTCCAGAGCACAGCTTAATGCAGGAAATTCTGACTCAGCTTACCAAACTCTCTCATCAAATGATGTTACAAACAGACTCAATTGCTCAAGTCTCTGACAGAGTATTAATCCTTGAAAAAAAAGTGGACCAGATACTTGAAAAATTATAGATTATAAATAGTTTTATTTGAAAAAATTTATTCATAAATTATCAGTTCCCTGAATAAGAAGCTTAGCAGCTGACACAATTATTCTTTGTCGTTGCAAGCTTTGAGAATCATTTAATTTTGGTCAAAGCTGTGATGACAACTTTGATGCAAGAAGATTAATGAGTGTACTCATAAAATGTCAAAACAAAAAATGTGAGTATCTCTAGTTTACAGCTTAGGTTGAATTAGCATTGTTATTAGACTGAATTGATGCACCTTTTTGAAATGAATGATGAGTGTTGAAGATTGACCCAGCTTTGTCAAATAATTTCCAATGAAATATTTTTTTTTGGTTAATTTATGAATCTCTTTGAGTGCCATCAAATTGTGTAAAATGTACCAACTTGCTAAAAAAATTCCTACATGTGTGTAATGAAATTTTCCATTGCCAATTTTCTTGAGAGGATTCCTTTTTCTCCTTTCTCAAAATTTAAACTTATCATCAATTTGTCAACATGTTTACAATTACAGTGCTCACCTGGAAACAAATTGAGCTAAAAGTGATATTGGGTGTTCACAACATTTAATAGATTTTTTAATGTAGCATTTGATGATGCCACTATTTGTTAGCTGTTTTACATAATTTCAGGAATGATTGGAAACTAAGACTGGCTTTTGGAAATGATATATTTTATTTGCCTTAAGACTAGTTTGTTTTTGCTTTAAGTCACTTTATCTTTCAAAATTGCCCATACAGATGGGTACAATTAGCTCGAAAGTCAATTCTTTAAAATCATGAATCCATCCAACTTGTTTGTTTTTTTTCCAATTTTAGATAAAATTTACATCTCTACCTTTTTGTCAAGCTAATACAAAGCTTTACCACTTACTACTAGAACGATCTGCCTGCTCTTCACTATTAAAAAAAATTACTGAATAAAATATACAGCTGAGTATTTCCTTGAATTAATTGGGGAATTTTGATATGTTTGAGACAGCTTCGTACAAACATTCAAGCGCAATAACCAAATTGAATAAATGTATAATCGATTTGCTTTCCACATTTCGTATAGTCCATGTGTAAGTCAAATCCATGTGGGCATGCATAAAACCGAATGAAACAAAATTGATCATGTTTTGTTGTGAAAGCACTTAGTATTTTCTAAACATGTTTCCTTTTCTTGGCATTATTTTCTCTCACTTGACTTGCCTCTCCCATCCCTCCCTCCCTTCCGAAACCTCATGGAACCCTTGCTATTCCGCTTCCTGCTGGGATCATCCTTCTCCTTCACATTATATACCATTTTACCTCCTCCTGTTCTTGTTCCAATCTCCACTTTTTACAGCTTCTCATTCACACTTAAGCAAATTTCCTCTCTCCCCGTTATCATTCACTCCCTCTTCTCCTTGTTCAAATTTTTTTCTCCAACTCTTCCTAACCCTTACACTTACCTATTTTCCACAGGTTTTCTACTTATCTTGTTAAAGTTATTCCTCTTCTCCCTCTTCCCTGATATGTTTAAGGCATAGGATCATTCTAAGGTTGAAGTTCAAAGACAGTGAACCAACTTTCGTTCCCATGTAACCCAGGCAGTGGGTCAGCTAAGTTTGAAATCTAAGCAGCAGGTGGAGTCTACCAGATGCTGACAGACAACTGGCGCAGGTTCATTGAACAGTGCAACAATAGGTTCTGAAGAGAGAGGAGTGTCTCTCTTTCTGGTGTCCAGGCATCTGTTGAGAAATTGTGTCAACTCAGAGTGAGAGGAAGAGGCAGAGCCTGTTTGTTTATAGAATAACAACATCTATGTTGGACACTTGATTAAATTTTAATATTAGATGTGCGAATGTGATGAAAAACATGAAAAAAGCATTTATTTTTAGGGTACCATTTTTCAAATATCTGAAATGGCCAACATTTCCTTTGTATAGTTTAGGACTCATTGTTTGAGGAATATAAAGTTTGAAGCTATTTGAAATAGTTCGACATAAAGGTAGATATAACAAGGAAACAGAGAGAGAGTCAGCAGGATGAGTTTGAGGGATCTGTGTTTGACCTAATCATACTCGACTCTAAATGATCAATGTTTCTGCTATTAGATTTGTACATCTAATAACATCATGTTCACTCATATGTGTTCTATACCAGTTGTAGCCTAAAGTTAATTGTTTTAAAAAGCTAACAAGCCATGCTTATCTCTTGCTTGAATAAATAAGGTTTTCTCAACAAACTCCCTAGCCTTGGATCCTTGGTTTAGAAGCTAAAGTCAGAAGACTCTCAAACCAGCAATCTTTTAGGACCTGCTACTCTAAGGGACTGGTTTTAAAGGAATTCTATCTGTCCCACAGGGTAGATGACTGTTGTTTTTTTTAACCTTTCGTGTACCATTATGTGCAATTTCATGCCTAAAAGTACAACAGAGTCCACAATTTTTTAAAGGTCATCTCATTCCACCAACAATGATATACATGTATATGCAACACAAACATATGAAAAACTGTAGAAATGTATTTTTGACTTATTGTTGTTGTGGAATGCATCTTGCAATTAATCCTACTTTTCTCCTTTCCGCATTACTTGGGTGGAGAGTTATTGGGTTTTGTGTTTTTTTAAAGAAAGAAAATAATATGAATCATAAGATTGATCTGCATTGAGTAAAATACAATATTTCTGCAACTGTATAAATTTGTTGTAGTTATGTATAAAGTGAAGTTTTAATTGTTTTCTGCACATTTTTTATGGACGGCATTGTTATTTTGTTTTGATCTCTTTTTAATTTTATTGAGCTTTTAGGCCTTTTCCACCCAAAAATCCTCATAAAAATAGAAGGCATAAAACAATTCAGTAAGGCGGGGTAATCAATGGCTCAGATTCTTCTTTGCCAAGGCTGGCGAGCAGGCTTTCATTTAGGTCACTCATTACACAAACCCCATTTAAGGCTAGAATGTTAACATATGATCTAGCTTAATATGTTTTGGTTTTTATTTTAGAATGTCTTGCAGTCCAAAGAAGGAACAATACTTTCGTTTTTCCGTTAATAGTTCCCATTGCGGTGACAAGTACATGTTTGATAATATGATAGTCAGCTTCACGCTCATATCAGTTATAGTAATTATAAACCAGATGCCAACTTTAAAATCGAAAGGAAATTTTTTGTTGTTGTAATTGTTCTTGTTTTGATAATGCACTGAGCAAAATAAGCAAGTCATTAATCACAAACATACCGAGTGTATCAATAAAATATTGTCTTCCCACTCACCCCCCTCTCTCTCTCTCTCTCTCTCTCTCTCTCTCTCTCTCTCTCTCTCTCTCTCTCTCTCTCTCTCTCTCTCTCTCTCTCTCTCTCTCTCTCTCTCTCTCTCTCTCTCTCTCTCTCTCTCTCTCTCTCTCTCTCTCTCTCTCTCTCTCTCTCTCTCTCTTTCTCTCTCTCCCTCCCTCCCTCCCTTGTTCTGCATGTTCTATGTCCTAACACGAAAAAAAGTGAATTTCATTGAAATGAGGTTCGTGTGACAACCATGAAAAAAAAATCCTTTATTAGCAAGGCATGAACATATAATATCTATCTATATCATAAAAGGCAACTTTGATTTCTTTCTCCGCTATCTCCTCCAAAATCTGTCGAGATCATTTCCTACGCGGTACAAAAAAAAATCTAGAAAAATTGTGGATTTAGGCTAAAAATGCTCTTGAAAGTTCATTTTAAATTACTTTAATCAATTCATCAAAATCTTTTCCCAAATTTATTATGATGAACGGAATAATATTTAAAGGCTGCTGTAAGTGGTTCAAAATTTCAAAGCGGTCTAAGTAGTTCCGCGTTTTAACTTGTCATTGGAGTAATTTTTCAGCACTACATTTTTCTGTAATGGGTCATCAGCACCACATTATGATTTCAATGGAGAGATAATAAACTTAGAAGAGGGATGCTTAAAAGATAACACCCAAATTTAATTTATTTTCTCGATTGAGATCACTCCTTCATTTAAAGAATGTCTGCATGAAAACGTGCGAAGAATTCTAATCTCTCAAGGTTTTAAATAAAACTCTTCTCTGAGCATCTATGGAGGTGATGATAATTATTGGGCTTATCAGTCTGTTATTGTTGTAAAATTTGCTTTTCTTTGATGTATTTGTATGGCTGTGGAGGAGATATATCTCTTATTGTTGTAAAATTTGTTGTTCTTCATCCTAATAGTCTTCCCCACATGTTGATTGTTGTAAATTTTGCTTTTCTTCAGTGCATATGAATGGCTCTGAAGTATATAAGTCTGTTATTTTTGCGGTTTGCATTTCTTCAATGTAGTTGTCTTCCCTACGTATTAATTTAAACGGGCAATCATTCTTGTAAATAATGAAAAACATTTGTGCATCGAAACGGTTATTTCCCATGCCTAGGCGCGCCATATGATGTCATTAAAGTGTGGTGTGCAGAAGGCAAGGATTTTCTTGTAGCACTAAGTCTTGTTATGCTATAATGTTACAAATAAAATTACAAAAAAAAAAGTGAAACGATGTTTAAGTCAAATGATTACACCATTGCTTAAAAATTGTTTCTTCCATAATTCTTCCATAACGTTACCAAAGATATTATTTACGATTTCGCTCAACCGTTTATTTGTAAAAGAACTGGGCTGCAAACATTCAAAATCAAATATCAGTGCACCACTTTTCAACCCGATATGCGCTGCAAACGAGATACTGAAATAAGATGATCTCGTACTATTTTCTTGGTTTCAATCATATGTTTTCCGAAGAATCCTACAAGAAGAGCAGCGCATATTTGTTCAGAAAATAGATATTTCCAAAGGTCCATGGATTAGCTAAAAATGTGAACCTGTCAATCATCATTATGCTCTAACAATTTTAATACCTTTGTACCTTGGTTCTTCGAATATGAGAGGTGAACGAAACATCAATGAGGAAAAGCTATGCCACTGAAGATGCCGAGGAGACTGGTGCACAATGTATTAATCGGCCGTTATTATCATTACTATTAATAGATGCGCGCGAACTTTGCGATTTGAAAGAACTAGCATAGATGATACAGTTGGCGAAGTGATTTTCAGCTTATAATTGTTGAAAACGATTTTAAGTTTATTGAAAATGAACTTGATAGAGACGATAAACTTTATGGAAAAGAACAAACAGACTATAAAATCAAATAATTAAATAAACTAAGTATACAATGCAATAAATTTAGAGGAAGATTCACCCTACTTGGATCTAACCAAGTATTAATTTTGTTCCTAAACTTGTGCTTAAAATTAATTATGGCTTAATATTTTTTCCCTTTTTCTATGATTTTACAGATGTTCAATCAAGCTGTTGTAATTTGCACTTTAAAAAATGAAACTTGATGTAGAAAAATATAAGAAAAAACTATTTTTCCCTCTTAAGTTTTTTCTCTACTAGTACAACTACATTATATACACGTTTGCAGCTGATAATAGAACCGACGCGTCTTTTTTTTCTTTAAAATTTTCTAATTGTTTCCTTTAACCTGTTCGTAGTTCTATCTGTTATTCTGTCAACAAGTCTGTATGTTTCTCTGTCTCTCTGTCTGTCTGTCTGTCTTTCTCCCTCGTCTCTCTCTGTCTCTTTCTCTATCTGTCTCTCTGTCTGTCTGTCTCTCTCTCTCTCTCTCTCTCTCTCTCTCTCTCTCTCTCTCTCTCTCTCTCTCTCTCTCTCTCTCTCTCTCTGTGTGTCTCTTTCTTTCTTGCTCGTTATCCTTTTGTTCATATCATCGAGCCACTTTTTTTTTTAAATAAAACACCTCCCTTATTACCTGTTTTAGTCTTTTTTCCTTATATCAAGATTTTTTTTCACATGATCCACATATTTGATAATTAATCTTGCAAATGCCATAAATCTTTTTATAATTTTGTTTTCCCTAGTATTATTTTTACATCTCACGAGGGCTAAGAGGTTAAAGCTTCCTTGATTTTTTTTTCTATTTTGCAATTTTTAGATTCAAACTTTATTATCTACTTGTTGATTTTGCCACAACCAACACCAATACCCTCACTACTACCGCCATCACCACCACCACCACCACTACTACTACTACTACTACTACTACTACTACTACTACTACTACGACAACGACGACGACGACGACGACTATTAGTCCTACTACTAAGTACTATCGCCACTACCATCCCTATTACTACTACTACTACTACTACTACTACTACTACTACTACTACTACTACTACTACTACTACTACTACTATTGCTACTACTACTACTACTACTACTACTACAATTACTACTACTACTACTGCTGCTGCTGCTACTACTACTACTACTACTACTACTACTACTACTACTGCTACTACTACTACTACTACTACTACTACTACTACTACTACTACTACTACTGCTGCTGCTGCTGCTGCTGCTGCTGCTGCTGCTGCTACTACTACTACTACTACTACTACTACTACTACTACTACTACTACTACTACTACTACTGCAGCTGCTGCTACTGCTACTACTACTACATGTACTACAATTAAGAATTCTAGATTGCGCTCATGGGTGGTTAAGAATATGCTTTTAATGAAAATCACTGAAAACAATGCCCGCCTTTTTTGGGATTCGAACTCTCGACTTACAGTGGCGTCAGCTTGCCACACAGAAAAAGCATGGATCAAAGCAAAACCCACTGCGCTGTCCTAATACACTGTACTATCATCACGAACCATTATCGACGAAAGTAATAAACGATTGACTATTATTGATAAACAAGTTATTGATCTCCTCACTTCTTTTGTAAAGTTTATTACTCATACTTTTGTCCTATGTGCTCCAGCGCTGTTTCACCAATTTCCTTCCTGCTTAGAAATCTCTTTCCAGAGTCGTAAAACTGAGCATGATTTGCGAATAAATCTTTTGTTTTGTCACTGACGCTTCAAGACCATCACCTAAGTAACACAAGGATCATTGTTTGTGTGCGTGTGTGTATTTTATGAACTCAATTTTTGAATTGTGTTTCATTTCCAGAAAGATAAATCCATGTTCTATGTTTCATTTGTCTGAAGAACGAAAGAAAGCGAGAGAGAGAGAGAGAGAGAGAGAGAGAGAGAGAGAGAGAGAGAGAGAGAGAGAGAGAGAGAGAGAGAGAGAGAGAGAGAGAGAGAGAGAGAGAGAGAGAGAGAGAGAGAGAGAGAGAGAGAGAGAGAGAGAGATTTGATTAATTATCGGAAATTTTGAAGGAAATCAATATAAATTTATCCGTGAAAGTTTTTTTTTCCTTTTTTATCATAGAATATAATTATGCATATAGGGAATATTGCACATTTAAGTAACACTGTTCTCCCACTAGGCATCACGAGCAGGTTTTTAAAAAAAGATACTGAAAGGCATCACGATAGTAAATACTTTGGCTTTCAGATGCAAGCACATACAACTTCCGGCATCTGGCAGAGACAGAGCCGCAAAATCAATTTCAGACACGGAAATACAGAATCAATTTCTAAGGAACATAGTCAAAGATTTAAAAGCGTTAATCAGGCCTTGCTCTACATTGTTGATAGCAGAAAATTTATTATTGTTTCAAGATTTTATTATGGGTAAGCTAAAGATATTTTTTAAAGGGTAGTAGATGTAGATCTAGATCTAGAAGCTAGATCTACTGTAAATATAATAGCATCTCTCTCTCTCTCTCTCTCTCTCTCTCTCTCTCTCTCTCTCTCTCTCTCTCTCTCTCTCTCTCTCTCTCTCTCTCTCTCTCTCTCTCTCTCTCTCTCTCTCTCTCTCTCTCTCTCTCCTATTTATAGATGTAGAAATCTGGATCTAAATTCTTATCTGTTAATCATGATACAAAATACAATCATTGAATCAAATCTAGATCTACATAGAATCAAAATCGATCTAGAATCGGCATTTACCTGGTTCAAAGTTCGACATTTAGTCTGGAATCTAGATCTAGATCTAGATCTAGACCTAGACTTGGATGTATCAGAATCTGCTAGACTATGAAATCTCCACGATCCTTACTGTTCTTAGAAATTAATATCGTTTGTAATTTATTAGATATCAAGCTTTAGCTGTAATCTGGACAGAGCCTTCTTAGATCCAAATGCCCTGAGGCCTACTTTATACTTAGTTCAAGAGCTAACATCTCAGAACATCTTTTTCTTTTTTTTTTTGTATGATAGTTAAAGAAAACCTCTATGCAGTTATTAGGTACATGTCACTTTATCACTCTATGCTTTTGTGAAAGAGTACAATTAGAGTGACAATCTGCATTTACATTCAATGAAAAAGTTTAAAAGTAAAAAAAAATTGAAGGAATGAAACTAATGTGAAATCAAAAGTAAACTCAGTGATACCACAACTGTAGACATGTTGATTCTAAATCTTGTTAAATCTAGACCAATGCATCCTTCAGTGTACAAGGCCTCACAAACATAGGGATAAAATTTGCTTTGAGCAACCTAAAAATTCAAGTGAGAAAAAATTTAAAAAAAGCAGCTAATTATAGTAATTTATGTGAAAAACAATTAACACTAACAGCAATGTGTAAATAAATTAATGATTAGAACTTATAGTTGGATAGAGTAATTTCGTTATGTAATTCTCCGTTTCATTCCCAAGATAAGTATAAACTTAAAATCAATAAAACATGTACATGTAGTTGACTGACACAGATCCGATACTTCTTTTCATTGTTAGAGATATGAAATTAAATAAAGAAATGGCTAGTTCCTAGTGAATAGATTATCCCTTATAGTTATATAAAGCAGGAATAACTGTTTTCCCAATATTAATTTTTAGAATCCTTAAATCAAATGTCATGGTGTAGTGTGCCTGTCTATTGAGTATAAAATTGTCTTTTTATTTTATTGACTGCCTGTTACCTGAGATAAAAACTTTGTAATTACTTTTCATACTTTACGATTTGACAAAAAACTAGTTTTGCTATGTACTTACAATGATAACAATGTGACTCATGTCAATTGTCATTGGTTTTTATAAATCTTCACAAAAACCATACTATTAAATCCTAGAGGCTAGTAGGTAACCATTACTTGCCTATCGATGCTTCTTGTGTGAGCACTACAGCTGTCCATCTAACACCTTTTAGCTGTTGTGATGAGTGCAGTGGGTGCAGATTGTGTGGTCCAGTGGGGTCAATTGGCAGTATAAGCTCCTGGTGTATTCACAATATTTATCCACTATAGGATTGGTCAAAAACTTCTTATACTAGTTATAGGGCTTATTTTGACTCCTGAACAAATACTTGAATAAGCTGTGATAAGGCCATTTAAAATAAAATTTATACAGACTTTTTTAAAATTTAATCAGAAATTTAAGGCTGACAGAGTCAGATATGCAAACTTGAATTTTTCTAGTTAACATCTCTTGGCTTGGTCTTGATTTAGAATTTTTGCAAGTGTTAATCACCACGTATGCCTCCATAGCTTCATTTGTGAGCTGAATTAAACAAATCATTATCACTTTTTCCAGTAAACACTGCTAAACCAAAATTCTAAAGAGTGCAATCTTTTTAGTTGAAACAGGAAAATGTAGTTTGGTGGGTCAAAAGTCTGGTTTTTGGTTTCATAGATTTCTATAAAAATTGGAATAAGTAATTTGGTAATGATTGAGAGATTTTTAGTTTCATAGATTTCTATAAAAGTTGGAATAAGTAATTTGGTAATGATTGAGAGATTGGACATCAAAATGCTTTTAAAACATGATTAAAATGTTTCCTAAGATATAAAGAAGAATCAATAATCCCCCCCCCCCCCAAAAACAAAACAAAAAAAACATAGCCAATGTGCAATGCACTGAATTAGATAAAAATTTACACGAGAACTTAGACCACCAGACCAAGCAATTTATGAGGCAAAATAAAATAAAATTGATCAAACTTTACTACATTTATTCCTTTTACTTTTGTAAGTTGTATCTTGAAGTAAAAACTGTGGTTCTTTTTTTTTTTCCAGAAGCTGGACCTTTAGTTGAATTAGGTCTTCCATATAAAAGTCTTATACAACTTGTGTTAATGAAAATGGAGGTGATCTCACTATTTCAATCAAATAAATCTCTTTAAATAATAAGAGCTGAAAATAAAATCCCAATTTCATTCCCTAATAGTTTAACTGAATTCCCTGTCACCTGTCCAGCCCACAAATCAAAGAGGAAGCAAAGTCACCATTGAATGTAGAAGGTCATAATGTGTATAAAACGAATGACGATGGCTGCATAAGAGAGAATGCACTTTCCCTATATTTGCTGACAGCAAATGATATGAACTTTGGCATTCTAGAATGGAGGTTGACTATAGCGCTTCTGCTCTCCTCTTTGATCCTATTTCCTGCAATGTCATCAAATGACAATCATATTGTTGCTCATTGAATTATGATTGGAAACACAAAGTATGAGATTTATGTAAAATCAAAGCACAACATGAATGATGGTACTTAATTGACCTTATTGGAGAGAATGTTTAGTGAAAAAAATGACTGATTTTAGAAAAAACGGTTGCATTGATGTTACTAATTTACTTATATCACAATTTAAAAAAAATTTATGACTGTTTTCCTATTTTGTTCTTTATGCTTATATTTTTTACACTTCAGTCTAAGCAGAACAAGCAAAGGCTGCAAAGAAGTAGTTAGATTGCACCTTTCTCACCTTTGTATTTATTGTATGTATACTTGTTTTTTTTTATTAATCTGTTCATATTATCGTTCATATTTGCAAAAGTTATCTATCCATCACAATCTGTTATTCTTATAACCTTTTTTTATCATGTCTAGGAAAATATGAATTAAAATTTGCTAAAAATTTTAAGTTTCAGAAAGGAAAAAATCTACTAAGATAGTTGCAAAACCTAAATCTAAGTAAAATAACAAAAAAAAAAAAAAAACCCAACTATGAATGAAACTGTGATAATGAGCTCTGATTTTAGTTATAAACTTATGGTGGCAACTTATTCGACCAGTTCTTGTGAAAATCATTTATTTTGGACTTTATTGTCTCTTTCGGGATTTCAAAGGTTCATATTATAGTCAATTCGCCTTTGAACAGCATGGTCGTGAAAGTATGCTGATCTGCTTGGTGGGGGGGGTCTGAGTCTTTTGAAAGATTCAGAAATGAAGCTCTTTGGCTTTTTCTTTACATTATAAAATTGCCTTTCTTTTGTTAACTCCGCAACAGCAGTATCTCGTGCTGCATTTGTGGATTTCATAATCAAAGAATTTTTTTTAGAAACTAGCTCTGTGTCAACGCCGAAAACTCGGCGGACACCACTTCAGTATCCTGTTAGCAGAAAAACAAATGCTTTCCCACTCTATGTGTGGAATATGCTTCCACCCCGGAAGTACATCATTACATCTTTCTATTCTGGTATAATGGATTTCACTTGACCCACTTGTGAACTCTGCAAGGCTCTTTGCGGTCATCAGTCGATAGTTATGTCTCTAGCAGAGTGGTCTCAACTTCTTTCCAAAGGAAGAGGGCAGCTCGCCTCCTAGCCTCAACCTCTCTTTCCTCTGCCGTTCTGGGATCTAGTGCCCATAAAGACTCTCCAACCCCCCAAACTCGCCTCTCCCACTCCCATCCAAAGCTGAGTGACGTCATTTAAATGTTATTGATTTTTCCGCAGGCCACTGTCTCCTCGGTTTTTAGTTTTAGACGCGGGAAAATCCCTGTCTAGGATACTGAACTAGAGACTGAGCACAGCCGAGAATTCATGAGAACAGTGTGCTAATTTGTAGAAGTCCCGATCCATTATAAATCCTTTAACACGGCATTATCTGAAAGTGCCGCTATGAAAAAATAAGCCTCTATAAATACTGCAAAGCAATATACCTCTAGGCACTTATTGCTCGGTCCTATCCTTTGAATAAGCGTTTCAAATGATCTTTTGATTTAGAAAGTGCAGGATAAGAATTTTTATCTCTCTTGCTCATATGAAAAAAATGCGGATGAACCTAAATCTCCCGTGCTCCTGACTATACGTTCGCATTATATAACTGCCATAAGAGCAGGGTGTTTTGTTTGGTTCGAGCTTGAATAATTACATGTGCTTCAATAACCATCCTAATTAAGATAAGTGTGTATGTAATGACCTTATCGAAAGCAATGCACATTTTCTTACCGACTATTTTTTATCACTCAAATTCTACACTGCGAAGCGAAAAGACAATCCTAGGCATGGAGATATTTTTTAAGACCAAGACTTTAGTCTTATATATCTATGGATATATTGTCTTCTACCTGCATTAAGCTATTTTTATCAGTTATAATGGTGTATGAATTTAACGTAAATTATGTCTCTTATCTTTCCGGACGTATTGCTTCAATTAGCCTTATTAGTACCCGTACCTTTATCACTGTTGAAAGACAAACATAAAGATCATTAGATGCCAGAATGGTTAATTTTAATAACTAATTGTAATATTTTACCTCTTTTCTTTACATGGTATTCTGATACTTCTGCTTCGCCATGAAAACAGCGTCTTCGGTAAGTCAGTTCCACGTTGGTGTCTATGTATATTTATGTCTGTGGTGATTTCAAACCTGTCATAAAAGTGACAGGAATTGCTCTGAAGGTACAGATATGCTTACGTTTCATTGACATTATTTGTTACAAATTGTCCGTTGCCGTTGTGTTGTCACTATTTTCAATTTCGATGCTCAAATGCAATACATCTGTCAAAAAAAAAAACAACAAAAAAAAAAAACAAATACAAAAAGAAAACAACAACAAAAAAAAAAAACACCACCAAAACAAAACAGAAATCGCATAAGCGCACGCTAATATTATTGCTTTGTCTCTTTAATTTTGTCCCTATTCACTAATTTTGTTGTTGTTGTAAATATTGATTTATATCCTTCTCCTTCGGCGTCATAATCTTTTGATTATTATTTTTTAATTAACCGTGAGCTTTTTAAAAGATGCAAAGAGCCCACTTATTGTTAATTGTACCATGAATATTAAGATGATTTTTTTCATCAGTTAATTTTCGATTATGTTTATTTCATTCCCCCATCCTCCTCGCTATCATCATGACGAAATGTGTATTACTATGTGCATAATAGTTCACATGTCACTTTTTTTTTAACTCTCACATTATTTATAAATTGCATGCTTTTCTTCAACTGCTCATTTTGTGCATCACTCTTTCACTGACCTTTCATTTCTTTATCTGAGTGGTTGCTTTGGGTAAAATCAGTGTGAGAGTTGCGGTGTATCGCAATACTTTTAAACACAAAAGTCGTGGACCAGGCTTAAATGTCTTTTATATAATAGTTGCGGTACAAAGGTCCAGATACAGCTGAAAGTAACATTTGAACTGGTGATCCTACACGGTTGAACGAAGTGATGTAGTGATGTAGTGAAGGCAACATTGATACTATTGTACCATCAGCTACACATGATACTGCGGTTAACATGCCCCTACTCGGCTGTTTGTAAACCGCACTATGGTATAAGCACTTTTTTTTTTCTTTAATCCCAACCACTTGATAAATATTATATCTGGCATCTCGCAGCACCGCAAGCAAAGCTTTCATCTAGTAAAGGCAAAAAATGTGGTCATTGTTCGTCGAAATCTGAGCTGCAACGACAATTATTTTGCTATTGTGCAGTGATAAATATAGATTATTTCCGGTGACGAATGAAGGAAATTCAATGGATATTAGCCAATTTTGTACTTTTCTAATCTATTTAGAGATCCTTTCAAACGCTTAGTAAAAGGCTATTGATTCATGCAAAAACTGTCTAAAGTACACTGCCCTGTGGAATTTCATTGCTATCCTTTTAACGTAAATTGTAAAGAATAATGAAAAGAATCTTTAAACAGATTCAGATGTTTCAAAACTTCACAATTTTCTTCTCTTTTTTTTTACTCCCTAAGTATTGAACTAGTATCAAATCAGCCTGATCTCATTTCTGTAAAATTTGACATGCATGATGCACTTTAACTTTTTTCGTCAGTTATTTTTTCTTATTTAATGCAATGGCGAATCATGGATATGTGGGGCTGAAAGGTTTGTCATCAGTACTACTTGTCGTCCGAAAAGGGGGAGCAAATAAGTATGTGCTTCTGGAGAGGGATATTTTTCAGTTGCGCTTCTTGCCGTTAAATTTGTGTCGCTGCTGAATCACCCCTGTACACTCCCACACTATCTTCTCTCCTTCCCCTGCCCCCCAATTGTCCTATAGGATGAAAAATGGATATAATTATGCGCTATTTGAGAGTTGTGAAGAGAAGAAATACTTGTTGAAATCGGCAGTACGGCAAAGAGGATGAATCTACGTAATGTCGGAGTATCGTTTGAAACTATTGATCATTTGACGGTCGCCGACACCTGTAAGTAAAGTCAGAATTGTTTTTCAGATCGTGAGCAAACTCGTACAATATTTTTCGGACGCGTTAGTAATCTCCTAAACTCGCGAAGGAGAAACCTTGACTGGGCTTGGCTATTTCGATATTACTGAGCACGTAATCACTCGTGCCTCTTGCACTGTTTTCTTAAAAAGATAGGTTTGTTTTTCCTCAGGTTTTTTTTTTTTTTTGGTACCAATATATATTTAAAATTATAACAATCGATTTTGGAGTTACATGTTCTTTTTTTTGTTTGTTTTTTGAATAATTGTATCAATATGAGCCTCGTCTCTACACACGCATACACGCATAATATTTTATATAATATAATATAATATATATATATATATATATAAAGAAAATAAATTCTGTCTTTTTTTTTTTAGATTATATTCTCCAAACTGAAAATTAAAGGTAGACTAGAACAAAGATGCTGTATCAGTTTATAAATTAAGGTATCGTATGTACCACATCAATCCTTGGAAGCTGCACAAACTTAAGCATCGGCGTTCACAATCACATGTAGACCTGTCCGCTCTCCGACCTTTCCCAAACTATCAATCTTATCACGCTGTAGTGAATGTATGACCTGTTCTACCAAAATGCAGTCATTCTTCAACCCAACCCAAAACTTGCGCTTAAATGATTTATCAAATAAAAACATAATTGAACAATCGTAATCAACACAAATATATTTATCATGTATTTGTTTTGCTTTACCCAAGCTACTCTCGTGATTTAAAAGAAAGACCCACTGTGTAGTATCGACATCCATACCATCTGCATGCGGTGTTTCTTCGCGTGTATATATATATATATATATATATATATATATATATATATATATATATATATATAAATTAAAGGCCCCAAACTGCTTCCATTTTTTTTCCTGTCAAAAAGTACGGTTCTCGGCGCATATTGCATATTGGTGCCTTACGACTCACCACATGGCTTTGCTCTAAGCCAACACGCTCACCCGTATGGCGGTTAATCTTGGCAGTTATTTTATTATTTTACATCTCCTAGGTTGTCCAAAAGAAGGAATCAAAATGCAAGAAAAAGGTAGGACAAAAAAAAATTGAACACGTAAATTTTTACTAGTGACAGAATGGCGGACCACAAAATAGTTTACTGATACCATATCAAAGTCATATACAAGTGCTTCTCTCACTGTTTTTCTGTTTGTATGTCTGTTTCTTTCTTATCGTCATATTTTCAAACTAATTTGGTAAAGATTTTCTCCAAGCTTTTCCTTTTTTGCCACGCGTTGAAAGCACAATATGCATCTCTTCCCTCTTAAAGCATGTTCTGTTTACAGCGATAACCCACGCTTAGAAAAGGGGGGTGGTACCAGGATTCAGTTCAAGATGATGATTGGCCATGGACTTCGTACGCTGCGTTCAGTTTTTCTCTCACCCCCCCGCCCTTTCGACCACAAGGCTAAAATTACTGTTCGTACGACCTTCACCTCATGTATCCTGTCCACTCACCCATTCTCTCCAGAGTGAGTCAGGTCGTTCTTGTTCTGTCGACCCTCAGTTGACACTGTCAATGTTTCTGGACGTTAAAAATAGAAATGCTGTGTGCGTTCATCTTGTGCTCCAGATTTTTTCGATGTACTGGTCTCTCCTCCGTAAACTATCATAATTGGGCATGTAAAAATATGAAACTTTTAGGAGAGATCTTGTTTAAGAAAAAAAAAAAAAGAACAAGAGAACTGTGGGACTATTAGTTTTATAGTGTTTATGGCAGTGCGACCAATGATAGAGCTAATGCTTTGATGTTCTTGATAAATCTTTAGCTTTTCTCATACATAAAGATTGTTATCGTCTGTTTATTTCAAGTAGTCCGACCACAAGTATCTGATCTTAGATGTTTCTTTACATATCATACAAGCCCCGTCAGGCAGTGCCGATGTGAATAGATGAAGGTCTAACTCATCCACTAACGATGTGGGATCGAACCCGCGAAGATTGGTCTCTGTGGTCCAACAGGTTGGGCTCTTTCTAACTCCGCTGCCTTTGCTAATCATAGGGGTAAACTTAGAATGGGGGATTAAGACCTGCTTCTTGGAATGTATTATCATGTAACTCAATCATCGTACATGCGCGCAAGTGACGTTTCCTAATTCTGATCTTTAGCGTCCTTTAGATATAAGAAATATTTCATGAAGAATTCGGTAAACCGCGGGGCTCTTTTTTATCATGCGGCATTCCGTTTAACATTTAATATAGGTTCATTTTTCTCTTCTTCGTGTTTTGATGTGATCAAATTTGAACTGCAATACAACGCAATGAGAAAGTAGAAACCAGTAGTGATACCACATCTATTTTATGAAAAATCACGCGACAAAGTAAAAAGTAGACCTTATATTCAAGTGTCACTCGGTTTCCCTTAATGCGATCACCTTTAACTTTAATGTACTCAGATTAAATACTAGGATTGGATCGAGCAGTTAGCACACAGAAAGAGGTCCGTAAACTCGTTTTTTTTCTTCTGCTTTATTTTTCTTATTTCATGTTCGAAACGTTCCTGTTTGATGGATACTTTGAATATCTATGGCAATTAATTATCTTTTTTAACCCTTCTACTTGCATCTTTGAGAATGGCACCTCTGGCCCTTAGAACAAATAGAAGTAAAATAATATAATGTGTTTTACTCTCAACCAAATTATCACACAATCGCAACGAAAGAGAGGAAAAGTAAAAGGTGCATAGTTATTTTCATTAGAATTTATTGAGAGCGAAACTTGTTTTACGTCATGAATTGTGTGAATCTATCTTCACCTTAACAAAGACTGTCAACAACAACAAAAAAAAAAACAAAAAAAAACAAAAAAACAAAAACAAACAAACAAACAAAACGAAACAAATAAAAAAAAACAAAAAAAATAAAAACCCACTTGTAAATTGTACACTATTAGCGCGACTTATTATTTTAACACACAAATGTGTTAAATCACCGCCACAACTGCTTATGCGCTATGGATGAAACACGTCAAAAGAATGCGGGCAGGGCAGGGGCGCGACCACAAAGAAAAAGGATAAACTGGATAATTATAAAGAATGGCGGAGAAAGACAGCAGAGGGATTGTTGGGAAAAGGGGAGAGGGAGGGGGGGGGGGGGGGGGGTGTAGAGCGTTCTCTGTTCGGATAGAGAAGCTTGTAGAGCGTCTCCGCGCTCTGCGCCTCTCACTCCCGATCTGAACGACCTGAGAGTGAGCGACAGCCTCACTGCCTGTGCTTCCTGCTGAATGGAAACAGGCATCCAGTCACGGTGTGAGTCGACTCGTCCTCTCCCTCTGAAACTAGGGCCGGTAACTAGTTTCTCCTCAGTTGCCTCGATCGTCTGCTGCACCGCACTGGCGCTGAATCACACAGTTGTGTGAGTCGACGGAATTATTTTTTTTTCTTGACTCGACGGTGTGCTGTGCTTAGTGTGTGTTGGACGCGGGCTCCTTGTTCTGTTTCGACGTCTGGTACCCTAAATTAATTACCTATCCTGCCCGTGTCTAGGTTTACGTTACCACGTGTCTGTGGGTGGCTGTTGCCTATCTGGAAAAAGCAGGCTATGTTTAGGTTTAGATTTATTTGTCTTTAAGACCATTCGGTGTAATGTTCACCGAATGGGGATGTGCGCCAAACACTGTGTGTGGGACTCACGTTTCACGCTCTTGGATTTTTAAAGTCTCTGCCTTTTTTTTATTACAACTTTGATTTTTTTTCTTTTTTTGGAGGGGTATATTTTGTGAAAGATTTCTTAACGTGTGCTTGTATAGGTTTCTGTCTTCCAAGACAGGATATTTTTGTTCTTCGTGTTTCATATTTCGACTTGGAGCGTGTGAGACTGACAGCCTGTGGGAAGCTGCCTGATAAATAATGTCTGTGCGTGTTTTTGCCATCATGTTCAATTGGTGGTTTCTAATAGGTTTGAAAAAATAAAATAAACAAAGCTGTGATAGATCAGCATAAAGCAAAAACATTGATTAAAAAGAATTTAAAATGTTTCAACTGGATGCTGTAATAAATACGCTATCGCTAGATGGTTAGTTTGGCGGCATTTCGAGAGGATTGATGCGAGAGTTCAAACGGGAGGAAAATAAAAGAAAATTGAGAATAACAGGATCCGCATGTCCAGCGAAAGGTTTTTCGTTCCCTGGATTTTTGGAAATGGCATCTCTTTCAAACGTTGAATAATTGATAGGTTAAATGTCTAGATGTACCTATGATACTGTGAATTGTTTGTGTCAAAATAACTTTCTCTTTGATAACTATCAGAACGGCAGAGGTATTATTATTATTATTTAGAAAATAAAATTGCTATTTTTTTTAAATCTGATGATTTAGGACAAAGTTGACACTAGATTTATTTGATAAGTGAAAATTAAGACGCGGCATCGTGTTCTTAAAGAATTTTTACGCTAAACATTGTCTCATATGGATGTTTACCGTCTCCATTGGTTTTAATTCTCATTTTGGATGTTTCACGTGTCTTCAAACTTGAGTCTGTATATAATCGTCATAAACACAACAAAGATCTCCGCCGGACATTACTGATGTTTACCTGGCTTCTGACGCTCAAACTGCAGAATCAGAATTTCCGAATGGGGAAAATATAAAAAGAGTGCATTTTCGGTATTTTTGCGAAAAAAAAAAACCAAACAAGTAATAACGGAAAACAGCTGTGACACTCAAGCCAGATAAATGCTGCAAAATACTACCGCTGTACTAGTAAAATGACAGTTTTCTCACAGTTATTCTTTGTTTGGTAGTTTGTTAGATTGAAGTTAAAGGCTAATTAAGCAGGCGCTCATTTGAAGTTGATTCTTCTTACAGTAAAGCTTCAACTATCTAACATTTAAGGATTGTGAGAGTTTTTTTTTTTTTTTAATATACATGTATATAATTAGCGATATATATGGCACAGTGGGGTTTTGCTTGGCCTCTAGGCACTCACTGCTGTCGCATGCCTTGACTTTTAGGGATCTGTTTGAAATCGAATGTTTGCAGCGGTAGCCTTTTTAGCTTTAGTTCCGCATCTAAATTAAATGAAAAGTTTTTTTGGACATTTTTTACTATGTAACAAAAGTTTGTCTTTCCTTGACGTAATCCTGATTAAGAATTTATGAAAGCGAATGAGAATTCGAGGTGTGTGTATTGTACTTGACGTAATTTATGGGTCTTCTGAAACATGTCATCGAATTCTTCAATATTCGAAGATTTAAAAAAAAAAATAAAAACATTGGCGTTTTCCGCTTTCCTCCCAAAATAATTTTAACCACTTTTCGCACCCAGAGCTATTAATATAATAACATAGTTTATTGTGCTATCAGATACTTGAACTGGAAAGAATCTTTTCTCCACTGTCTGTGTCTTTCAATACGTGTTCTCTGCGTTACTAAATATATGCTACAGGTGAACTCTTCACACATTTCCTGAGTGATTTGCGATGTTCATTCGTGTTTTCTGGGAAGGAGTTATGGCCGACGATTTATTGATTATGCCTTAAAATAATAGTCTACATGTATGCATGTAGATAATGCCACGTGGTTACCTTCACATCACATAATGCTGCTGTCTGTGCTTCGAAAAAAGTTTTATTTTGCATCACATTTAAGCCACCACATAGAGCATGTCATTGCTGTACAGAATTCTGAAACTGATTTGTCCGCTTTTTAAGTTTGAGTAGATATCTTTTGGTTTGTTCTTTAAACACATCTTTTTTAAATACATGTTATCTGAGCTTTTCGAGTCTAGAGAAGTCCGGAAGTGTTCTATTTCAAATGTTATCTCCCTTTACTTTAGTTGCTTTGACTTTGTAGTTTTATACAAAATACTCTTCAGCAGTGGTTTTTATCTTTCCCTCATTCGCTGAGGTTGTTTTTAATTGAAACGCAACTATTTGTTCACACGTGTTTGAACTGATCGCCTAATAATTGTAACATTAACTTGATCGCGTTGATCAATGTCGGAACAAGTAGCATCTCCGCCTGCCTCTTCTCGAGGTCCAGCGCCGCCCCTGCCGGAGAAGCCTCCCTCCGTGGCCGAACGCACACGCCTTCTCAGATCCAGTTTTCGCAAAGAGGACGGCGAAAAACCGAAAGTCCCCGAGAAGCCTCGCCCGAACCAGCAGCAGCAGCAACAGCCTCCCCAGGCGGAGTATCAGCAACAGAATCGGCGCTCTAACGGCTCACTGAGCAATGGCGAGAGGTCCCCATCGCCACCAAGCGGTGTGGCTGGCGGTCTCAGTCAGAAGCCTCCGGTTCCGGAGAAGAGCTGCGGTGTGGGTAGCGTCGGGCAGGCGCCTCTTGCCACCTTTGGAGATCATCACAAGGAGTCCAATGGCCGTCCGCCCACGTCTGGTACTGCTCCTACAGTATGTATCATCATGTCACCCTCTTTAGTTTAATGTGCATACCTTTTTTTTATCTCGGATTTTTTTTTATGTTTCGTTCGCCCTATCGTCTTTTCATCCATAAAGGCCAACTCTTTTCAATTTTAAAATGAAGGCTATCAACACACGCTAAATACTATTTGGCTTGATGGTTTACTTTGCTCGCCCTTCTAGTATGCGCACTTAGTCGAAAAAGGGATCAGAAATGACACAGGTTTTCAAATTAACAGATGTTGCACAGCTTTGGTAAGAAAAAGTATGCTGACATTTCATCAATTTACAGTTTATTGAGAACAGTACAATGCATAATTATCATATTATTATGGATATATTGGCTAGCATGACTGTCCAATTTCCATCGAAGATATATTATGATTCAGACCCACTCATTTAGGCATTGGGAGAGCTGTAGCTGGTACATTATTCGTGTGTGCTTGAAATCGCATGATCTATCATCTCTCTCTCTCTCTCTCTCTCTCTCTCTCTCTCTCTCTCTCTCTCTCTCTCTCTCCCTCTCTCTCTCTTTCTCTTTCTCTCTCGCCCTAAGTTCTATTCTTTCCCATATTTTACTGCGCCATATCATGTCATCGAGGTCATTGGTAGTAATCTCACGTAATTGTATCCGCATAACGCTTGTCATCAGACTGGACATGCTGACCAGTAGCCAGAGCATTGTAGTTTGGATTGCGTCGTCAGGTCCTCTTGTTGCTCTGCTGAGAATCATGTCCGTTTGGTAACCTTTCTTTCTCTCTGCCTGTCTGTCTGTATCTCTCTCTCTCTCTCTCTCTCTCTCTCTCTCTCTCTCTCTCTCTCTCTCTCTCTCTCTCTCTCTCTCTCTCTCTCTCTCTCTCTCTCTCTCTCTCTCTCTCTCTCTATGTGTGTGTCTCTTTTTCTCTTACTAGTGTATATGTATATATATATATATATATATATATATATATATATACACACACATAAGGGACCCACTCCCTTCTATGTCTCATCACCATCACCTTTTCACGCCAACATATCTTTTTAGAATACCACATGGTCAGATGGATAAAAGTGGTGAATTTTAGCCAAGCTGTTACTTCAATTGCTTCTGAATCCTTGCATTTTCATATGAAGTTGATAGGATGAAAGTAAATATATAATTATGTAAAAAGGAACACATTCAGAGAATAAATTAATTTAGGTCACTCGTTGTAAATATCTCAATGAAATCATCATGGACAGTAATAGCTGACATAATCTTAGGTTATTGTATTTCTTCTTGACACTAACCGCTGAATATCTTAGAAAATAAAGTCGATGTGAAGCCCAATAGCAGTCTGTGACTAATTAACATCATTTTTCATCATTACAGACGTACTTGATTTGGTTTTCTGCTCGCAATCCCTTTAGCTCACTCCAATCTACCGCTGCCACCGCCACCACCATCCTCAACAATGTACTGCTACTACAATTACTACTATTTCCTCTCCTCCTCCTCCTCCTCCTAATACTACTACCACTACTACAACAACAACAACAACAACTACTACTACTACTACTACTACTACTACTACTACTACTACTACTACTACTACTACTACTACTACTACTACTACTACTACTACTACTACTGCTACTACTACTATTGCTACAACAACTATACAAACACCACTACCACTACGACTTCTACTGTTAAAGCTATTAGATAAATGTCAACATTTGTTGTTGAAGCCGCACTCGAACTTCGAAGGTAGATGCAATATTCTAATTATTGCAAATTATTACAACTTTTTTTTTTTTATTGGGATCTGCACTCAAGTTTATAATCCAGATGTTCGCCCTGGTAATGTACTCTCAGTTTAACGCGCTGGAATCTTGGCTCGGTATCTTATTGTAGATGAATTTAAAAAAGGGGGCTTCCTTATTGATTTTTCTGTTTGTTTCCATTTCCAGACTAAGTGGCCTCTCCTGTCTGTGCAATCTTCCTCAAGCCCATTTTAACCCGTCAAAAATATACTCCACCTATGTGAAAGTAATGAATGCCCGACGGGCTAATGACCAGTGTTTGCAATTTCTTTTTGTAGTGACTGTAGTGTAACATAGATATGATAGCTAAACCTATATCTGGCCAACCATTGATTACATTTTGTTGAACCCAGGTATCTACCTGAACATATATGAAAGCACCATGTCCCTTATTTATCTGAGCTTATGTAGTGAATATATAACATTCTCTTTTCAACCTTGAACTGTTTTCTCTTCCTTGCCTACACCACACATGCATCTTTGTTTGTATGACGGTAATTTCCTTCGTGTAACATTTGGTCTCTCTCTTCTTTCTCTCATCGAAATTTTTTCTCGATAGCTCGTCACCGATATGGGCATTCCTTATTTATCTTTCCTGTGTCTCTCACCTTTTTTTCTTTTTTTTACTCCATACCCGCCTTTCCCCCCTATGCCCAATCATTTTTTTTTCGTACTCTTTTTAAGTCTTAAGTTTTGCCATACTATCTTTGCAAACTCCCAAAACCAAAATGTATTTACTTACGGTTACCTTCACTAGTAACACCTTTTAAGGTCTACATTGTGCAACATGCCTGGTAGAGCTCAAATAAAGTTACCGGAGTGAACATTATTACTAGAGTAAGCTCCAGGCAGTCTTATGTAACACCGAGGTCTAGTGGTTTATGGCGTATTTACTGGTGCCCTCTTCTACATTTTACCGCTTATTTACTGTCAGTTTCTCTCAACTGAAACACTCTGGCCTTTAAGATTTACGGTTTTACCTACTACCTACCATAGCAGCTATTATAATCGGGTAGCCTTGTCCCTGGTTTAAACACTTTCATTCAGAGAGTAATTTTGTTTAACGGTTTGACCTATGTTTCACAAGGCTCTCTCTTTCTCCATGTATTCAGCGCTCTTCTAATGCCAGCCTTATTTTTGTCTGTACATTATATTCTTCTGTTTTACATTTAAATAACAACGGCTTTCTGCTGTTTTTAAACACCTTTTCATTTCATTCGGTGACGTGGTGTTCCGCTGTAGCCCACACTGTAAGTTTTCTAGAAGCATCCCACATAATTAAACAAAAACACATGTGACTACACTAATACTATCAAGAATTGATTATTGTAATTCTTTGTTAGCAGGCCTGCCAAAACAACAATTGCAATGACTACAAAATCTTTAAAACAATGCTGCTAGATTAATTACCTTAAAGCGTAAGAGAGATCATGTTACGCCAATGTTGATAGAGCTGCACTGGTTGAACATAGATGATCGTATCTGCTACAAGATCTGTCTTTTTTGTTTTAAGTGCCTGAACAACATGGCACCAGAACACCTAACTGGCATGTTAAGAGTTTACATACCCTCACGGTCATTACGATCTGCTAACGACCGAACAATTCTTGTCAAACCATATAAAAACTGTTGCCTACGGCAAGCGATCATTTTCTTATGTAGCGCCAACCATGTGGAATCGGCTCCCCAGATATATCAGAGAGTCTGATTCCATAGAGACCTTTAAAAGGCAGCTTAAACACCATTTATTCACCACAACGTATTCCCGGCAGTAGATGATGTTTTACGTGTATCATATTCTTAAGCAAATGTATGTTATGCATGTTATTTTTTATATAATATGTATGTTATTCTCTATGCTATGTACGTCATTCTATATGTTATGTATGTATGTTCAGGCCTTCTAGCCTGCTTCTATCTTATTCTTTTTCTTGTAAAGCGCATAGAGCATTTTAATCATTTGGATATGCGCTATATAAATGCACTTTATTATTATTATTATTATTATTATTATTATTATTATTATTATTATTATTATTATTATTATTATTATTATTATTATTATTATTATTAATTATCCTTGTTGATCATACGTATGGCGGATAATGTTTTAAAGATAATGAATCAACCTGTCGCCTCATAATTTACCTAATCTCTCTTCTTCATCCACCTCCTACTCCATTTTTCACAGCTATTTTTAGCTCTTTTACTTTGATAAAATTGGATAAAAGGTAAATCTCCTACCTGCCGATGATGTATCTATTTTAGTTGTCTGTTTATCTGGTGCCTGCCAGTGTTGCTTCTTCGTGTGCCAGCAAATTAATGTTTAAATAATATACTCAATCGACTCCCTTTTTAAGCTAATGTGTCCTCCTTTCTTTATCGGAGCAATCTGTCACCAGATAGGCCTCACTCCACCATACCTCACAGGATGAAGATATGCCTCCGGATAAGCGAGTGACCTCTTTTGCCTTCTTAACACGCGAACACACACCACTGCATTATTATTTTTGTTTCGAGCGGTTGCCAGTTGCCTTGTTCATTGAAAACCGCTGCAGTCATTTCCCATGCGGCTTTACGGCCCATCATGGCATGACGTCGACCCAGATCTAGTTGTTATGAATTAGCGCAGTAACGCTCGTCCATGTCACCCTTCTTGAGTATGTCACAGTATCCGCCTCAAACCTTCTTAGATGTTCACTAAGCACGCAGACTTAGGCTCACTGATCACAGTCCATCCCAGTAACTTGCATTGCGCTGAATTGTCGATAAAAATATTTATTGGTGTTATGATTAAACTAGCGTAACCACTAATGACTATTACCACCATATCATTAAAATCGGTTAAGAAGACTTCGTGGGAACCTCAGGAGACTCTCAGTACTAATCGTCAACATTTTGGATCGTGAATTTCCTTGTCTCGTTTTGCTGTGGAATACAAATTATCTTCTCCTGACCTAAGACATGAACAAAACTTATCGGCGCGGTCTAGAGGACACAGCGGCAGCATCTGTGGTGAGGTCAAACAATTATGCTGTAGAGAATGTGAAAGTTCATTTTATTTTATTTTCCAGATCTGCGATAATGACGGTTTCTAGATTGAACCTAGAAGCTACACATAGGAACAAAATGTATTGCACTATTTTCTACTACAATATGAACATTGCCATATTCATGCATGGAAAATGGTGACATGAAAATTTAAGAAGTTAAAAATTGTTGTAGGAGATTAAAATCTGTCGAAACAGCTGGTTGCGCAACTAGAGACCAAAAATGAAATTGAGAGTAATTTCACATTCTTTGATTTCCTTTTTTTTCCTGATCGGCCTAGTGCAACTGCTCATCGTTTGTCATGATCGAGGTGCAGCAGCACAAACTTATCCGAGTTTGACAGTCAACTCGGCAGTGCATCGTTTGTCAATTTTCAAACGTTATTGTCATATCCTAACAATTTTAATTAAATGACACACTATTACGTCAAACGAGCGCCCCCCCCCCCCCTTTTCCTCTCTCTCTCTCTCTCTCTCTCTCTCTCTCTCTCTCTCTCTCTCTCTCTCTCCCCCCCCCCTCCCCCCTCCCCCTCCTTTTACAATCCAATCGGTTTCGAGTTTTTACTCAAGGTTTATAATTATATGAAGTTTGTTAAAAAATAAATTGCACCAATATCACCCTTAATCAGTTTTGGAAAGCAACCATCAAAATCTTATTTTGTCTTTTGTACACTAAGAATTTCCATTGCTTTATGCTTTCATTAATGATCGTTCACTAGTATACATGTGGAACTAGATTTTTTCTCCATTGCGGCTCCATGGTTCACAAATAGGGAAGACGAAACAAGAAGGCAGCATAAATTTTGGTCTCAGGTTTTTTTGCGCACTATACTTCGACATAAGTTAGTTAACGGTTAACATACCTCTAAATTAGATATCTCAGGCGCGGTAGTCTTTACACCACTAGCTTCCAGCCGTCACCACGTCTTACCTGTATACTACACAGACTAACCAAGACCAGTAAACAAGACATCACAGACCCCATGCACCCATTAATCTCTGGCAAAATCAACAGAGTGTCGCCTTCTGTTGAGGACTCTGAATGATGCGTCCGTTACCAGCCAAGCTGAGCAGGAACGCCGTAAGCACGAGGAGCCCTCCGCTCTTCTCTGTTAATTGGTATTACCTGCTCTTACCATATGGAATCTCTTGTGAGGGGCACGGGCTGTCCAAGTTGTAAAAGAATCTATCCTTGTCTCCTCAAGTAGCCTTTTCTCTGCGTGCATGAAGCTTTTTCATTTTACCCCACTTAGTACCTCAAAATACCTTCTCTCACTACTCCATCCCCATCCCCCAACCTCTCTCTCTCTCTCTCTCTCTCTCTCTCTCTCTCTCTCTCTCTCTCTCTCTCTCTCTCTCTCTCTCTCTCTCTCTCTTTTAGTGTGTTATTAGAACTGACATGTTAAGCAAACTAGACTAGGTATCTGTATAATAACAACATACCACAGCCCTGTAACGGTTGGCATGCCTCTTTTTTATTTTTAAATAGATGGGGATAATAATTGCAAATAGACATAGTGCTGTGGGCGTGCCTTACCTCACTTTATATCTGTAACCCGGTAATTTTTTTTTATTTTAATACTTTGCACATATTGTTTTTCATACCTATATTTTTTATAATATGTAGATAATTATCCTTTTTTTTCTTGAGAATTCTGGTGGCACTTATCAACTTCTACTGGTATTTTTCATTTAAAATACTTCATGGAAGTAATCGACAAATACCAACAAAGTACAGTATGTGTCATTTGTAGACAATTTATTGTAGCTGTTTATTTGGACCCCTTGAGCGGTGTAGCAAATTTTGCAGCACTGACTGTCGACCTCGGATTGATGCGAACATAAACATGGCTTCGTTGTTTATAAAAGGAGCATATTTACTTCTTCAGACACTGTGGATTACTACAATAATATGCAGATTCTGGTCACAAAATTGTAGAATTTTATTAGAACACTTTTTGGTGTAAAACATTTTCTTAAATATATGAGGAACATTAGTGCCAAATGAAATATAATCGTCATGTGGGATGTAGGAAAGCCGGGCAATATCAATCCGCACTTTTCTAAAGAGAAGTATGTGCGAGTGGGCATTTGTGTGAAAAATTCTTAATCTTTTTCCATACGCAGAGCTCACGTCTTTTTTTTTTTTTTTTTTTTTGAGGTAACTGGAAGTTCAAAAAACCTGGATCGCTTTTCCTCTCATCATCCTAATCTAAGCCTCTCCACTCCTACTTAAAAAAAAAAAAAAAGACCGCACTCTGTTTTGTAAACATCCTCACCATCGGGCATTCCATTTCCTTTAGTCCCTACGGGAAAAAAGACTACCTGGATTTTAGTTCGTCCAGACCTGAAACTAATCTTAACCAGCATGCTCGTGGTATAGTATGGTACCGCAGCCGCCAAACGGTGAACTACATCATGTGGCTAGAATGCTTTCCAGAGAAGTTTTCTGACTAGTTTCTACGGTGTAGCAGAGAGGAAAGATACTACAATGTCTATCCTCTCTGGTTGTACTGCATACTAGGCAGCAGCTCACACTGCTTGTAAAGGTCATGGATTTGTAGGGACATTTTTATCCGTTCCCAATTATTTCCTAGATTAACATAATGGCCATATATCAAACACATGGAAGACCTTCCAGCCTATGAGGTAAAATGTAGACCTCACCTTGAACTCTTATCCCTGCGTATATCTATCTACTGTACGTTGTTAGATGCCTCTTCGTGATTAAGCCAGTCTGTGTTGAAAAAAAAAAAGGATTATAGTCTCCATCCTCAACACATCAGCAAATGCTGGAAGGATCATCCCATCTTTGGCTGCACCTCCACCACACGTCGAGTGAAGCATGACTGCACCAGTCCGAGAGTAACCTGACTCCGATCGTCCATCTTCCTCTGTCCCTGTATGACATTTTATCTCTCTCTCTCTCTCTCTCTCTCTCTCTCTCTCTCTCTCTCTCTCTCTCTCTCTCTCTCTCTCTCTCTCTCTCTCTCTCTCTCTCTCTCTCTCTCTCTAATTATTATTTTCATCAATTCTACTTCTTCCTCTTCTTCTTCCAAAATTTCTTTGTCTTGTCATCATTATTTGTCTGTGTTTTTTTTTCTATTATCGTGTGCACTGAGAGGTCAAAGTCAAAAAGGTCAAATTTCCAAGATTTACTGTAGGATTTTTTATGTTTAGACATCATAAAACTTGAGTCTAAAAATCCATATCTAGCTACTTACTCAACATGGTGATGATAAACGTTTATGGCAGATGCTCTTTTAAAAGTACACCCTTTCCCCTCAGCTTGAAGAGAGCTTTCGTTGCTGGCGCCAGATAGCTCATTCAGTAGAGACTGATAGTAAGGAGGTTCTTCAATTGATTTTTGGCTAAGCATCTGATAATTGGGTCGCATCTTATCTAACCAGCCCTATCTATGAATTAAAATGACGGAGGGCCGACGCATTTAAATGGGACGTAACACAAATTAGAAGTGAGAGAACTTCACATGCTCAAATTCATTTTCTCAGAGGGATAATATTAACTCGGGTTATCACATCTATAACTCTTGACGCCGACTCTACATCAAACTAAACCTGCTTGCTTGGATTTTATCTCGCTAATTTTTGCCAATTTTTCTTCCAAAAAAGCTGCCTGTATACATTTCTTTGCTGTTACCAGTGTTAGTCTCCATCGCTTCTGAGTACATTATCTTATCATGCTGACCCGTTTCTCGGCATCTGTAACCTTATTTCGTAAATGTGTTTCCTCTTTACCCTTAGGCATACCGATCTAGATCCGTTATGGAGACATTCGCTAAAAGCCTAGTTTATTTCATCTCGAGTTTAATGGCCATTTACCTATGGGGAAAAAATCGATAGATGATTAAATTATGAGGAGATATAGGAGGAGGAAAGTAACGAATGATTCTGGGTCATGCAAAGTTTGACTATTGTTACTAAAATAATATTCCATATTGAAAAGAAAGAGGGAGAAACAAGACATGAAACTCTGCACTACACGGAGACACAATTTTCAGTGAGTGGAACCCCAATTGCAACTTGTGCTTAAAAATTGATTTTCAACCCCCAAGCACATCCAGATCCACACAAGAAAATACATTTGATTTTCGTGCCTTTAGTACCCTTTGCGAGTCAGGTGGCTTGGTAAGCCTCGGAGATAAAGATCAGACGCATTTCTTTATTCTCCAATTTGTGCTCGGATTGTCAGATTTTCTGAGGACGCTCTCTTTAATCTTGTGTGATCAGAGTTTAAAATTCAAATTAGTTTCGCATTACAAAATTCAAGCGAGAAAATTCACGGGAAGAAAAGTAAAACAAACCTCACAGAGAGAGAGAGAGAGAGAGAGAGAGAGAGAGAGAGAGAGAGAGAGAGAGAGAGAGAGAGAGAGAGAGAGAGAGAGAGAGAGAGAGAGAGAGAGAGAGAGAGAGAGAGAGAGAGAGAGAGTCTTGGGAACGAATGCTTCTACATGCATGCCTCCTGTATCATTGCTTAATAAATTGCGTGCTAAGCCTTTGGTATTCCTTAATCCAAAGGCTTCATTTATGCCTCTCCGAGTAATTAACGACAAAAATATGAAACATATGGGTTTCTTCACTTTATCTATATAACTCTTATGCTGGCAGTTGGGGAGCAAAAAACAGAATGCTGAAGTCAGTGATGGTATATGCAGTGTCTGTGTGTATGTGAGGGGAACTTACAACGCTGAGTGCTGAAAACCGCGCATGTGTACCATAGTCTGGGCCAGACCTGGTGCGTGTTGGTTCCGTGCGGGTTGAGATTACTCAGCCTCGATTATCTCAAGATGGCATAAATCTGATAAAAAAAAACGCGAGTCGAGTGGTCATGCACGTTATAAACTGCGCTGTCTGCTTAGTACCAGATTAATATCTTGGGGGCCCCAGCGGATTGGCGGAAGAATCTAGCAGAGAGCACGAATATGTATTTCTTAAGATGAGGCCATTTCTTGGTTGACTAAGACTAACTTAACACTATAGTTATACACCCTTTGGTTGCACCTCTTGCCTGCGTGCATACAGTTACCTCAATCTGATAGGTCCTGATTGAATCAACATACATCAGATTACTCTCATCTCCTCCTTGATGTAGTGAAAATCACTGAAACTCAACACCTTTTAGGGAAACTTTTGTTTAACGTCAGTTCTGTTAAGGAGTCCTATTTGGTATTTCTTTATATTTTTTGCAGTGGTTAAAATCAACTAATTTTTTTCTGTCCTTAGGTGTTGATTGAGGCCATACTTATATCTACTCTTGTGGCGACCTCAATGCTATGAGAAACTTTTTTTTCTTCTTTTGCACACCAGTTTTGGTGGCAGAGGAAAGAGAAAAATTTTGTTAAATAAATCTGAATTGCTTCTAGCTTGATTTGTTAGCTAGAGACACTAGCTGGCTTCATTTTCGAGTTTTGAAATACAGAACGTCTGTTCATAAACTAACAATTTTGGCCCTAAATAAGCATTTCACTCCAGTAAGGGACACAATCGAATATCTATTATCTCTAAATTTGCAGTTTAATAAATTGTTAACGCCCTTTTGACACTCTGTGGTGTGATATTTTGATCAAGATCTAGATTTTTAACTCCGCCACACTAGTCAACTCTACACAGTTATTGTAATATTATCTGTTAACTTTTAATCATTACGAAGCTGCTGTTGCTGATATCATTTCTCAGATAATTCTTTATTTTGGGAGATATTTAAAAAGATCAGATATCTAGAAAATTTCAATCTTTTAAATGCACAGACCCAAAGATGCATTTGACACGCATTTTAACCCTATACACGTTTGTCCAATGAGCAGAGAGTGAAATCTTTGAACTGATAGAATGAAGCATTAAACATTACCTTTTTTTCCATTTCAATGGACAGGTAAAGCACAAACAATTTGGAAATAAACCCACTATGGTTTGATGGGTCTGAGCTCGCCTGCTACAAGGGCTACAATCAGGTTTTACTTAAGGGAGTGCCACTGATTTATTTGGTTGGTGCCCCTTATTACATTAAAAAGCTGGACGTCCCACTGTGAGCTCTTTTCTTGGCGTTCCATTTTTTTTCTTCTTCTTCATTATTATTATTATTATTATTATTATTATTATTATTATTATTATTATTATTATTATTATTATTATCATTATTATTCACCAAATCTCGCCATTTGCTGTGGGCAAAACCTATAACTTTTTTTTAGACGTATCCGTAGTTTGTTTGTTGCATTAAAGAGCTTTTGTGCCCCATAGTTTAGTTGATATTATCTATGCATATACAGCTTAGAGGTGCTGACTTATAAATTCTTGTAGATACGAAATTCGTTTGATTTCCATTTTTTTTTTTTTAATTCGTTTCTGAAAGGGTAATCATTTTCTGGCTTTCTTACATAATCCATTAAAAAAAAAATGTTTAGTTACAGCTTCACCCCACTGATTCAATTCCAAACGAGCACCCAGCATCATTCGAATAATATCATTTACTTTCCTTATTCAGTTGACTCACCCTCTTTCTTATAAAAGAAACTAAAGAAATGAAACACTAAGTAAGTATTGATCTGTAAGTAGAAAATCAATCAAGGAGGAGATTTTGTCAAAAGACGCGACGTCCTGCATATTTTGAACGGCAACCAAAGCATGAGCAATGAGCAAGCTGTATTGTAGACACGACAGCACTGTAATGTTTGCTCCGCTTCTTAGCGGATTGTACAAATATTTTTAATCTAGAACGTGCTGGAGGACCTATAAAATCAAAGCTACAGTCGACTTAACCATAAAATTGTTCGGCCATAGCAGGTTTTTTTTTTTTTTTTTTTTTGAAACTAGCGGCCCTTAAAGTCTCAGAAGACTTACGGCCTTTACAGTGTTAGCAATGCTGCTGTACAGGTCCTCGGATGTGCTAAGAGGGACTTCTGTCAGGAACTTTTTTATGCCGTCGTCGATAGAATATATGCTGCAAAGTGCCTTGAATAAGGAATGAAAACTGTACCTGAATTGAGATAGTATATCGAAAACGTTCTTCACGGAGATTCCTCTTTCATTTCTTCCCCCCCCCCCACACACACACACACACCATTCTTTTGGGTCCGGGGGAGGGGTGGGGTGGGAGAGACTTACCTCTAGGTTCTTAATATAGCTCTCAGTATAGCTCTCATTTTTAATTCATCTGATGATATGATTGGGATTACTTGCATCGTGCCTCCCCTGAATGTCACTGCTGCAATGATAATCACAGAAGTCTACAAAATAGGGATGCTAAAGAACGTGATCAGAACATCAAGTTTCAAAGACATTAGGACCGAGAACTAGAATCTAGATCTCATAGACAGTTTAATGTGGCCGTCCCTGAACAAGGAGTCTTAGCTCTGTTCCATGAACCGTGGCACCTTCATCCATGCGTGACATATGGGTCTCAGGGTTATCTCTTAGCACTTGTTTTATCGCCAGTGTATTTTCTATATAATCCGGGTCAGTTAGGAACAATTCCCTCTAAATTATACTTCAAAATGCACACTCTGTGTAAAAACATAGCTTCGATCAAAATGTTTTTGTTTCTCTGACTTTTCTGAGGTTTCTTTGCAGGCTTTTTTTTTTAGTCTACATGATATGTCAATATACATATATATATATATATATATATATATATATACACATTTTTTTAAAATCTCTTGTTATTTATGGCATCACTTTTGTAAGCGGAAATAGCGCTTAGAAGATGGATATACAAAGGCTATTTTAAATCTGAAAACAACCTTTGTTTGTGCTCATGCAGCAAATACTTTAGTCTAAAATGTTTTCTTTTTTTCCCTCTTTCCTTTTCTTTTCCGAATAAGCCTAAGTACTCTTGAATTAAATTAGAAACAACTTGTCACGTAAAAAATTTAAATCAAGGCTAATCACCATTACCTCTGTCGTCGCTTTACATAGAAGAATCGGGTAATAATAGAGGCTTCAGCTTAAGCAACAAAAAACAATGGCATCGTCAAGAGAGAGAGAGAGAGAGAGAGAGAGAGAGAGAGAGAGAGAGAGAGAGAGAGAGAGAGAGAGAGAGAGAGAGAGAGAGAGAGAGAAATGAATATAGAAGAAAATCATAATTATTTCTTTCGATTTTTGTTGCAATGCCTGTTCTTCAAAAAAAAGCAGTCTTCTCTGTCTTATTTATTTTTAGAATCTACCCTCTTATCACCGACCTTAGCCTTGCAGGAGACATATATATATATATATATATATTTTTTTTTTTCCCCCTAGTAAAAATTCTTATGTGAAGAAAAGAAATTCTCTCTGTACAGCAATTTTGCTTGTTTTAACTTGCTCTACGGCGCGGCTGTGCGACAATCTGTGACAAAGCGCCCTGCGCTGCCCCAGAATGCGACAATAACACCTGGTGTCCTCTCTATTTAGTGTCGCCTGACTGATTCACCATGGGTGGCTGCGGGCCGTCTGTGACATCTTGGGAACTCTTACTATTGTTGTCCCTGAATTTCCAAAAAGAAAAAAAAAGGGCAAAAAATAAAGAAAAATCTTTCTTTCTTTACCTACTTTTATATATATATATATATATATATATATGTATATCTATATCAGTGAAACGATTTCCCCCAGATTTCTTATTAGTTCGATATGAAAATGAAGGTAAAAACTGCATAGCAATCAATCTACTTTGAGTGATAATTTAATTTTCTCTTAATATTTATGGTGTATAAAGGAATAGATATGTCTGGGGCATTAATTCAGCTCTGCGCTGACACGGCAAAAGACTGTAGCTTCAGTGTATTACATTCCTTCACGCTAAACTGACCACACCCACTCTTTTCCTGTGGTCTGGCATCAGGTCACCGAAGAAAAGTTAGTGAGAAGAAGTAACCCACAGGCTAGCCGCCACGTTAACTCTCTTGCCTGTTTCACACTCGATGGCACTGAGGGGGGAATGATTGTCACATATCAGTGTTCTCAGAAAACACCCCATCTTGCACTGACATAACTGACCGCCGCGCATAGTAGCGTTGAGGGAATCTCTGTTGCGATGTTGACAGAAAATAAGGCGAGACAAGTAAAGAGTATTGTTGCCTTGCCTTCTCTATCACTCCCTTGAATTAATATTATTGTGGAAAAGGACACATCTAAATATAATTCGCACATACAAGGACTGCTCCCCCCCTCCCCCCAATTTCAATTGTAAGTTCGATTTTCTATTTAGTCGACTCAGGAAAACCCAAATGACTAATAAAACACATCAAACAACAACTTTATCTATACGAGAGCCATTTTTTGAAAGACAACAACAAAAATTAATAAGCCCTTGACATTCTTGGCCTATTAGTCTTACACTGAAATGCGGATGTAGAGCATTGCAAGAAGTATTGAATATATCTGCCTCTGATCTCTATGGTGAGTAAATATACTGCTCTATAGTTATTATAAACTTATTTCTAGAACATTACACGGAAAAAGACCAAGGTAAGGGACATACTATCTTGTCCTTATTATGACCAAGGCAACGCCTACAGCTTATATGACAGCTTGCTTGGCACTTCGCTTGTTTCTTGAAATATTTTGTTCTGTCCTTTTTGTGAGCCATTATTAAAACCACATAAACAACAATCGAAGAAACGTGATAGTACACTTCGCAGGTGCTTGATCCGCAAAAGATGTTAATATAAGCGATAATGTTTTCTTCTTTAACAAGTCTTTTCTCTGCATTGGCTCTGAAGTTGGGCTTTAGAGGCTGGACAGACGAAAAGCGTGATAGGAAGGGTAAATGGTATTCTGATATATTTTTGAATTGATTTTAAAAAAAAGAAAGAAAAACACAACAAACAATAGTGTTGGCAACTAGTAATCAGTTCTTTAGACTTGGTAATTCCTCGGCTAGATATTCAGCAGTTGTCCAGCTCTAACTCCACCCCCTATTCACTTCTTACTACGTGTCTGGTTCGATTGTGCGCGCATAGATCCGATCAATAACATGATTTTAGTTTAGATAAATATTGCTTTATGAATGAAGAAAATACACCCATGTGCCTTTAAATTTGCATTTCTATAAAAATAAACAGCATTAGAAGTAAGGATCTATCAGAATCCACATAGTAATTTTTTAATGATGCTTCTTACTTCAAGTGAATTGAGAGATGATATAACCATGTAAGATATTTCTTTTATCTGTTATTGGTCAATATTGCCCTTTTTCTTAGATTTTAAATTGGTAGCCGACTGGAATTTCTCGCGTATGGTTGTTACTTTCAAATTTATGGATTATCGATGTGCATGACAATTACACATTAACGACCAGCGTGCTTG
Source organism: Elysia crispata (assembly GCA_033675545.1). Classification (NCBI taxonomy): domain Eukaryota; kingdom Metazoa; phylum Mollusca; class Gastropoda; family Plakobranchidae; genus Elysia; species Elysia crispata. Next base: position 265,649 of record JAWDGP010005352.1, on the reverse strand, counting down.
GTAAAAACAACAGAACAACAACAACAACAACAACAACAACAACAACAACAACAACAATAATAATAATAATAATAATAATAATAATAATAATAATAATAATAATAATAATAATAATAATAATAATAATAATAATAATAATAATAATAATAATAAGAAGAAGAAGAAGAAGAAGAAGAAGAAGAAGAACGATGATGATGATATTTTTTTTTCTTTATTCGTCCATCTCTCGTAACCTCTGCCTCTTTTCATGTCCGTGTAAAAGCTTGTGTACTGTCATGTAAAGAAAAATTACATTCACCTTGTAAATGCATAGTTTTATTAATGTTGGCGACTCGCAGCCGTCACGAATTGGTCTAAAATTATTTTGAAAAGTGTCTAAATAATGTTCTAAGTGGCGCCGCTGTAGAGATAAGTCACCTTTTGGCTCCTCCGAGCCTAGCTTTACCCCTTGTCTACTGACCGCTGTGACTACGCGCCAGCCCATCGCTGCGGTAAAATGTTACTCGATCTAACGTCCGAGCTGACAGACCTTCGGTGATTTATGCTACCTTAATAACTATGCAATCTCTTAAGTCAACTGAAGTACACTAGGCCTAGAACGTTTGTTGTTGTTGTTTTTTTTTTTTTTAATCAAAGCAGTCCGTATCGTGAAATTCAATTGTAAATGTAAAGCTTAGGTCAAAGTTAGTTTAGAAAAGAAAAAAAAATTATGATGCTGAATCTCTATTTAGGAGGGGTCGGGCGGCAGGAAAAGCATGTCTAATTGCAGGTTTTTGAGGCTAATGAAAAATCTCAAATGGCAGTGAATTAAGCAAATTTCTTCTTGTCTTCTCAGGCTGGTTGCATTCCGATAACCGTGCCTGCTCCCTATCGTATACTGTAAAAGCTTTTGAGTTGGATTTGGTGAAAAATAAAATGTAAAATGTGTAGGGGTTTAATTCACATAAAAATGTTGTACATGGAATTTCTTACTACCCGGAATCTTATCGCGCATAAAATTTTTTCAGATAATTAGAGCATTGCTTCTACCAACACGATTCATGTTTTGGAACATGCCCCTTTCACGTGATGTATGCTGGGGTTATAGAACTGACGCTCCCTAGGAAAATAAGTAATGATGGTATTTTTTTCACGATGATAAGTACAACTTCTGTTTATGTTTAGTACAACTTAATATGTTGATGTTATCTTGTCTCCATGATTACTGTCGAGCGTGCCCTATTGATGCTAATTTTTTTTCCAGAGGGCAATATTTTAGTAGTACAATAATTTGATTTAAGTGTAACGCAAGAATTTGATTAGCAAAACTTTCTTCCTTTTTATTTTTTGCTTAATTGAAATCCACGCGAAAGGCTTTTGTTATTTGGAACTTCTCTTCGACCAGTTTTTAGCGTCAATCCATATCGATCCATTAAAAAAAAAAACAAAAAAACACAAGACAGTACTTTAAAAACCATAGAAGAAAGTGAACAGACGATTTAATAAAACCCGAGATATTCTGGATGGTATCGAAATTTTTCGCTTGTTTGTCAAGCTGGTACTGAATCTAAAATCGAGAAACAAAAACGTAGATAATTGTAATTATGATATTGTGATTTTTACAATTGTGTTAAGCCGTGGCGTCAATTCTCTCTACTGCTTGTGCGAGGAGAGCAATTCTGGTTCTCTTGCTGTCTTCTGCAGCTCTACTCGACACAGCGGACAGGTCGGAGTACTTTAGCCAGCTGCTGTTCCTTTGGACTTCTGTTTTGACCTATCACAAAACGAAGTGTTTTTAGTTGATAATTTAGTCGTATTACAGTTTTCTTTCGAAGCAGGGAATGTATATACGCGTATAGAAAGAATTTGGATTTAACGGATTGATTGAGGCCTATCTTTTTGATATGTTTTGGGATGAGGAAAATTTGTCTTCTTCTCCCCCCCTATTAAATAAGAATTCTCTGTACAGCTGCTCTTCCCGTGTCATAGTTGGCGCTGTTACGTCAATTGAGGACATCATAAACCACGATGGAGTGAGAAAAGTGCCGCTATTTTATCATCTATGCCGCGAAAACCCCGCATCATGAATAATTTAGGGCGTGCCTGCGCCTTCATAGCTTTGTTTTCACAAAATGCTTATAAGTACGGCATGATTGACAACTAAACACAATAAGTATATGGGTTTTTTTAATTCGCCTTGCGCAGTCGTTTCATTGCGATGTGATAAGGAAAAATGTTCAAAAGTTTGGAAGGAACGGTGCTTTTTTTTCCTCACGTTTCTTATAACTATGATATAATTGGATGCTAGACTGTGCATTAATTTGAGAATGACGTAAATCTTTTATACTGAATTCAACGTTTCTTTTTGAATCCCAAAACTGTATTATTTTGTGATTTCTTTATAAACAAAAACAACAAAAACGCAGTTCTAAAATTTATAATAGTTTTGTTACCTCTAAATTACTGCCATTTTTGGTCATGAATTTTACATTTCTCTTGAAAATCGGCACTGAGTAGTGAGGCCAAATCGCTGCCCCACTTTTCCGAGTTTGGTCTTCTCGAAAGTCATGTAAGTGGCAAGTTTGTTAGACCAAGCACTTGGGGCAAGATAAGGTTGTACTTGATTTTGGAACGACCGCTGGTGTTTGTCAGTTTCTAAGGTAAGCAATTACACTGTCGCCCTGAATGTTTTACACCTCGGCTCAGCAGCGCGTACTTGTGATTTGTTAGACTTTGAAGCTGTCACTTTCTCTCTCTCTCTCTCTCTCTCTCTCTCTCTCTCTCTCTCTCTCTCTCTCTCTCTCTCTCTCTCTCTGGGTGTGTCTCTCTCTATGTTAAGCAGTATGAGTATTATGTATGAGAAAGGAAGGTAGCTGCCGCTACCGCTCATAGTAATGAAGAGAAAAAAAAAACCGTAAGTAAATAGTTACTCTATCACCGTGGGATCTACAGTACTGTTGATCCAGATCTTGACTAATGTAAGAGTTTTCCCCCTTCACACCGAAGAATGTAGCAGAGTGTACGGGTGAGTGATCAACAGGTTTGTGTCATCATCCGTGAAACAATCACCCGAGTCAGAATGTCCGCTCCCTGGCCCCTCCTACTCTTTTCCTGCTTACAAGTTTTTCCTCACCCAGCTCAACAGCTACTTTGACTAGTTGGGCTCATTGTGTTAATTAGCTATATTTAGAATATTTAAAAGAGATAATTTGCGTACTTTAAATTGGTTCATTTCAACTGACATTGTCTTGATTTCCACTAATCTGTGTTCATATGTCTATCATTTGGCCTGGGCCTATTAATCCTGCTACCCACTGCACTTACTCCACAGAACACATTGCAGGTAACGATACCATTATGTTTTCAACCGCGCGCTTTTTTTTTTTTTTTTTTTTTAAATTATTGACATTTATCTTTAAAATGTGTAAGATAGTCATGTAAAATGGTATTCATTAAAAATTTTTTTTATGTCTTTTGGAATTCCAGATTTCATAAAGTTAGATGTGAAGTATAAAAACATTTACAAATTTTATGTTAATATAAAGATCTCATTCTAAGGTGAGGTTTCCATTTTATCGCGACTATCATACGAATATAAAATATAGAAACCATGGACTCTCGTGAAGCAAAGATATCCATCATCGTAAGAGTTGTTTATACAACGCTTGACCTTCATTTTACAATCGAGAGGAAAACCTACATTTTTTGTTTAAACTTGATAGCATGTGTCGATCTCATGATCTTTAGCTTTTAATGTGCTTTTTTTAAAAGCTGCGATGCAAACCAAATGCTTAGGCCTGCTGTTTTCGCTGCTTCTACCCGACCACGATTGACGAAATATAAATTCTATGGTTTCTCATGATCCCATTCTGACCAAAAAACTGGTTATAACAACGCAGCATCTGCTGTTTAATTGTATTCTATTCTGACCAAAAAACTGGTTATAACAACGCAGCATCTGCTGTTAAATTGTATTCTCATCCTCTTGTGGAGGTTTCCTCTATGACGGTCTTTTCACCGCTAGGGTTTGGCCATGCAACAAGGTTGTGGCGCAGTTACACATTGCTTACGCATTCGTAACAGTCATGCAAGACGGAGACAAGTACCGTTAGTCTGTTATCATCTAAGAGTGGACAAAACACATGCTTTTATTTTGTAAGCTTAATTATGATTTTAACTTCTAAATGACGATACATGTAGTCTCTTATTTAAACCTTTCATGGCTAAGCTCTTTTCAGTTCGAAGCCTTTTCTGTGCCCTCCTAGTTCTCAGTATGATTTAAAGCTTTCCTCGTAGCCGATAGATGAAATCTCTCTGTCTGTCTGACTGTCTCTGTCTCTGTCTCTCTCTCCCCTCTCCTTCCTTCTTTTCGGCCTTTGTTTTGGGCTTCAGTCTCTCTCCTGAGATCGCTGACACTTTGTAGAAGGAAGCCGGAAAAGAACCTACAGACTCCCACGGTCCTGTAGCTAAAAATATCATGCACATGCGCTCTATTTATGACTTCATAAACTGCTCGCTAAACTGAAACTGACGTCCAGAAGAAGCAGAAACTCTCTGCTTATAGTTTTCGCCTTGCGACCGTCTTATTCACGTGAGCCTGGAGATATTACTCTCTCTCTCTCTCTCTCTCTCTCTCTCTCTCTCTCTCTCTCTCTCTCTCTCTCTCTCTCTCTCTCTCTCTCTCTCTCTCTCTCTCTCTCTCTCTCTTTTCCTTCTTCATGTTTCTCTTACTCGACGTCTTTCTGTTGTTAACATCCTAATACCTAAAATTCGAAACTTCTTCATTTTTTGGATCCTTTATATTTTTTTATGCTCTCTCAAAATCATGCTCATTCGAAGTTTAGATACCTTTAAATCGTAGTACCCTTCTTGTAAACTAAAATAAGAAAAATAATGCTTTTGTCATGTTTGTATTTTGGACTGCACAATGTGACTTTCTGCTGCTAAAAGAAATCTCAATCATTATTCTGATCTCGGTGGGAATGCCAACATTTATATTAGTTTACTGTACTTCTCTCCCAAATATTGCACATAATGAAAACCGCAGGTGTGGGTGGGCCCAGAGCGAAGGGTTCTCGGTTCAACAATGATTATACTAGTAATAACGTTTTTCCTTGATCTGCACTAATGTCGAATTAACATGAAACTTGTAATAATACCTTAGCGGTTGATCTACAGCATTTTCAAGAGAACGATAATTTAAGTGTTACGTTTCAATGATGAGGATTTACATTTATGATACTATTAGATGTAATTACTTTGGTCAACTCTTTGTAGTATTCCAGTCGGATAAGTTCACACCTTTTATAATCCACTGTGCTTTCAGTCATCTCAGTTTAAAAAAACAAAATATTAATCAGTTAATGCGTGTCGCCATAGAAATAAATTACACTTTATAAGGTCACCGGACTTGAAAAAGTCAACAAGAAACAAACAAAAAGCTGGTTGTTGAAAACCACTCTAGAGCTGATTTAACCGCAATACTTTCAATTAGAACCGCGAGTAGATTAGATTAATCCTTCAAAGACATTGAAGCACTAGATATGGTTAACTGAAAGAGCCTTGACCGTCGCAGTATCCATCATCCGTAGGTCTCTAGATCCATCCATTACAACTCAGACTGCTCGCGTCGGAAATGTCCGACTCCTCACGCCCTTCATAAATCCGTCATCTTCTGACAGGCGTGCTGGACAGACTACTTCCGCGGCTAGCAAGATCCCTAAAGTCAGCGTATCACCAGGCTGCTGTAGATTGGCGATAAGATTCTGGTCCTTTAGTCCCTCTCTTCCAGCGCGATAACAGTTCCAAACCTAACAATATCACGCTATCAACCCTGGTTTTGGTCTTAATATAGACATTAACTTTCTTCACCTTGGCTGATCGTAGAAATCAATTCATAATTATGTACAAGGAAGTTCGTAATCAACTATGTTTTTCAGTTATTAATCGATGGAGTATACTGATTCAAGTTTGAAAATATATAAGAAAAAAATCCAACAACATGAGTGTTTAAGATTATTATTGTTCTATGACTATTTTGATTTATGTTTGTGTGTAGCGATTATTTAATCTGGACGGTGGGCGCTCACTATCTATATTTTATGTTACCCAATCTTTTATTTTCCATTTAAACAGGAATGCCGAATTTGAAAAAAATAATATGACATTAAATGCACTGTATGTTTTCACATCTGTATCATCCTCAAAGTTTCCCAATGAATCTTATCAGAGACAGCGGCTTTCCGTCAAACCATGTATATTTTAGTTCCAAAACCAGACGCCCCACGTCAAATTCAAACCGTAATATTTTTCTGCTTTTTGCCCTCTATCTCTAATCCTGCATGCACGCGCATACATACACTTATATGTCCCCGTCTTTCTCAATTTTCCCCTCTCTGTTTATAGGTATCTCATTCTGTTTGTATATCCATCTCTCTCTCTCTCTCTCTCTCTCTCTCTCTCAATTTCTCTCTCTCTCTGTCTCTCTCTCTCAATTTCTCTCTGTCTCTCTGTCTCTCTCTCTCTCCCTCCTCTCCCCCACCCCTCTTCCTTCCCTCAACTTCCACTATCTGTCCAACGTCTCACCATGGAACACCTAGCCTCAGTTAATTGTTTTCAAAACCGGGGCATATCATTCTGATTTAGAGTTTGCAGTACATCTAGCTAAGGAACATGAAATTTATGAGAATATCTCAGCATCTGGACGCGCTCGTATACATCAAGGTCTCTCAGGATTAGTACTGCCACACATAGGCTGGATATGGGGAATGTCTAGATCTCCATCCCCGCTGGCTGGTGGCTGAGCGCAAAGGACGACTCTCTGGTGTTGGGCTGCCCCTGTGGGTGTTGAGATGAGGATTGACTTCACATTTCATAGCAGAGAGCGCTATATGTTGAAATGATTCTGATCTTACTGCTTACGCTTGTAAAATAATTTATATCTTACCAAGCAAACTGTGATTTTTGCCATTTTTTAACACCCCGTTAATCTTTTGTTCTATCTTTTAAAATATTTCCTTTTAGTGTGTGGCAAATGTATTTAGAAACCAGAGCGAACCAGCAGAAATTAGTTCTGTTTATTTTCGTCACTATGTTAGGGTGGAGCTCTTCGTAGGCAAAACACTTACAGTGAGGGATGAAGAGCTTAAGGACGCCTTTGTAGATCATCAGGATCATGCAGCGTGGAAAATAGAGTGGGCTCTGTGTAAGGCCTTTCAGTATGCGAAAAATGCCACCGCTGAGGATGTAGAAACAGACGGTATTCTCAAATGAGGATTGGTGTCCTGAGATGAGTCCTTTTTATTTTGGAAAGATCTAAACCTCACCCATTTTTGTCGGATTTCCTCTGGGGGCATTCTTTGACTTGCGGTTATCCTGACGCCTATTCACTAAGTACAGTGTATTCTAATTTCTGTTCATTGCTCTTTCACTTCCCCAACAGTTTGTGAACAAACTTTCTAACAATATCTTTATGGTTTTCAGCATGTGATGACAGTTTTGGGATGGTGCTGTTTTACCTGCGAAAAAAAGGGGGATGGGTTTGTTGTGAAAGGGATAAAATGTGTAAACACTTCATGTCATTTCTCACCTGTTATTAATAGGGCAGTATGGTACGTTCTCAATTTCAGGCCTTCCAATTTAACTAGCTTTCTACATCGTTTTAAAAACTTGGGTTTGTTCCGCAAATGAACTTTCCGATCGCCTATTAATTTTTCAATTTGTTCGTCCGCCTGCCTGCACTTTCTATACCTCTTTCATTCCATAACTTTAAATGATACGTTTAGAAAGCAGGTACCTGGCAAAAATCCTCAATCAGCACATTCACCATGATAAGCGTCTGACATAATTTTTAATTTGTATTATAATGTAACTAGGAGTTTTAAAAAATATACACAGTTCGGAAAGATGAATAAGACTGAAGTCTTTTTTTTAAAACCCTATCAACAGCAAGCCAAGGTAGTTGCCAACCGTGCCGCATCTTTTGTCTAGTGTCTTCCAATGTGCTCACGTGTAGCTCAGATATAAATCTAGATCTAGATTATGGGATGGAATCTGGACGTGGCGCGCACCTGAGCGCCTCGTTTATTTACAATTTTGTTATCGCAGGTTTATACCCAGAAGATCCCCTGGTTTCCCCACCAGCTTTTGGCACGAGCTAATGACGTCTATCGGCGGTCACTAACCTTGGTCTTTGTTAGTAAACAGTAATGTCTTGGATCTTGTAACTGAAAGTAAGCCTTGGAGTGCGTATTATTGCAACACGCTAGTGCCATGCCAGGTCATATGTTGCTGCTGGATATTTAAGAGCTATAATAATGGTGATATTCACTCTTGATTTAAAATGATCTAGACATGTATGTTCGCATTTTGAAACGTTAGTTCTAATGCTATTGCTAGTTCTATTTGTTTTCTCGTATTTCATTCCCGTAGCAAATAACTGTGGTGAATGTGAAAGGTGGGGGATCAGAGACCATCATTAATTCTATGTTCCTTCTTCTCAACTCATGTTTTATTTTTCAACATCGTTTTCCTCTAACGCACATAATTGTGTAATTTTTCCTTATTTATAAAGTTTTTATTGTTTAAGTTTTTAAGCACTTGTCAGGTTAGTCCATGTCTGAGATTCTGTGCTAGGCTGTTTTGCCATCGATTTAACTGTGAAGGAAATAGTTCCCTTTCATATTATCTTTTAAAGAAACGATCCCCATGAATATCTTTTATGCAAGCTACAAAATTTTGCTTGATCAACAGCATGGTTGTTGAGACAAGCCAGTTTTCCAATTTAAAAGCCTGGTTGCTAACTTGTCTCCAGTTCCTGTTACTTACTCATTAGTTGAGAATTCGGGAGAAAAGGGTAGAGGCGAGGAAGATGAAGTGAATGATTCACACACACACACACACACACGTATGCTCTGTCATAATGAAGGAAGTTGAAATAAGCACCAACAGCATAAGTATGCGTTGTTGACAAGGTATGTCGGCGCAGAACCGTGACTGTCACAGTTGGTGGAATGCGGCTCCTAAATATTTTTCCAAACCACGCATGCTAGCCCCCTACAACTTACTACAAGCGAATTGTAAACGGCTTTACACTCTTCACAGTTATAATGAGAGGAGGAAGGAGGCGGTCTCAGTTACCCCGGTCTGTTGAGTGCTATTCGTCCCGTGAGCGTATAGATGCTTTGCTTGGCAAAGCACGCTCACCCACAGTGTCAGCTTCACGCAGGCGCGTTGCATAGAGTAGAGCCAGCTATGCCCTTACAGGCTATTTGGTTTTCTGTTTTAAGTAGCAAAACGTGTTAGATAGGTTGGTTAGTTCATAAAATACCATATGGATGTGTTTGTCAGTGCGTTAGATATTCTACAGCGACACCATCATTATTGTCTAAAGAACCACACGCTCAGATTAAAGCGAGCCTTGTAGCGTCTGTAAAGTGGAAACTCGGAAATTTTTTTAAAAATAATTCCCACCCTGTTGTACGTTCCGGACTTTGATTTTGCGCTATGCATCCTCTTTGTCAAAGCCCAGCTAGGCCTCCATTAATTATTTTAGCGCATCGTTAGTTTCCTGGGTTTAAGTGAGACTCTTTTATAAATGATGAAAGAAATTAATCCAGGGGAGATCTAGAGTCTAGATCTGTACATAATAGACTGTGAATATTTACGTGATTTTCGAGCGATTCAGCACGGCGGACAATAGTATATGGTTTATTCTTTTTTTTTCTTTGTGCGTTGGATAGTAATTTACTGCTAAGGCCACAGATGTTAAGTTTATTTCCTTGATTATTGTTCTTGGACAGGTTGAGAGTTAATGCTTTATCAGGGTGCGTAATGAATAGTCAGTCCTTGTATTGTTTTTAAAACCTACTTGTGTTTCCAAGCCTAAGTGATCCTTGCATCAAAGTACATTTTTAATTAAATGTTATAAGAATTGGAAACTTCAAAACAAAGAGTATGATGTTTAAAAAAAAAATAGACAAAATTACAAGCTTTATGCCTCGCAAACCAATGTTATGTTGCGGAAGACAATAACGTGCCTACTTTTTCATACGAACTGTTAATCACATAATTATTTAAAACTTCTGGTCAAGATGTTTTAAGGTCTTCGATCGCCAGGTTGTGATTATAAAAGATTTTACATTCTAAAATTTTAAGGTTTGTGAATTCGACATCTGGAATGCAATCATAGTTGAAATAAGCAATTCTAGTCTTTTCCAAACTCGCTCACATTGCCTTCTTTTTTCTTGTTCTTTTAATTTTTTTTTCTTCAAAATTTCTTTTGTGGCCAGTATTGAGCATCACTCTAGCTTCCCTTCTGTCTAGTTCTCTCTCCTTGCTGTCTTTCTTTCGTTAACATCCTTAATTTGCATTCTCTGAACCTCTCCGCAATAAAGTGCCTGTATTTGTCCCTTTCAACATCTGCGTAGATATTACTTCAAACAAGGTGTATTTATTCTTCTTAAAAAAATTTTGCGAAGCCCATCGTCTTCAGATTCAGAAGATGCCAAACTCGTTCCTTGTCGGGACACATCCTCATGTCAGCTTCATCATTAGGGTAGAAAGAAGAGGAAGGGACAGGGGGCGGTGTTAAGATTTTCTGCAGTTAATGTTGACTATTATCGGCTAATAATATTATTTCACACTGATAAAACCCTTTGATACTCAACCTGCCCGGTATAATTATTCTGGCGAGCATAATTCGCACTCAGCCTTGGCTCTATCTCGACTGCAAGATCTTTATGCTCCTGATGATTTGTAAACTGTCATCGTAGCACGCATTCGTGATGGATAGATAGTAATGTGTCTTTCTTGATTTTTTTCAAAATGCTTTATTTGGCAGCCTTTCCAAGGCTTATTTCTGATGGTTCTTCTATCTTTTGAGGCAGAGCGATAAAAATTTACTTTTAAAAAGTTTTTGCCTCGCGTCTTTCACCATATTGAACTTGAAAGAGGATCAACAGATCAATAATAATAATATAAACAAATAAATCTATAAATAATAATAAAAAACTAGTAAGATTTGGAAGAGGAACCGTGGTGTTTGTTTACAGGTAGCTAAGAAATGAAAGTTTTTCAGATAGCGTTAATCGTGAAACTTGTAAAGTAATCTATTTCTTAGGCACCCTTTCTTTGGCGAGCAATAACTAAAACCTTTAATGTCCGAAAAATCAGAATTATGTTAGTTTTCTTTACAACAACAACAACAAAAAAATTAAGAGCGTGCGTTCACAATTGTAAACGGCACCCGTTGCTATGCTACACAGCTGGTAATTAGTTTATGCCCCAACTGCAGCTTGCCTCGGGAATACGCCAAGACATAAAGAAACTCGCATGTTTTTTTGTAAAGGAGAGGGGAAAAATAGTTGAAAGATTGTAACGGGAAAAATGCTGTTGATCATTACTCACCTAGAGAGATAGGAAAGGCGTCAGACGGGGTAGAGTGTATCGCGGCTCCTGAAAATGATTCACGCCCTGGGCTCAGCTTTATCCTTTTCTTCTTTTTTTTCAAGTTTTGCTCTTGTATTTGCACCTCTCTTCCTCTCATTTCCTGTAGAGCATTGAATCGCACACAAGATTTAGCATCAGTGTTGTACTTTGCTTGTCTTTCTTCAGTGAGTGCAGAAGATGGTTTGAAGTGCCAGCCTTTTTTACACATCGATATGGAATGTGTTAAAATGGAACAACGAAGCGACCGTCTGTTTTTCCGTCAGTGAGGCCGAAAGAAAAAAAACGATGTCATTAATTTTGTTATAGGGGAATGGGGAAAGATTTGATGAAGGGAGGAACATCTACAGTGAGGGTGAGCACGAGTGAGAATCAATGATCATGCTATACTATTCCTTCTTCTTTGACTCGCTTCGATAAGTTTATCTTCCTTAAATCTCAGTGTAGAGAATAATGTGGACCCTCTCGACCCTTTGATTTTGCTAGCGTCCTTTAATAAGGGCTTTAATATGACTAAGTAGTGTATGTGTATGGTCGTTGGATTTCTCGTGTAGGCATAATTAGATCTACTTAAACTTCATGTCTCCATCTTGCAAGGATTGTTTGTGTTTGAATCTGTACTCTTACATAGCCTATTAATTAAGTAGGATCAAGGCAAATAATATATCCTTTTTTTTGCGCTTTTCATCCAATGATTCATCTCTCCTCTGTTGTGAAATTTGAATCAAGCACTCAGTGAACAGTTCAAGGCAGTCGGAGTCTCACATTGCAGCTGCTGTTACAAGACATGAGGCTTAAAAGGTTACCTACCAATCATGTAGCATGTACTCCAAGCCGCACATTGCCATTTCAAGTAGTTTATTTCATCGCACAGCGTGACCTTCATGGGACCAGGGCCGCTCTCTCTCATGACCTGTGTGCGCGCGCGTGCAAATGACCGTTCACACTAGCTGTCACTTCCGTGTTGTCCCAGAGATGTGAGCCAGCGTCTTCCACCATCTTTTTTTTTTTTTTTGGACTTCCTACCTTTCTACTACTCTTTTACTTTCTTCTCCATTTCGCTATCATTTAGGTGCAGTGGAGTTGTAAGAAAGAGTAACAATAAGTAACGACCGCAGTACTCATCTATGTAACTATTATTTTAAAAATTGCCTTATTGTCTGTAGTTTCATGTAAAAGGAATTGAGAATGTATATGTTTGGAACTGGTGGGGTTGTATATAATTTGATTATATAGCTTAATGGCCTCCAATATTAGACCGCGTTTAAGTCCATAGAATTAATTTGTTTGGTGCCCTTTTTAAGATCCAAATTAATGAATATGCATAAAACAATAGAAAACAGAAACAAATGAAAAGGAAAAGAGGTTTATTCACATAGGTGTAAGAGAGAGAGAGAGAGAGAGAGAGAGAGAGAGAGAGAGAGAGAGAGAGAGAGAGAGAGAGAGAGAGAGAGAGAGAGAGAGAGAGAGAGAGAGAGAGAGAGAGAGAGAGAGAGAGAGAGAGAGAGAGAGAGAGAGAGAGGGAGGGAGGGAGGGAGGGGAACATGGCCGGAAAAGAAACTTTTTCCGTCGTAGTTCAAGTTAACAAGATCTGGTATACATTCTAAATAACGCACTTCCCGGTCAAAGGTAAGGACAGGTCAAAAGTGCACCCATTAGAGCCATAAAAGCGGCATTATGCGGCGGTCATGGCCTGTTAGGCTTGAAGTGGGGGTTTGCCTCCAGCTCTTCAACTGGACACTGTATATCATAATTTATTGTCCATCGCATTGTTCGCTGTGTTTCGTGGATTAAGTGTTGCTGTACCATTCATATTTGTAATATCGTTTGCTGCTCCATAGCGCCGGTCTGGGACTCGATTTAAATGTTGCCAGTGATACCGCCTCGGTCACCCATTTTCAATAATTTTCTTTTGATTGATGCGATGACGCAAGAAGGGTTTGTTGTGATTGTTTTATGCTTTGTGTTTTTTAGTGCTTTAAAGATCCATTACATTGTGAATTTGTTGTAAAACATCGACTCAAAGGAAGAAAAGGGAATTTATTATTATTAATTTTGTTTTTTATTTATTTATTTATTTATTTATTTATGTACTTATTATTATTATTATTATTATTATTATTATTATTATTATTATTATTATTATTATTTTTTTTTTTTTTTTTTAAAGTGTGTGTGTGGGGTGGGGGTCGCAAACTGCAGAATAGTTCTACCTATTGGAATATGATCGGTAAAAAAAATACTTGAGTGACACTTATATGCTTTAAGCTTAAAATATCAAATCACCCTCAATCACTTGTTCACTTGTTCACTGCAGGCATAATAACACTGAGTCTTCTGAGACTACCATACATTTTAAATCATTGATGCCTGATAATTATCATGCATAGTTCCAAAGTTTCTTTTCTTTTGGTCTTACACTCCGCCTCGGCCTCTCTGTGGGTGTGTTCTGTTTGATTGTCTGTCAGTCTCCCCCCTTTATGATCTAACCTCCCTTCTCATTATCATATATTAATTTTTTTTTTAAAATTCTAAATTGATTATTTTTCGATCGCCCCGGATTTGGCATTTTCAACATACTTAAAGTTTTAGATCGTTAAACATCACCTGCTGTTTTACATTGAAAAGTTCTTTAAAATCACTATTTTTAAATGATAAGAAGCTCTAAGTCTTAAGATTCTCTCTGTTGTGAAATGAGGGAAAACCCTGCTTTCGACATTTTAATTGTGGAGCTTTTGTTTTATGGCCGCTGCCTTTCATGGATCGGTACGCGTGGGCTTCTATTTAAACCGCCTCATGTTTGTTTATCCTCCTACAAACAAATTAGTGTCGCTGGTGCCCCGGTTTACAGAATCTCGACTCAGCCGAAATGTCGCGACTTTTAGAGTTTAATGGATTCTAGCATGTACATTAACATGAATGTAAAAATAATAAATTTTCGGTTGTGAAAAGTCTCAACATTGGAGCGTGCCATACGCGTGTCATATGAGAAGAGTATTGAATGTCAGTATATACTTTATGGACATCACAAACTTGAGAGTTGGCGTATTGAAGTTTGCCTGTAATTACTTCATCTGCTGTTTGAAAGTGTATCTACTTAGATCTACTTATTTCTTTTATCTGGAATTTTTTCGATTAAAAAAATTGGCACTAGATCTAGTGTGAGGTCTAGACCCGCGTCGTGCCAGCCTGTAGTTACTTGCGCTATATTCGTTACATAATTGTGTGGGTTATTTCCTCACGCGAATTTTCGGGGACTTATGCTGATTTATAGAGGCATAATTATGAACATTGAATAGATACCAACTTACTGACTCATTAAATCGAGCGTCCTTTTGTCTCTAGGTCTTGTGTAGTGTTTCGCTTCAGGGTATTGTGAAAGAGCCTTGGATAAAGCTCTAACATTATCAGAAATTTTCGAATTGACTGAACAAACATTGCTGTAAGACTAAAAGATTTCCATTGCAAAGTTTCAACTCACACGTACCAGCTATGGATAATACTGTAAATATCGACGAGGCCGACCGTGCTCCAATCATCGATGAGGTAAGGCACATGACAGTTTGATTTTTTTTTTTAATCATTTGGTAAATGCATGAAATTGATTTTTTCATACGGTTATTGATCTTTTCATACACTATATCTTGTTGGATAAAGCGCAGCGCAAAACCTCATTTTTATGCGCCGAAGGCGTGAGATTCCAACTCGTTTTTTTACTCCAAGCCATAAGATGATCACGACCGTCTTGGGCCATCCGTTTTATTTTATTTATTTATTTATTTATTTTAATTAAAGAACCACGCACCTATAATTACATGCATTAATGTTCGATTTATCAGCGCGTCTCGTAAATGACCTCAACATTTTCAGTTTGTGTTCGAATCTATTTGTAATTTTTTTTTGTCTACTCACCCGTTCTAAAATGCAGCCTTCTTTCTCTCATCACATCATCATCATCATCATCATCATCATCATCATCATCATCATCATCATCATCATCATCATCATCATCATCATCATCATCATCATTACTAGCTAAGCTCCATGAATGTTTTGTGGGAGATTAGCCAGGGAACCATCAAGTGCCAGTAAATCTGGAAATCACACTTATATAGGATAAACCTAAATCTCTCAAGATCTACAAGCCTGTTTGACGAAGAATTATGCTACCAAATTTAAAAACATGTCCAAGATAGAGGCTCAAAATGTTGACTGCCCTAAGTACCAGAGCTTAGTTCCACAAAGAGTGGAAAGATTAACTTATTGTCCGACCACAATGCTCACTCACCCTTCACTCAACTTTTCAGGCTATTATGATTAGAAAAAGTGCTTGGACGGTTCACTCTCGATTATCATTTTGAAAGCATTATGACTGAAATGAGATATGTTTTGAAGTCTTACCCAATAAAGTCAAAAGTTTCATGTTAGGTCATCCTTCGAAATCAAAAATAAGTTTTCTGTAAGCTCTCTCTCTCTCTCTCTCTCTCTCTCTCTCTCTCTCTCTCTCTCTCTCTCTCTCTCTCTCTCTCTCTCTCTCTCTCTCTCTTTCAAGTGGCTGGCGTATTGCCTGCCCCCATCTGTGCATGATTGTCTATCTGCCTGTATTTGTCTATCTCTGTATCTGTCTGTCTGTCTGTCTATCTATCTATCTGTCTGTCTGTCTGTCTGTCTGTCTCTCTCCCCGTATCTATCTGTTTGTCTCTCTCTATATCTATCTGTCTAACACGCACACACGCACACCCACACACACACACTCTCTCTCTCCCCTTCTCCTTTCTCCGGCATTCCTTGATCAACTCTCTTATAAAAAGGAAAAAAAAAAAGATACGGTGTTGAAAGCAAACTCAGATGATCAGTTAATGGAGAATCATGCCTGAGAATTAGTGTAAACAAAGAGTAAAGATAGAAAGTGAGCGAGCGCGAGAGAGAAGACTAACAAAAGTGTGTGTGTGCGTGTGTGGGAGGGGGGGGGGGAGTGAGACGTGCTGATGTTGTCTATCATTCTTCTTCACCTTTAAAACCCATCTTGCTTTTCTGCTTTGTTCTAAACTCCCTTCCCCTCGTCTCTTCATGAATTTACAATTCACCCAAGACTATCACAGAATGTCTCAATTTTATATCATTTAATAACTGCCCGACCCATTCTTTTAATCACATACATGTATAGAATAACATGTTACTTTTTCGAAACTAACATTGTGATTTCATCTTCATTTATGACCTTTTAAGTTCATACCATTTACTTCACATCAGTCACCCAATATTATTGATTTTTTATGTAACTATAGATGTGAAATCAAAACCTGCCATTTTTTGTCCATATTTTACTTTTCTATGTTTACCTTGGTAACTTATTACATTCGCTGACATCATTCTGTTTTACTGATGGAAAATATATTAAGTGTCAAGTCATATTATTTCATTTTACTGACTGTTCTATATGACTGTAACAAATCGTTCGTGGGTTTCATATTGGTATTACGTTTTACATCACTGCACTAATTAAAACTTTTTGGAAACACTTCCATGTTTCGTAATGATTCAGAAATCATAATATGATACTTATGTTAAGTTTTAAGCTCAACACGTTTTACTGCTGCACAATATAACATTTCGTTCCCATCACCCGCCTCCCCCCTTTTTTTTCCCTCATCTCATCTCTCTCTCTCTCTCTCTCTCTCTCTCTCTCTCTCTCTCTCTCTCTCGATGTTGCTGTCTCTCTCTCTGTGCCTCGCTCCCTCTCTCCCCTGCCAATCGCTCATCCTCTGTATTCCAGCCTTACACTCGCCTTCTCTTTTTTCCATTTGACTCGGTCTGTCTCTGTGACTGGAGCTCTGTCTCTGCACCTCTGTGATTCCTCCCATATCTCTTCCTCTCGGCCCGTCTCTCTGTCTGCTTTTCATCTGGCAACCTCTCTACTCATGTCTTCCATACCTACTCTCTATCTGTTCCTCATCCCTTCCTCTTTATCACTCACTCTCCTGCTATTTGGCTCTGATGTTTGAAGCACCATAACATGCTCACTGCTCACTCTTACAATCCTTCTGTATTTGCAGCACATAGACAACGCCGAGGCTGTAAGTATGGGGTGTTTAATACATTTTTTTCCGCGAAATTGCTTGCCATAATGCTTTTTTTAACGTTGTGGATTATTATTCAGTTTGATTTACGTTTTTTGCTGTGTTTATTTCAGTTTCATGTATTTTCTTTGATAATTTTTCTAAAAATGTTTTTTTCAACAAGTGAACTTATACAGTTAACACGTTTGAGTGTACATTCCCTCTTTCTCTGTTACATTGTGCTGTTGTTTCCCAGGAATTCTAATGCCGGTGGCGTTGATTCAAAGGTGAAAGAAAACTATAATCGCGTACCACACATAATGAAAAACAAACTAAAGAAAAAAAAATTACTTGGCCTCTTCATCCCCCGATTCCTTTTTTTCCCTTCCCAAGAATAACAACAGCCAGGTCAAAGTTCATCGGTCTCAACATTCAACTAATAAACTAAACGCTCTATTATCCCTTTAACTTCAGAAAACGTTTTGTAATGGTTCAGCCAAGGTCTGTACAATTATCATTTCTTTCCCTTTCCTTCAGTAACACAAACGCACCAATAACACGGTAATTCACCTGTAAGCCTTACAAACCTGCGCTCACCCGAGCTAAGGTGACTCAGAAGCGGTTTAACAGGTGTATGTGACTAGTTTATCTGCTAATTTTGTACCATGATAGCCATAATATCTCATGGACGTAATTCACAGGGGCGAATCATTTTGCTTTGAAAATTTCCGTAGATTTTTTTGTATTTTGCTTGAAGTGTACCTTAACGAATAAGACCACAACTGGTTAAACTAATATATTTTTTTGTGTCATTTGTTTTGTGAACGAGATGTATTTATACATTAAACTTTTCGTAAGTTTTGCATAGGATCGACTGGTTGTCAACAAAAAGAAAATAAGAAAAAAAGATAGGAGGTGGTAGAAGGAAGGAAGGAAAGGAGTTTTCTCAATTATGTTAGGTTTTCGAGATGAGAGTATATATCTAAAAAGAAAAAAAAAAAGGTTCCAGAAAAATACATTTTTCTACTTTTACTTTATATAGTCTATTCAGGATACAAGTACGAAATAGTTTCATAATTGTTTTTGTCATAGTTCTTTTTTTATCGCTGACTTAAATGATATTTAAGTATAACTTTCGTCATTCGCATTATAATAGGCCAAGTTCGCCGGGAGCAGAAATTAGTTTCACCATGGGCCAAAGCTTTTAAGATCCGAGATTCAAACTTTCCGACATTAGTTACACATGCTGCAGTCTGTTATCGTTTGGGTAAAAGACAATCCGCATGTGCGGTAGGGTGACGTTTGCGATTTTGTGAATGTGAGAGGAAAATAAAAAAAGAGCAAAGACCAAGGTCAGTATTAAACTATTAATTAAGTGTTAGTGAATTTTTAAAAAACTTTTCTTAGTTATCCAAGAATATTGTATGGTCAAAGGAAAGTTCTTTTACATTTCTTGATACAAGGCAGGAATAAACTCTAAGTTAAAGGGATGAGATAGAAAGATAGGGGGGAGGGGGGGGGAGAGAGAGAGAGAGAGAGAGAGAGAGAGAGAGAGAGAGAGAGAGAGAGAGAGAGAGAGAGAGAAATAAGAGGAGATATATGGAAAAGGTAGAGATTACTATTTTGTCCATTCTCTAAAAAGAATAATGTTATTCATATTTCAAATAGCAGAAGCATATTATACGCCTTAAAATCGCTGAACAAAGAGCGCCGTTCATAATATACATATATATACATATACATATATATATATATATATATATATGTATATATATATATATATATATATAACAAAACAACGAAGAGTTAAGATAGAGCATTTGTGAAAAAGCGGCGAACAAAGACAAATAAAAGACCTTTTGAAATTGATGTCAAATTGTTCGCTACTGAAGAGAGAGGGATAACAAACTCAGTGATGGAGGTTAGAGTGAAAATAATTATTCTGTATACAGTCATGTAGTGCAATAAAACATCGTTGGGGAAAATCATTTGAACGTGTTACGCTCGTGTTTGCACCTCCAGTTAAATTAGCAACCTCTCTCTCTCTCTCTCTCTCTCTCTCTCTCTCTCTCTCTCTCTCTCTCTCTCTCTCTCTCTCTCTCTCTCTCTCTCTCTCTCTCTCTCTCTCTCTCTCTCTCTCTCTCTCTCTATCACATAGACACTGTATTATTTTTCAATTTTGTAGCACCTGTTGACGTCCTGCTGCTGGGGTTTCACTTATAAGCCATATTGATGGCCATTAATCCTGATTTTGTGTGGATTTTATGTCTACTGTGTTGTGTAATTGTTGTTGCCTTTACTGTTTGTATACACAGGCACTTTATCAGAGATCTATAGTATAAAAGGCTCAGCCATGATAAGCTCTATGCCAACCTTCATACTGCGCATAAGCCTTTCAAATTTAGTCGGAACAAAAGGACAAGAGGGCAAGTCACCATTTGATAGATAGCCTACTTTTTATTGTTTTTTTTTTTTTAAAGAATAGGCGATAATTTTTTTGTTTCCGTTTTCGTGGCTTGGTCTGCGTGTCAGCACTCACTAGATTAGGAAGGCCGGTGTGTGCAGTGCAGTCTCGGTGGAATGTGTTAGATTAGGTGCAGAGACAATGCCCAGCACAAAACTAGATTTAGACCAATCTAGATTAACTTAGATCGTTCATCATCAAGAAAATGCCAAACAAATTTAGGATTAATAACGAGCCCCCTGTTGATGCGGCACTTAAGAAGAAACCCTTTGGTCCGGTAAGTCTTGTAAACATTCAATTTCTTTTTTTTTTTAAATAATTATTCGATTGGAATCAAATGTTTCTCTCTCACATAAATATAATCTGTACAAAGAATGACGAGATGGAATTTCCGTTTTGCGCATCAGCAGTAAAACTTGTTGCGCTGGCTGGATACTGTCGAATTCGAGAAAAAAAACAAAAGGAAAATTTTGGCCACTCAGCCTTAACAAATAAACATTGTGTTCGCGTGATTGAAATGCAAGATCTGTTATGTAAAGGCCTACTACTTTGTTACTGTTAAAATGATGTATACTGCAAAACAAAAACTCGTGTATATCAAAGCGCAGAACAGCTCCTCTCTCCGTGTACGAGTTAAAATTTTACGCTTGATATTCATATTGGACTTGCTTTAAATTGATTGTAATGTGAGTTTATACGGTATTAAGTTCGAAATACGAAATTCAAATTGCAAATTGCGAAAATCGATGTGTTTGTTTAAAAACATAATAAAACCAAAAGACGCAGACTCACACAAACACATTTTGATTGAAAGCCTAGTCGTGTACATTATTAATGGTTCATTGGAAGTAATGTAATCACTTCGCACAATTTTCAATGATAATCGTTGAGTTTGAAATTCACTACGAACTAAAATTTAAACTCACAAAAAGAAAAAAAAAAGAAGAGCTGAATCATTCTAATGATTTGATGCGTATCAGGTGAGCGATCGATTTATGCATAATGTTTACTAAATAGATGTGCTATTATTTCATCCATCTTTTCCTTCTAAATTTATCGAGTGGACGATACAGTGTATAACGTATCAGACAATCTCCCTATCTGTGTTGATAATCAATGGCTTAACTGATATCCAGCCAGCATTTTAAATGGGCAATTCTCGAAAAATGACTTATGCACTGATAACGCAGTCCATTGTGTACACAGAGCTACTTTTTTTTTGTCCTTAATGACGCGTCAATAGCTAACATAAACCTGGTGTTGTTTTGCCTGGATCATGAAGTAATACGCTCCCTCGAAATTTGGACTGTCGAGTATGGAAAACCGTAGAAAGTTTCACTTCTATTTTTTTCCCCTTTTGTCTGTGTTTTAAACCAATATTGGCGAATATATTCGATATTAGTGGGGAAGGAGCGTTGTGGAATGGAAGTAGGGAGGGAAGGAGAGAGAGAGAGAGAGAGAGAGAGAGAGAGAGAGAGAGAGAGAGAGAGAGAGAGAGAGAGAGAGAGAGAGAGAGTGGGGGGGGGGGGGGGGGAAAACGTCAAATTGTTCTTACCTTTATCATTCTGAAGTCTCAAAATATAATTTATTCGTTTTCGCGTAAACTTGCGATGTAAAAAAAATTAGAATAAATAAAGATTATGAATATATCCTACATCCATCTAAAAACTAAGCCAGTTGGATTTGTTTCGGTTCGGCCTTCATGTCATGCGAGGTCTTACTTTGACAAAATATTTCACCCTCTAATCAGTTTAAAGATTATAACCCCTTATTATTAAAGGTAGAGGGGATAAATGTATTGTAATTCATCGATGTCAGGGACTTTTTAAACATTAAAAAAAAAAATTCTGCGGCTGTAGCAACTATAATAATCCCCCACCCTATCTCTCTCTCTCTCTCTCTCTCTCTCTCACACACACACACACACTCACTCTCTCTCTCTCTCTCTCTCTCTCTCTCTCTCTCTCTCTCTCTCTCTCAATATTAGACTCATTTTTTCAGCCTTTCCCATTTCCTCAGCACTGTGACATCTTTTTCATCGAGCATCTCTCATTTTACATACATACTTTTTTTTGTGTTGTTTTGATTTAGTGATTCAAAACATAAACCTAAACCTTTCCTGACTCCTTGATAATGAAATAAAGGCGAACGAGAGAGAGAGAGAGAGAGAGAGAGAGAGAGAGAGAGAGAGAGAGAGAGAGAGAGAGAGAGAGAGAGAGAGAGAGAGAGAGTGTGTGTGTATGTGTTTGCCCTACTCCGTCACTGTCATACCTGACCCGTTTCTAAGTGGTTTCAATCGGTGAGCCTGTGCCCCACTGACGCCAGTGTTCGCTCCAGCTCAGTTAGGACGCGACCCTCGCGTTACCGGTTATACCCTATACTAGCATGGCCTGCTTTGCCAAAGCCTTGGATGTTTATTGTATATCTGAAGTTAATCTGGCTCACTTGGGAAATTTAGAAAAAGTGAAAGAACTAAATCTAGATAGTTAAAAACGACTGAGATGTCTTCCTCGTTCGCCCAATGTTGATTGTTAAATTGAGCAATAAGCCCTTACGGCCGCCGAAATAGTTGAGTCGAATCTCTCCAAATATTGCTTTCATCTATGCTAATGTAATTCTTTGGGAGTGGCAAACCGTTGTTGCAATACTTTAAAGGACATTGTTAAAAAAAACACACACACTGGGGTGAATCTTCCTCTAGTCTTGGAATCTTGTGCCTAGAATCCAATGCTAGTGTAACTTTTATTTCATGTGAAAATATTACTGTGGTCGACCATCGACCTTTGTCTCAATTGACGAAGTCAGAAGTTTCACTTCTATGGGTAAGTGTTGTTAGCCAACGATAATCTTGTCATTGATACCTGTGGATCTAATGCTTAGTCCATTGAAGCGAAAAGTGTCGGCAGAAATTACTACTCCTACTACTACTACTACTACTACTACTACTACTACTACTACTACTACTACTACTACTACTACTACTACTACTACTACTACTACTACTGCTGCTGCTGCTGCTGCTTCTGCTACTACTACTACTACTACTACTACTACTACTACTACTACTACTACTACTACAACTACTAGTACTACTACTGCTACTACTACTACTACTACTACTGCTGCTGCTGCTACTACTACTACTACTACTACTACTACTACTACTACTACTACTACTACTACTACTACTACTACTACTACTACTACTACTACTACTACTACTACTACTACTACTACTACTACTACTACTGCTGCTGCTACTAATACGACTACTTTTACTAGTCTTATCATTACCTTACTTTGCCACAGGCGTGCTTTAAAGTTATATAATTTCGTTATCATAATCAGGTCGCAATTCATAGTATTATGCTATGCCAAGACTTCGTTTTAAATGTGTTTGTATGTCTTAGAGATTATATATATATATATATATATATATATATGTGTGTGTGTGTGTGTGTTATTGAGAGAACTAATAGATGGGAGAGGTAGAGGGTGACAGTTTTTAAAGAAAAACTGAAAGAAGTGAATAAGTAAAAGGGTGGATAGATAAATAGATAGGTAAGGAGAGAGAGAGAGAGAGAGAGAGAGAGAGAGAGAGAGAGAGAGAGAGAGAGAGAGAGAGAGAGAGAGAGAGAGAGAGAGAGAGAGAGAGAGAGAGAGAGAGAGAGAGAGAGAGAGAGAGAGAGAGAGAGAGAGAGAGAGAGAGAGAGAGAGAGAGAGAGAGATGCTCATTTTATATAATAGTTGTAATTTGCCGACGTCAAATTTAGAAAACTTGCATGCCCTCTTTCTCCCTCTCGTTGCTTGTATGCTCTCTTTGCGGTAGGCGATCCGTTCAGTTAGCTCAATATTGCATCTCTTTGCCAGGCCGCGAGGGGTGCATGCTGCGCTAATTGCCTGACCTCGTCATTAATTTTAAGGCAACGCCTGCGCGATACTCTATCAAAGTAAACTATGTGGGAGCAGATTGCTGCCTGGTCTGGCATGCCTGACCCTAATCTGTGCTGAGTCTGCTACTCCGAAGGCTCTAACTGACCTGGCACGGATTATCATCATCACTCTCCTCATCACCGCCACCGTAATTATTCCCCAGGCTGCCGAGTCCTGAAACTGCTCCTCTGTTTCCCAGGCGCACTGTGAGAGGGGGCCCCCATTATGAATGACATTAGACAACTCTAGTGTCTGGAACTGCCGTTCTCTGGAGTTTTGTAGACTGTAGACTAGAGACATAAAATATCTTTACAGCTTTGCGCAGTCTGAAATTTTGAATATTTGTTTTATTTTTGTTTTTTTCATTTGGGTACTCACGGATTGAGGTATGTTGACTGACAGGGTAAATTATTTGACTCGAAGTCTTTGATGCAATATTCTTTTTTTTAAATAGAACAATCCAGTTATTCAGCGAATACGTTTTTCAAGGATTAACTTGACTTTGAGCGTCACAGAATTTCTTTTAGTTGGCATATGGACCAAAAATATGTTAATATTTTTATTTTAAATTTATGTGTATAATGTTGTTTAGTCTGCGACTACCTCTATCAAAACCCATAGTACCAAATTCTGATATGATGTTTTGCGTGAATTCACAGGTTTATTTGGATAGTGCCTAATCGAAAGATCATTGTAATACATGTTTTATTATTTTGATACCGAGGTGGAAGAGTCGAAATCGGACGTCCATTAAAGAAAAAAAAAAATGCAGGTGCAGCTCGAAAATTGTTTATACTTTCCTTCTTGTTTGGATGTGCATGCTCCTCTCTCTGTTCTTCGAAACGTGATATGCAATTTTTGATTATGCACTGAGTTCAAATTAAGTTTCGTGATAAAGAAGGTGTAGACTTTGAACCTAAATCAACTGCAGCGATAAAATTCTGAGCAGAAAATAATTTCTGATTATTAATTTGCTCAATATGACTCACTCGTGATTAGCGACTATAAATTGCTGAGAATTATAAACAGCATCACTTATTATAGTATTGTATAACATTTAATGGAGTCAGAACTAAGACTCAAGCGCCAGCTGTGTTGGTGAATTAATGATAGCGAAGGCCTTGTGGTAAATTTGTAAAAGTGAAATTTGATGCATGGACTTTAGACATAACATGACATTTTCTGTGGTCGCATGATTGTCACTCGACATAAATGGTTATACAAGTTAGCTTATTTTAACATGTTCGTAGCAAATTATCGCATCTCTTTATTTGTGACACAGAAGAGTTAATGGAATAAACGTGCAGCTCTTAAAATTTGTTTTATTACTTTTTTGTTTTGTTTTTTTGTTTATGTATTTCTTATTTTAATAGATAGAAATGTCGATGATTGTCACTTAACGTTTGCCTCAATGGCCTGTTTCTTATTCTACAAAACCTTTCCTTGCCCCACATAGAGTGCATGGACGCCATGAAATAGCCTACTCGAGTCAATTTTTTTTTTAGTATAATTGTTTCACGAAGACTAGAGGCAAAGATACCGGCCCTAAAAAGTTATTTTCCAAGAACAAGATTGTCCTTAGCGTTAAAAAAATATTACAACCTTGGGCAAAAATGCTTTTGATGGGCATTATGAGATGTAGGACAGTTACAATTAAATGCAATTATTGCTACTCATCAGAGTTGATAAAACTCATGATGTTCAGTGACTCGACTTTTAAATCCCAACGTTTTTGTTCCATTGTGTGTGTGTGGTTTTTTTTTTTTTTTTTTTTTTTTTAATAAAAGACTTGCTGGGAAACACAATGCAACATGGATGCAATTCAATCCACATTATTTAATGAGACTAGGCAGTGAATTCGAGAATGTGAATGTTTTGAATAAACAGGCGACTTATATTTGAGGGATGAAATTTTATTTAAAAAGAAAAAAAAAGAAGCATGTTGAGGTGCTTCTTGCAGTATTTAAGATTTATAGATTTACATAGCCTAAAGTGAATGTTACACTTCCCCATCGTCAAAGTAATAAGCCTTCACAATCCAGCGACACTAAATAAATTTTGCCTTTCCTTCGGTTCCACAGCTAAACGCCGCCAAAAGAGATGCGTTTTTCCGCACGGGCGGATCTGACGGACCCACGACCAAATTCGATCCTTCGGCCCGCTACGGCGGCGGTGGGCACGATCGGGAGAGACTAAGCAAGAAGGAAGATCCTACACCCACAAACGATATGGACAAAGGAGACAGAGAGCGGGAGCGGAAGTACGGCGCCGAAACACGTAAAGAGCTGGAAGGATATGTGGGCTTTGCCAACCTGCCTAACCAAGTCTACAGAAAGTCAGTCAAACGCGGCTTCGAGTTTACGCTCATGGTTGTTGGTGAGTGGCTTGCTCTGTCTTTATTGGCGTTTAGTGTGTCGTGGTTGGTGGCATGATTATGTGTGGATATTCAAGAGCAGTTCTTTGTTTTTCTGTTTTATGCTACTTCTGCCCCGATGCGGCATTCAAGAAACGGCCAGTAAACAAGTTCTTTATTCATTGAATCAAGTACATAACGCGTCTTTTAATTTACATGGCTTTCCTATCACTGGAATTATACCAAAATTAACTGCCGTTTTCACATTAATTCTGACGGGTTAATGGCTAGTTTTACGCATATCTTTCTCAAATCATAAATACAGGACTTTGTGAAAGACGACGTTGAGTAAATCTTGATTACATCAAATATCAAATCCGCGTCGAGGAATTCCTAAGGGTTTTCTGACCATACTTGCTATGAGGAACATCAGTCAAAGACTAGGTGCGTCCTCGTTTGTAGATCCACATCTTAGAGTTTGTACCGGTTAGTGCCCTTTACCTGATTTTATTTTCTTCTTTTCAGCGTTGGCCGCGCGAGTCAATAATACCATTATAGTTGTATTAGTTCCAGACATTCAGCTGTAGGAAAATTGGGGCACCTATTCTATCTCATAGTCATACATAACCGTCCCCTGACATCTCTTCTTGCTAGGGAGGAAACAGTTATAGGTCAGTTCTCTCAGACACGTCTCAGTGTAAGTTTCAGCGTGTGTGATTACCGCCCAACAGAGATAAAGCTTAATCTTGAGGCTTTATCTCTACAAATCACCTTTTGTTCATTCTCGCATCTTATGTCTCCGCCTTTGTAAAGTTTTCACCCAACTTGGTCCGAAGAAATGTGGTTTTATTCCACTCAATTGGTGTCTCATAATTTAACAAATGTCTCTTGTTGAGGTGTTTCCCATTCCTTTCATTTTATCGTTGAAGCGAAAGTAAAAAAAGCTAGGCTGTTGTAATCAAAGGAGTTTTGCAGTCTCCAAAAAGCAAACTTTTGTTAGAGGTAAACTGCAAAATGTTAAAAAATTAGCTTTCCATACACTGGCTTAAGAGACTTGTAAAAGCATAGATATACAATTAAGTATTTGCAATGCATACTTTTGAAAGCAATTTTTATCATGATGTCAGACGGATTGCAATCGTAGCTTGAATTACACACGCAGAACGAAACTGATGATGATTTTAAACTAATTTAATTATGAACAAGCATATGTTAAAACCTCTAGGTTGTTCATAACTCATCAATATATCACTATTTCGGACAATCTGTTGTGTAGGTGTCACACTGATTATGAACAATCTTTCAGCTGAAGATGGCTCGTGATTTCTATCTAGCTGGAATGGGCTCAAAAACGTACCCAGCAACACCTCTGGTGAAAGGAAACAACTTCAAACACACACTCAAGTGCGTCAAAATGACAGAGTATTACTGGATTGCGCAATCGATAACTTGAAGTATCCCATTAGGGGAAAAATGTCTTCTGTCGCGGTCTCTTTATTACACGGAGTCAAGTGACTTGCCGTGCTTGCGGGTCTCTTTGACAATAATTGTTTTACGAAATATGGCGCACTTGTATTGAAAATGTGTTATCCTAATACAGAAATTATAATTGGTGGATCCTCTGGTTTATAATGAACAGTGCAGATGGCTTGCTATGGAGTTTATGGTATCCAGCTTCTAAGCAGCGACATCGAGGGTCAAAAATGCGTGGCCAGGATTGGTCCTCATTATGGACAGTGTGATGTTTTGCAACTTTCAGAGTCAATCCTACGCTCTGACTTTGTCTGCTGTATGCCTGTCTCTGTCTCTCTATATCTCTCTGTCTCTCTATCACACACACATACACACAGACTTATAAAACTCGTAATATAAATCCTGAACAGTGTAGCCTAGCAGAAAAAAGGTTGAGCATTTTAGATGGGTTAAGATAAAGGTCTGCAGTTCTGAAGTGCGAAAACAAATCCTCTGCATTGAGATTACTGTTCTAGCAAACCAATTATCATTGACCTGAGAGACAGTTCCTTATCGCCTCCATTCCTCAATTAATTTGCCTTTTCTCCTACGTTTTTCACAAGCCTCAAATTAGATATTCTCAACTCATCAATAAAATTAATGATTGGGTTAAATCCCTTCAATGTGTCGATTCGATTAATGCATTAATGCTCTCTCTCTCTCTCTCTCTCTCTCTCTCTCTCTCTCTCTCTCTCTCTCTCTCTCTCTCTCTCTCTCTCTCTCTCTCTCTCTCTCTCTCTCTCTCTCTCTCTCTCTCTCTCTCATGAATACAAAACATTGGGAAAGGGGGGAGTGTGTAATTAAAAAAGGATGGCGAAAATGGACTAGACGCCGCCCTCGTCCTTACCTCTCATTCCCTCTACATTCTATTTGGTTTGAATTTGTCCTTCCTCTTGTGTGAATTACCTTAGATTCGTCACAATAGAGATAAATAAATTAGTATTAACCAAAGATAAATACATAACAGATTCATAGGAATAATATAAATAAAAGAGAACTAAATTTCTTGTATTAAACGTCGACTAAGTGAGAGAGAGAGAGAGAGAGAGAGAGAGAGAGAGAGAGAGAGAGAGAGAGAGAGAGAGAGAGAGAGAGAGAGAGAGAGAGAGAGAGAGAGACAGACAGACAGACAGACAGACAGACAGACAAACAGACTGACACACACTCGAAATCTAACGTGGGTGTAAGGAATTTCTCGGCCCTCTAGTATCATTATAGCGGTTGATTCCATCAAAATGTTTTTACGTCCTCTTAATATCCCAAGAATTTTTTTCCCTATAATGCTTACTGAATCGTATGGTAATGTATTAACTACCATCTTGCAGTTTGACTGGTGGGACATTTTTCCCAAATAGCTTTTTTCGAGTTTAAAAGCTCATAACTATGATCAATCTTTTTTCTGACTGCAATAGGATGTGATTCAGAATTTTTTTTCTTTGTTAATAGCCATTATAAAACAGTTTGATTGCTCATGAAATGATGTCTAAATTTTCTTTTCTCCTTTTCAAAAAAGTTGTAACAATTATTATAGAAGTTTGATAAACGCAAAAGTTTCATTTTTCTCTCTTTCTCCAGGGGAATCTGGGCTGGGCAAGTCAACCCTCATCAATTCTTTGTTTCTCACCGACTTATATAGTGCTGAATACCCAGGACCCTCGCATAGGATACAGAAGACAGTCAAGGTAAGTGCATTCAGTCTCTCTCTCTCTCTCTCTCTCTCTCTCTCTCTCTCTCTCTCTCTCTCTCTCTCTCTCTCTCTCTCTCTCTCTCTCTCTCTCTCTCTCTCTCTCTCTCTCTCTCTCTCTCTCTCTCCACCTCAAGTTGTCTCAAGAAAGGCCGGCTTTGGGTTTAAATGATTATATTTTAAACATTTGCAACGCCTTAACTTTTAGTTGTTCGTCTTTATGTCTTGAATATAATGTGGGATTGTAGTAAAATCAAGAAACTTTCTTACGTTTAGCTTTCACAATTCATATACATGGGTCTCTTGACGTGCCTGTATTTTGATCTGTATAATAATTCCCGTTTACTGTCAGCCCAATTATACCTGTAGGAACAGACCACAAGGGTTTGCAGCTGTTTCTTTTTTTTTTTTTTTTTTTTTGGTTTAGATCACCTCGATAAAACACTGCAGGGTTTAAGGAGAGGATTGAGAACTGGTCGAAAGCAAACATACTCATATGAGACGAGATTCAATTGTCATAAAGGCAATTGTGTCTACAGAGCCTATTTTTAACTTTTATTTCTCTTCATTTAAATATAATGGACACATGCGCTTACAAAGGGGGAATTTATACGAACGTGAATGAGCGATAAACACGTTAGCAGGATTTAGTGTTTATTTGAATGCTACAATTTTAAAGAATCCAAACAACGCCTTTAAATGTCAGCTTTAACAATCGCGGCTTCTTTCCAAAATTGTTTAATGAATAAATAATTGAAAAATAAGAAACTTATTTGCACATTTCCCTGTCCCCCACAAACCGTTGAAACAACCGACAGAACTTCAGCAAGGAAGACTCACTTCCGGGATAAATTGGCCTTGTTGTTAGAAGCAGGGCGTCATCCCTTACGACGTAGCGTAGTAATAAGAGTACTTACATTTTAAAGCCTGCTTTGTTAATTTTTATTTTAGAGTTAAACCTATGTTAATTTACTTTAAAAAAAAAAAAAAGGAAAAAAAGAGGACTGTATATATCCGTGTGAATACCTACGTAAGAGAGCTGGAAAGATAAAAAAAAAAAAAAAAACTCTATACATGCAGTGATAGAGAGAGGCAGACACAGAAAGACACAGTCATATACAGACACGTGAAAGGAGAGAGAGAGAGAGAGAGAGAGAGAGAGAGAGAGAGAGAGAGAGAGAGAGAGAGAGAGAGAGAGAGAGAGAGAGAGAGAGAGAGAGAGAGAGAGAGAGTAGATAGATAGATGGATAAATGGATTAATAGATTGATAGCGAAAGGAAACAGAAGAGTGAGTGAGTAAGAGAGAAAGAGAGACAGACAGACAGACAGACAGACTGACAGACAAAATTGGTAAGCGAACAAAATACTACCATGACATTTATACTGAACCAACGTTTATGTTATCGTGACCTATCACCCTTCGACCTTTTACTTCGTCCTGAAATTTGAGTTTGCTCAAACACTCTCTTCCAAAACGGAAAATACAAAGAAGTTAGATGATTAGAGAATAGTTATTTATGACTCACTGATGTAGTATTCAGTCTATGAGGACGAATTTAAAAAGGAAAAAAAAAGGGGAGAAAGGGGGGGGGGGGGGAGAGAGAGACACACACACACACACACACATAGGCCTACACACATAGTATAATTATTATCAGAAGCTTTTGATTGCTTTTTACATTTAAGGGGCAAGGGAAAAGGGGGGAAGGAGGGGAAGGAGAAAGCTCATGTTCATAAAATTTTGTATTTTTTCCTAAACATGAACCTGCAGAACAATATTTACCACTGATTGTCATGTCAGGCTGTAAAAATAAATCCAGTCATTTCTTTTTAATTAAAGCAGTTGTTATAGTTAAAATTGCATGTTTTCTTTACATCCACTGTGACAAAGTAAAGACACTCCAAAGTATAGCATTAGTGCAAATAAAACCTCAGTTTTGAATTCATTCGTTTCATCTAGTTTTTCTTTGCCTTTTTTCCCCCCTTCCAACTTCATCCCCCTAAAGTGCTTGGCTCAATTATCACCAGTATCAAATATTTCTCTTTTTTTCTCTCTAAATATTTCTGCATATATAGACTGAATAGACTGCTCATTAGTTTCAGATAACCTTAAATATTAATACATCACACTGCTAAAGAAGAGAAAGACTAAGAGCATGTTTATAACTTAAAGGTTACTGTGAGAACTATTAGCATTAAGGGAAAAAAATTGTTTCACATTTGTTTGATCACATGATTTTTATTTTTTTTTTAATTTTATTTATGTTTTTTTAGGCATAATAGACGGCTATATGTTATGTAACTGTTATGATAAAACCTTTGTTTCAACCTCAGAAGTTTTTAGCCTCTATCAGGTGGGAATCAGGATCAACCGATGCAGCACCAAATTCAAATGTCTTTTGATCAGTGTAGCAGAACAAAGTTTTGTGTTAAGAAATTTGTTGAAAAAATGTGAATTGATGTTACTATATACGTATTAACTTTGAATTTGCTCTTTGTATTTCAGGTTGATACAACATATGTAACTCTGAAAGAGAATGGTGTGCAGCTAAGACTGACCATAGTTGATACTCCAGGGTTTGGTGATGCTGTGGACAACAGCAACTGGTAGGATTGTGATCTATTTATTAACTCATAGCCTACTAATGGCTTTGAAATGCCTTTTCATTTTTTAATACCAAAACTGCAATGCTATTTTTATCTTTGCTTAGATAGACACAGGCACACATTTACATAAATTATACTATTTATATATGTTATGTAATAAATAAGTTATGTGAAATGCCCACATCATACATTTTCTTGTATCTCTAATTGCATGGATGCATGATGTTAAGGCTAAATAGTGCAACAAGAAAAGACATTTATAAATTACAATAATTAGAAACAGTTGTGTGCTCTTAGCATACCAGGGAGTTAATATTACAACAATAGTTATGATGATGATAATAATAACAATAATAAAAATAATAATAATAATAATAATAATAATAATAATAATAATAATAATAATAATAATAATAATAATAATAATAATAATAATAATAATAATAATAATAATAATAATAATAAACAATAATAATGAAAACAACAACAAAAATTTTAATCGGATGGATAAAGTCCAATGGGTATTTCTGTTTTGATGAGAAAGAGCACTTTATATAGTGGACTTTTCTTTAAGTAAAAGTTATTTTTTTTTGTTTTGTAAAATTTTCAGTTGCTTAAAGCAAGGTATTATTGAGATTTTTTAAAAACAGCCATATGTTTTCTTGTGCTGAGAAAACTAGTTTGGAGCCAAGATTTAATTTTCTTATGAATAGGGTAGAGCAGCATAAGTATTGCTTGTGATGAGCATACAGAAATAAGTGGGCACTGATCATAAAATTGTTATTGAATCGCAATTGGATTTTATGAGGATTTTCTGCGTGGCTAATATCTGCACTGCGCTGCCATATTAGTTTTATTTTATCTCATTTACTTGACTTATCCCATAGTTTCAAATACTACTGGGGCACCAGTTATGATCAAGCAATCACTCTCTTACGTTTTCCTTTATTTTCAGTCTTTTTAGAAGCGTTTTTATCCCACTTTAAACCTGTTGATTTCATTATTTTGTTGCCCCGTCTCTTTTACTACCTGCCTTACTTTATAAACATTTTGTCATAATTATTCATTTTATTCTTTTTCTGCCCTTTATCTCAGCTGGAGCCCAGTAACAGATTTCATCGACAGCAAGTATGAAGAGTTCCTCAATGCTGAATCTCGAGTAAACCGCAACACAACAGCAGACACCCGAGTTCATTGCTGTCTCTATTTCATCGCACCCACAGGACATGGGTCAGTGGAACTACTTATCAACTTATACTTGATACATTGAACAACAGTTTTTCTTTCATGTCTAAGTGCATTTATTAACTTCCTGTTTAATTTTTGTATCTTATGTATTTATTTCAGCTGTATCTTCTTTTCTTCTTGTGAATATCTAGCCTGAATACTTTCTCTTTCCTCACAATAAGCTTAAATCAATGCCTGATATTCAGGACATGTCATTTGATATTTCAATGTGAAGGAATAAGGGAGTTGATGAAGATTACATTTCAACTACATTTTAATCCTAATGTAAAAAAGTGTGAAAAATATTTTTCGTTTTTGAACAGAATAGAAACAAAAATATCCTTTGTTTTGTAGATTAAAACCTTTGGATGTGGAGTTTATGAAAAGACTCCATGATAAAGTCAACATCATCCCCCTCATTGCCAAAGCAGACACACTCACACCAGATGAATGCAGAGAGTTTAAGAAAACAGTAAGTTTTGTTTAATTGTTTTTTTCGCCATTTGAAATAAGTATCTTTTAAAAGTCATTGCCAACTTTGCTTTTATTCATTTGTTTCGGATTCACTTTTCCCTGACATTCTCAATGATCTAGAATACCATAGAACAGAGTTTAAAATTATTATAATTCAAGTAGCAGAGTAGCAGAAAAACAAGACAAACATGAAAAAGGATGGACATAAAATAACTTTTTTTTTATGGTAAATATTGCGAGATAGTTGGTCAGATATAACTTTAAGTAAAGGCTCCCGTATTCGTAAGGGCTGCAAAGCTATTTAACAAGTAAGAATATTTTTGCTTCAAATATGTAATGAAAGTGCTTTTGTATCATTACTGGTAGATAATTTAAAAGTAAAAAAAAAAAATTACCAGTGTTGTCAACTCAAATTTTATGCCATTAAAAAAAGAAACGAACATAGAGCTTATGATTATTTTAAAAATTTCAAATTTTGTGTTTCTTTGGCATCTTTTCTCCTCAGATTCTCAATGAAATTGCTCAACACAAAATCAGAATTTATGAATTCCCAGATTGTGATGATGAGGAAGAGATGAAAGTCCAAAAAAAATTACGGGTGAGAGATTTTAAAGTGATTTAAGTACTTTTTTTACATGTTAGTTGCAATGTACATCAAACTAACAAGAGAAGATTTCAGAAAGGACTAGAATCATCTATAGCTGAGGTTTTCTTTCAGTATCTTATATTTTTTACAGTAATGATTTGTGTGGCATATCTCTATTTAGTAATTATCTTCATTTGCCCCCTTTCAGACATTATCATAATTGCTATTTCCTTGCTTCTGTAATAATTTTATTTATCCAAAAAAGCTTTCATTACCTTAGTGGATTTTGCAGTTTAGGTCAGATTTTTGGTGTTGTTTCTTTTTATTTCCTATATCATTTGATTTTTTCCAATTTTTTTTTTGTAATATTTTTTGCTGTTGAATTTCCTCTTTCAATAAGATAGAAGACTCCTTGAAAAATAAGGATAAGGATGGTCGAATCTAAAGAACAAGTCTATATGCCATCATTCTTTTTGTTAACTTGCTCAAAATAAACCGAACTTGCCTCTTGCATTGAAAAGTTTTGAATCACACAGTTCAACATTTGATGTGACTAGAAGTTGAAAAGTATATTCAGTAGAATGATAAATAAAGACAAGCATACTTGTTTCTATACATTACTTATATGAGAATATATATATATTTTTATCAACCCTCGAGTCTAAGGCCAAAGAGACATTGGTTGGAATTAAGAGGAAAGTATTATTGACAATAAAAGGGGATTAAGTTAAATGAATTTGATCAGTAAGTTCTTAAGCGTCAAGTGTCAATCTTGGTGTTATAAACCATTATTTATAAAAGAGTTATATACCAAAACATTTTTAGTTGCTTCATTTGC
The DNA here is from genome assembly GCA_033675545.1 of Elysia crispata. Lineage (NCBI taxonomy): Eukaryota > Metazoa > Mollusca > Gastropoda > Plakobranchidae > Elysia > Elysia crispata. The sequence continues at coordinate 230,488 of JAWDGP010005352.1, read as the reverse complement.
AAAGGCCCAGCTCTTTAAAAAACAAAAAGAAAACCACTCTTCAAGTACAGCACAGAAAGTTCATAGTAGTACTGAGACCATTTCTCTTCTGTTTCACATATTTCATTTTTGTTTCTCTTAGGACCGTGTGCCATTTGCTGTTGTAGGTAGCAATCGTGTTATTGAGGTTGGAGGTAAGCGAGTTAGAGGCAGGCAATACCCATGGGGCATTGTGGAAGTGGAGAACCTGGAACATAATGACTTCATTGGCCTCAGAAATATGGTCATCAGGTTCGTAGTCATTTATGAAGTAATATGCGACTCATATTATGTGTTTTAACTAATAGTAGTCTCAAACAGTTAAAGTGGTGAATTCTTGAAATAGATGAAATTTTTTTAATGATGCATCTGCATCAACCAGAGATGTTTTACACTCATGAAATTTTGATTAAGGCTTTATTTACTTTATATTCAAATGAAATTACCCACATAATAGTTCATATGTGTCACCTTTTGAATGAATCACTTTTGTGTTTAATTTCATGCAGTCAAGCCTGACTATTTTGGAGTCTTAGAGATAAAAAATAGATCTCAAATTATTGGGAATTCAAATTAACAGGACTCAAAGATATTGGAGATAAAAATGACACCCAAATCTTTCAGGTTATACAAATGCTTGAACTATAGCCTTTCTCCCATATCCACCTGTGAATCAATCATCAATGCCTTACATAAGGTGAATTTGAATTATGTGTATTTACACACAGCTATAACCATATTGAAATTGCTGCTGGTTTAAAAAATTTTAAGATAAATAACTACATGAAACAGATGATGTGATTTTTGTTTCTGTGACATCCATTTGCACATATTTAATTTTAAATGAAAATAATTGCCCTATAGGGTATTCATTGTTCATTATGCCCATTTTTTTTTTTTATTTTCATATTGTGAAAAAAGCTGAAAAACAATGTTCAATTATTTTTTTCACAGAACCCACATGCAAGATTTGAAGGATGTTACCAATAATGTGCACTATGAAAACTTCCGTTACAACAAATTAGCACCATCTGGCGCCGATGGCAACAAGATCAAGCCAGGATCTTTAACAAAGTTAGTGCCTTATTTGCTTTTTTCCTCCATTCTGTCTTGGAAACTTTTATAATAATGCCTGTTATGCATAATTATGAAGGACCAGAGACAATTACCCTTACATAAGGGTTTCTTTTTTATTTGATATTTTAAAATTCCTTGCCTTAAGCATGGATATTTTTTGGCTAAAGCCTTTTTAAATTTACTATTTTTCATTTAGACGATTTCATATGTTGATTTTATGGCTTCTTTTTAATGCATTAAATCAAAAAAGTATGATTAAGCTATTTAATACCGAAATCCCTAGTGTTTGAATTTTTATGATAAATTTGCTTTTTTTGTGGATATATTAGATTTCACATTTTCACTGAGATTAATTTTCAAAGGTTGAGAAAGAAATTCAATCTTATTTTATAAACTCAAAAAGAAATCAGATTGTTTATACTATTTGCATTGCAGGGATCCACTGTCACAAATGGCAGAAGAGCGTGCAGAACACAATGCCAAGATGAAGAAGATGGAGGCTGAGATGGAGCAGGTCTTTGAAATGAAGGTCAAGGAAAAGAAACAGAAGCTCAAAGACTCTGAGGCAGATGTGAGTTCATCTTCCCATACTTTATAATACGTGTATGTGCTGTGTATTGATGCTCTCTCTGTTTTTTTTTATTATTATTTTATTTTCAAGCAGAAACTTTTAATTCAATACTTTGAGAAATGCAAGAAAACATTTTCATCTTCTTAATTTTTTTAAAATTCCAATTCAGCTCCAGAAGAGGTCTGAGCAAATGAAAAAAGGTCTTGAGCAACAGCAAAAAGAGCTGGACGACAAGTGGGAGGAGTTTAAGAAGGAAAAGGCTGTATGGGAAGAGCAGTGGGGAGAAAGGAGGAGGTCACTGGAAAATCAGAAAGAGTAAGTTGATTGGATGCTTACTGTCATCTTCAAATTGAAGCTTACTCAAGAAAGTTCAATTTTTCAATAAGTGTTGCATTAGCATTAAAAGACTCTTTCTTCCCGTTTTTACTCTGATTTTCTCTTTAGGAAAAATGATTAGATTAATGCATTAACACACCAACATCATTTGAGGCAAAAGAAAAAGAAATAATCTCATGGGCTTGACACTTTAAATTGCAAGTTTAAGTGTTTTGCACCATAAACTATCCAAAAATCTTAGCTTCATTTTTTTATCCTTTCGCTTTTTCAAGCCACATAGTTAACATTGTCATACAATTTTTTTTTCTTTTTTTTTTTTTTTTTAAACTTTGGTGAGAGTTTGGTCTTTGATGTCTTGTTACAACATTTTGCATTAAGAAGTGCATGATATTCAGGATTTACACACCTAAAAATATTACCACACTTCATTCTTATGAAACTCAACAAAATTTTTTTTTTTACTCAAAAAGTTAAATTGTTCCCCTTTTAGCATGTTGAATAAAAATAATAGCTTAAGTGTTTTTTTGTATATATGAAGCGGCATCCTTTCTCCCATGTGGATTCTTATTTTTATAGCTGTCCTTATTTTGCCACATAGCCTGTTGGAATGATATCTTTTTTTTCTTTTAATCTTTAAAAAAAAAACCCAAAAAAAAAAAACAAAACAAAAAAACCAACAACAAGAAACACCTCCCTTCCCAAAGGAAACAAGGAGAAAAGAAATTACAAAATGTACTGACGTAGTTCAATTGCTTTACTAAAAAAAATCTATTCGTATCTTAAACTTAATTGTTAATGGTTGTCACTACAGTCCTGCCTTTCATAACCTAATAATGAGAAAGTTGCATCATTTTATTTGATTCCTAAATTACAATCAGTTATAGCCTATCTGCATTAAAACTACATTATTTATGCTTATGCTCAGTATTACATAAGGATATTTTAAAAAAAAAAAAGTCCGTCATTAAGAGGTTCAGTGAAAACCTAAAATTACTTAGTGTTATCTTTTTGTAGTTCGAAACTCAACCTCACCTAAACAATACAGCTTTGATTTCCTGTTTTACTCCTTGAAAATGGATTTAAATTAAAAGTTTTATTTTCGTTATCTTTTTCAGTCTTAATCAGATTATATTGATAAACTGTGTAAATTTTAAAAAATTAAAAATATTTCATTATTAATCTGCAAATTTTAAACTAATATCTGCGTTTGATCTTAAAAGAATTGTCTAAAATGTAGTCATGGCTAGGCCTGAGTTTAAAATTTAGTATTTTATTATTCGAAAGGGTAGTTTATGTGCATACACAAACACAAATCTCAAAATATATCCATTCGAACGTCATTTGACTTTCAGTGGAAAAAAATCTTTTGGTTTTTTTTCTTCAGATCTTTGAAAATTTTAAGAATGAGATGAATTTTTTAATCACAGGGTACTGTTTTCAAAACTGTTTAAATTCCATTAAGGCTCAATCACCTATAGACTAGCAGTTTAAATATTGATAACATTCGATTTCATTTGTCATGTAGTACAATTTTTTTCTTCTTCAAAATTTCCTTTCTATTCATTGGTGTATCATATCTTTTAAAAAATATTTTTGGGGTATGCTGATCAGAATTCTTTTAAGTGTTGAGGAGAAAATAATAAAAGAAAGAAAAGTTTAAAACAAAAGGAAAAATTAGGAGAGAAAATGTTATTGATAATGAGAGTGCATTTCTTTATAACAAAAGAAAGGGAAAAAAAAACAGAATATGATTTATACATACATATTTGATTTCTTTTGGTATACTGTTGAGGAAAAAAAAAAGAAAGAAAAGTTTTTTAAAAAAAGGAAAAAAATAGGAGAGAAAATGTTATTGATAATGAAATTGCATTTCTTAATAACCAAAAAAAAAACAAAACCAGAATATGATTAATATATACATATTTGATTTCTTTTTCCAATTTAAAAGTCGGGGGATTTTTTTTTTAAATCTTTTTTGTGGAGCTGATAAAAATTGTTTGCAAACTCATGTTCATTACTTTATCCAAAGTAGAAAATCTGGCTTATGAAAAATATATGCAAACTTTAGAATGGATTTATCTTAATTAATTATTTTGTTAAACATGTTTAAATGATATATTTGACACTTTTGTTAAAGGAACTTTCACAATTTATCTCTTGTAGCTCAAAATGGAAAAATTACAAAACTTTTCAGTGTGGGTCACATTTATTCTTCTCTTCAAGCTAATCAATTACAGCCATTATGCTTTAAATGTTTGTGTTCCTGCTCTCCATCAGGTCTCCAATGTCAAGAGGGAAAAAGAAGTTTCTCAAGGTTGCTAATACTCTTCCCTCTATTGCTCACATTGTTCAATATGTTATTGTTACCTTACCACAAGTCTAGCCTCTAACATGTTAAGCATTTATTAATTGTTCTCGTATACCCCATCTTCTTCAGCATTGCATAACAATGTAAAACTCAAAGGCATGCTGGCAACTTGCATTTGTCTCAATAAATTATGTACTTTCCTTTCATGATCAATGGAAATAAGTAGACAAGTTAGAATCATTCAGTTTTGCAATTGCAGAACTATAAATCTCATTCAAAGTGAGGATATGAAGATTAATCAAGAATTAAAGAAGCCAAGAACGTGTAAATGTTTAGAGTTTTAACTGTCTGGAGAATTGTAATGATGAAGTGTATATTGAAAATATAATACTGTTACAATCAAATGCAAATTAATGGTATATGTTGAAAATAGACTGTATTCTCATATAGTAAACGGCACTCATGTCACACTTTGTGGTCTTTAAACTCATATACCTAGCCTTTTGTATATTTTCTCACAAATATGCACACATATTTTTCTTTTCTGTCCAGGCACTGCTTCATACAATATTTCATTCTTGCTAATTATCATTTAATACCGATGGCATGTAATATAGACAAATAACTTAATAAAAATGTTATGAAAACATCTTTCTTTATGCAGCTCTCAGAAAAATGGTGAAATTGCTCTAATACAAAGAACTAAAACTTTTTTTCATTTTACTTATGTTGCTAAAAATATTTCTTCTTTATTTATTTATTTTTTTTTTTTTTATATGCATCAAATTGACAGGATTTTTGTTCATTGATACATTTCAGTTGAAAAGAATAACTATTTTTTTTTTACATAGCATTAATTTTAATAGCAACTGTTCACACCCCTTAAAATCCCATGCACACATTGCGTTTATATATATATATATATATATATATATATATATAATTCACTTCACTTTAAGTTTCATGATTTATCCCTTGTAAGGGGCTTAAAATAATAGAATATGAATCAGGTATTTTTCATCTTGATGCAATTTCTAAATCATAAATGCTTTAGTAACCATCAGCTTTTAAAAAAAAATTGAAGAAAGTGGGTTCATGGAAAAAATACAGTGAATTTCTCTTCACTCTTATTTTTTTTTGTATTCCTCACTTGGTGTTCTGGGCATTATGTAATCTGCTTTTTTTGCTTTTCTTTCCTCAGTAAAAAGACGAAGAAAGGATTGTTCTAGTAATCTGCCTCCTTATCATCACATCCATAGCCTTGCACCACGGATTGGAGGTTGGGAGGAACATCTCATCACCATAGCCTTCACCATCATTGCTATGCCTACCATTTTCACCTCTACATCTCCAAGCACAGCCATCACCCTCACAACCACCTCCATACTTATTAACTATCTGTGCAAGATCTTATTCCTCTATTATCTTATGTTTTCAACTTATGTGTGCTTGAATCCCTTCAGAAAGTTCCTTTTTTGCTCTTTATACAGCAGCTTTTTCTTTCTTTTAAGATCGTTAGAAATATTTGATATATATAGTACTTTTGCAGTTTTTGTAAGGACTGTTCTCTCAAAATCAATGTCTCTTTGCTTGCCTTATATCACTTTCTTGAAGTATAATCTGTAAGGTACCTTATCATTTTCCTTCTGCATTCAAAAAGATTTAGAGGCAAACCCAACTGTTTTTTTTTCTCTCACAGTCATTTATGCTCTAGCAAATTGCCTATAGTAAATTTCAAGTAAAATTCTAGAGGAAGTGGAAATGGATTTGAGTTTGAAATCTTCAGAGTAAAACATTAGCCTGAAACATTCTGCAAATTTTGTTCTTTTTTTCTTTTCAATTTCGTTTTGGTTTTGAAATGTTGGGTTACACCAAATTCCACATCAGCTTATATTCCTCTCGGTTTGAAAAATTGGCTGCAGCTAATGGGGAAATAAGAATCATCACTGGGCTTGCTTTCTAGTTTTGAATTCTCTTTTATGTTATTCTTTTCCTAAAATTATTCAAGCTCTGCTCTTTTTTATTTGTCATTCTCATCACCAATTCCATAGACGCAATTTTTTTTTTTTTTTGTGGTCTCCTCTCATATGATTATGAACTAAAATGAGAGTAATTGGATAGTGTATTTCATCTGTCAATGAACAATTTTAAAGTCACATAATTTAGCTTAGATATATGCACATGTTTCTTGAAATTAAGTCAGATCATCACCAGAATGTTTTTTTAGATGAGCTGAGTATTTTTTTTTCCCTGAACACAGGGTGAAGAAGAATGAGAGAGATGCAAAGTGAGATTTGTTCAGTTTGTCAGATAATTTGATAAGATGAAATTTTAGAAAAACTCATAAAGAATGTTTTATTTGAAGATTGGTTTGTTGAGTGCATTATTCATTGTAAATCTATGTGAAGGCCATTTGTACAAGAACTTAACTACTCATTCTATGGTTCTCATTACTTGTATTTATACATATCTTGTGTATGAAGCATTCAGTTATTTGATATTATTGTTTTATTTTTTGTGGTGTTCATATTGTCCTGACCATATCTTTTGAATCAATTTGAAAGTCTGCGGTTGTTTTAGTCAATGAATTATGCAGTAATAAATGACAATTGAGATAAAAGAATATGTTGTTGTTAATTATACAAAGCTTTCTCAATTGTAATAATGTAAAAAAATTGAATCATTTAGTTATTACAAGTTATGTTGTGTGTGTGTGTTTTAAATATGTTTTTTTTTGTTTGCTGTTGCTTCACTAAATGGGGCAACGGTTTATAGCTTTCTAAAAGCTTCAGGATGTGGGCGATGGAAAAAAAAAAAAGGCACTTTCTTGTAATTTTTTTTTGGATTTGTCAACCAAGCCACAGGTGCAAAACAGGGCTTCCACATTTTGCAGAATGAATTAAGATTGGAATTAGCTTCTTGAATATTAGGCCTCAATTTGTCAAGCATCTTTTTTTTTTTTTTTTTGCCTGTATGGAGTTAAAAATCAGCACATAAAGAAAAGCGTAGGTTAAAAAATTGAAGCTAAAGTATAGTGATTGAATATCTATTAAGAAAGACTAATTTCTTATTATGTACTTGATTGCCAGCTTTGTACAAGTTTGTCATGCTCCCTCTGACACCAGGCAGCAACCACACGAATAACTTCTATGCTTCATCTCAGACATGTGATGATTTTTGCATGTGTAAACAACATATTTTGTTGGGTTTTTTAATTTTTTGGCAAGAGGTATAAATGCAAAGTGTAATATAATATACAAAAGATGCAATTGTTTGTAAGGCCATGGTTTTATATAGTTGTACACCAGTTTGACCCCATCACTTGTCAATGCCTCTTTTGCATGTTAAAGCTGTGTGGATAATCAATATTAAGTTGCCATCTATTCAATTCTAAGCTCCCTTTGTCTGTTTTTTTTCTTTTTTCTTTTAATAAATTTCCAGTTACTGCTTTGCAGAAAAAAAAATTAATAATTTAATCACTCTTGAAATGAACCTAAAATAGATAAGTATTTTAATTACCAAAATCATGAGGATTGAAAAAAGCTTATTTACTGTTCTCCAATCTCATGATGAAGAGTTCAAAATCGATGACCAAAATGTTGCAGAATCCCATGCTGTTTTATAATAACTATGCAGAGAAATACTTATTGTTTGAATTAGGATGTTATCTTCAACTCTTGAATACAGTGGCAGTTTTTTGTTCTTTTGTTGTTTTTTCTCTATACACAAAAAGCTTTTAGCAATACAAATAACCTGTTCTTTTTTTTTAACTCAAGTGTTCAATTATAGATTTTGCAACTTTGCTTTATTTTGAATTCTGTTGTAACTGGATCATAGCGCTAGTCTCAATGTTATTTTTTGCTGACTCTTTTGTCTAGCTCGGTGATGTAAGCCTACAGATGTGCTAAAGTTGCAGGTCTTACATGATTATATTATAATTTGTTCATAAGTTGTGTCAGTTGTGTGCCAACAAAACTCTTATATATTGTCTTTTAACCTTACTTGAATGTCAGTATTATGTTCTTTCCTCCCTCTGAAATGTTGTAAACCATGGGTTTCAGTCAATGAACCTTTATTCTATTTTCTGTAGCAAATGACTGAAGTGAGCATGTTTTTCTGTCCTAAAATTGATAATGTCACTATGGATTTTATAGTTAATTTGCCTATACCTAGATACCCAGAGTGGTCTTGCCATTTCCACGTAGAAACACCAATATTTGTCTTCTTCCTCTTTCTGTTTGCGAACAAATATTTGTAAGCAACCCAATTGTCAATTTCTTTTTTTTTTTTGGTTTTTTAAAAATTTTAGTGTTATATATGCCTTTCTTTTATGGTTGCATGAATACATTTGTACATTAACTTGCGCCTGCCTCTTTAAGGTAGATCTTCTGCCAAAAGGGTAACTCAAATATAAAATAATTCTATATAATCAAACACTGGTAGGCTTTTCATAACCCAGCACATTCTGTACATGTACATGAACTTTTTAAATAAAAAAAAAATGAAATCAATGTCAATGTGTTCAGATACCATCTAAATTATATGTAGCAAATAAATCTTAGGACAGTTTTAAATTGACACAAAAGAAAAAAAAGAACAAACCACTAACATGCTATGTTTAGGACTAGAGAGTTTATTTAGTCCTTTTTCTTTTCTTTTTCGCTAATAGAACAAGAGAAAAGGCCATTAAATAGCTCTCTCATAAAATGTATGAAAATGGAACATTTTTCTCCACTGATAGCTATACAATAAAAGTTCATCAATATTCTCAGGCAAATTTTTATTTGTTCTGGATGTTTCTCATTAAAACTACAAAACATACCAAAACCTCATAATGTTCAAGTCATGACATGAAAGTTAAATTATCATATTCACGTCTTTTTTTTTATTTAAAGCATCTCTTCAAACATTTATGTACAATGACATTTTGCACAGCAGCATTTGCCCTACTTTTAATCATTGGTCAAAGTTTGTGAAGCAACACAAAATCATGGGAACAAAATCAGTCACTGTGTCTAGCTCTCTGTTCCATGTACCATAAGCTTGCATTTTTTTTACATGCTCTCTGTGTTGTATTGTCTTATAATATCTTTTTTTTTTAAACTATGATTGATCATAACTGTAAATGTAATAAATATTTCATTATTAGACACCAAACATCTCTTTTTCAATTTTGTTTTATTATTAATTTATTGTCACTAATTGAAAATTGAGTACAATGGGTGGATACTTCATATGATAATGAAGCCAAGGGACACTTTGGCATATAATTTGTAATATCTTTCATCTGACTTGATATAACCTAACAAAAAAATATGTATAAGAGTCTGATTAACGTTTGTTAAGGAAAACTGTTAATTGACCAATTTATCACATTCATTTATTTAAGGCAAAATAATTCATGGTAGAAAGAAATATTAATCTAGCAATTAAAATGAAGAAAATTAAAATTTGTAGACTTCTTTGGATTTTCAGACCAAATGAAAATTTAAATAGTTATACTGGAAGACCTGACATGTGATCACCTTTCTCTTGATATCCTTATAAAATAGAATTTGATTGAGGCAGAAGTATCAATAGTGTATTTTCAAGGTTTAAAAAATTTAGATTGATGACATTAGTCTTACACTATAGAACAGTTAAATCCACGACTGAAGCCTTTAGATCACTCCCTATGGTTCCAGGGCTTCTAAAACAAACCAATCAGTCAATCTAACTCATACAGTTAAGTTCTAGAAAAATCCATAAAGTAATATAACAATTTCATTTGGTAAAATAATAGTCCATTTTTGTTTTCAAGTTTAATACAGATTTTAGATAAAGATTTTGAACAGTTCTAAAAAAATCCATAAAGTAAGATAATTTCATTTGGTAAAATAAATAAAGTGTGAAGATTGCTTTAACCAAAATATTTCCATTTTGATGTTCATACTGTACCTACATTTTTAGTCTTTTTCTTTCCTTGAGCAACTTGTTTTTCTCTCCAATTTTCATATATCTCACTTTTCCATATTTCTCCTCAGTTTTTCTTTCTTCAGCCTCAGTCTGTCACTTTCTAAGAGTATTCTTTTCTCTCTCCATCTCTCCCTTTCTCACCAGTGCCATCATGCCCTTTTCCCTGTCCCACGTTGCTACCTGTATCATTGTATGTGTTACAACTGGCACTTTACTATGCAATTGACCCACTTTATGTATCCATGTAATTAATTTTAGTGCATACCTGATAAATTGGACCAATAAAATTTCGTCGAATTAGGAGTTATTAAAATCTATAAAATGACTTTTAGGTCTGCTTATAGCCCTACAATAATGAGACCTAAAGAGGATTTAGTGTAGCCTCACATTAAATACTAATAAAACCCATTCCACAACTAGATCTACAACCATTGCATACCCCTTCCAACACGGCAGGCCAGTCAGTACAGTACCCCGCCTCATCTCCCCCAATTCCAAATGCTGTGTGGGCAAGACCGTGCAGTGCTATCATTGGGCGTGAGGCCCAGGGCGCCACCTCCCTCCCTACTCTCTCTTTCACACACACACACACCCAAGGATGCTTGTCTCTCTACTGTCTACCCTGTGCATTCAACACCGTTCACTTTTCTTCTCACACAAACCCCTGACTTGAGGTGCACTGGTCCACCCACTACAAATTTTTAGATCTATCTCATGAGGCTAGACTTTAAAAAATGGCGTTTTGGATGATTTTGAAACCGAAAAAAGAGGAAATTATGTCGAATAAGGAGAAATTAGAGGGCTAAAATGTCATTTGCGGGGAAAATGTATTAGTGCTGATTAAAGGAATTTATTCAGGACTTTTTTATTATGTTGAATTAAGGGAAATGTCGAATTAAGTGAGGGCACTGCATATTGTGAAATTAGTAAAATTTCAAATTGCACTGTTGGAATCTGCATCTTTTGGACACTATGCAACTTTATTTATATTAAGCATAAATCAATGTTTATAAAATTGTCACACTCAAAATGACATGGCCAATTTTCTGCTTTGCATACTTCACACTCTTCTAGCTTTAACAATCCTAAAAAAAAGAGTAAGGCAGTAAGAGTCACAAGGGATTTGGTTTGTGTTAAAAAGGTAAAGCTTATCTCATCTTTCTGAATAAATTACAAATGATTGCCACGTCAAAGGGAATGAGGAAATCAATCAACAGTCTGAAATCATTAAATAGCCAAGATTTTATTTAAGCATTTACTTTAAAATAGCCCCTAAATTATGAACACACAAATCCTGTAACAATCAGAAGCAAGGTCTTAAACCCCTACTTACAATAAAAAATAATATTGTTAGTTCATAGACGAAAGTTTGAGAGTAAAAGTGACTTGTCCATTCATACACAAGAAGTTCACTTTTAATTCCATATTGATCCATACATCTTTTCTCATAGTTTGATCCTTTTAAAAAGAAATTACCTTGGATCCTTTACTTTTGCATTGACTTACATTATGACCAATAGTTACGATAATAACATGGGGAAAAATGTCCATAAAAAAAAGAAGTCAAGAAATAATACAGTATTAATTTTATTCATGAAGCCGAATATCAGCTATAGTGCAATGCATGGAGATGTAGAGAAAAACTCTTTTATAACAATGTGGAAGCAATAAAAAGATATCAGTCATGTTTCTTTCAAAACTTAATTCTTGGATTACTGACAGACACACATCACACATTTTTAATAAATGCAATACTCAAAATGTACTGCTGATAAAACTAAAGTCTCAAGTTTAAAGTAAATAAAGAGCTTCCACCAATTTTCTAATCATCTATACTAGCTAGTGTTATCCCTTTTAGTAAGTCAAGCTTTGGTTTCAATCTTGGTAAACTAGAAAGGGAAAGTTGAACTATATAAACATGAAAGCTAGTATTGTATGACAAATACAGGATGACTTTGACACTGCACTAAAACAAAGTAACACAACAAATCTAAGCAAATTCTTAAAGAAAACTTATCTTTAAAATGCATATAGATAGTCTAATAACCCATAGGGACAGTAACAGAGCACCAAAGACAGAAACTAAACAATTTGTATTTTGAATGAAATGTTTCAACAATCCAATCCTGCACCTGAATAATTTTCAAACTTAGCCCTATTTACTTATTTTAAAATGTAATTTTAGTCCTATGCTTGTATTTAATTGTAAATATATTATCAACATAAATAACATAATTATACATACAATTTCCTTAAGCTATAATTTGCTTTGTATATCTTTTATGTCCTAGCTGTGATAAACACTTAAAATAAATATTAGATTTTTCTTTCATATATTTATATATCTATTTTCATGGTTTACTTCATATTACATTTAAGATTTTTGAATTTTAATTTTTCTGTATTTTACTTTTAAAGCAATGAGTGCAATTTTCTTATCAGGATCAATAAAAGTATTCTATCATATTCAAATCAAAAGTATTAGGAAACAAGCATCCTCTATGCTTCAAGAATTCTAATGGCATTATTTTATAGAAATGAAACAAAAAAATTTCAGACCAATACTTTCAGATCACACATGCTAAAGAAAATAAGCACAATATAAATAAACATGCAACAATGCTTGTCTTTATGAAAATTTCTAAAAGTGTTCTTAAAGCATGTATTAATGCAGTCATAAATCTGCTTAGCTTTAAGTTCACTGGGAAAAATAAATAAACACCAAAAAAATCTACCTATCTTGATAAATATCTTTAACAGTAAAATTGCCAAGCGTGCTTTTTTTTTATCTTGCTCTCAAACTAAATGTAATTCTTACAAAAAAAAGGATTGATATGCTTAAAAAAAACCAATAAGATAAAAAATTGCATGATAATTAAAATACTAATATTAATTAAGCGTCATACTATCCTTTAATAAGTTTTGAAAAGGCGCAAATCAGATGGGTCAAATTAACTTTAAAATGTTCTCCTTTAAAAAAAAAAAAAAAAACAACAAGCGATTGTGCTTGTCAAAGGACAATTTGCTGTGATATATATGATTTTTTAAAATTTTGCAGCTACTTCTATTCAGCTGTAAAAACATAAAGATAAATTAGAACAAAAAAAAGCTTCAAGCACATATAATAGCATATAACTTTTGATAGATTTGTCTGTGTTGGCACAAACTAAATAAAACAAAATCTCAAGATTATCTGCCATATGGCAGTGGTTTTTTTTTAGATTAAAAAAAAAAGTGGGAAAAATCAAGTATTCTGTCTTTGGCCAAGATGTTTAAAAAGATAAATGATTGAAATAATCTTCATGCATTCCGTTGTAGCTCTGAAGAATCAACTGCAAATTACTGGCCTTTCACCAATATTGCTCTGTAGCATTGCAAATTCTTAACTACTTGCAAGGACTGCTCTTTAAAAAGCAAATAATAATAATGATAATAATATAACAAGTAATAAATGATAATAATATGGTCCCTCCTGTATCTAATAATTAAGACAACTGTCCAATCAAACATGATTAATTAAGATTAATAGGATTAGAAGAAACATCACAAAATGCTGATACATAATCTCAAGACCAATACTGTTGGACCTAAGAGCAACTCTTAATCCACATTTGACAAGAAAGGCTAAAAATTATCATTGCCCCTCCCAACCTATCTCAATTTATTTTTATTGTTGCAACAGATTTTGAACAATATGCAGTCTTCAGTTTTTGTCTTTGATGGTGAAACTATTTTGAGAGAGACTGGTCACAGAAGTCAAATGTTTGGGTAGGGGAAACTTAATAAAACCTTCTCTGCCCAACTTGCAAAGTCCTTCCAATATGTTCTTGCCCTTGATCTCCACCAACGCTCGACAGTTTGATTCGCCATCCTCCAAATTGTTATCTTTCACATCAAACTGAAGAAAAAGCCATACAGGAAAGATGACAAGGTAAATAATACTATCTATCTTGGAGTGAAACAGGTAAAAATTGTACAAGAGCCACATACAAAAAATAATTTCAATGCAAAACATCATCAAACCACCTGTCACTTTTTCCCCTTTGTTTTGCTGGGCTTTCATATTCAATCATATGTATTTGAATAAAAGATATTCTCTAGCAAGAAAGAAAGTCGTGAGAAGTTTAAGACTTAGCCTAGCCCAGGAAAAGTTTTTTGAGTTCCAAATGGATGTTTATTGGAGGCAAAAATAATTCCTTTGTTATCTTGAAAAGCATTTGTCGACACCTTTTCAATTTTCAAATTGTGAAGAACAGATGAGAGACACCTACTGAGTGGAAAGATTTACTTCAGTGTGAAAAACAGTTACCAATACCAGATCAGACTCTTTGATCTGCCTCAGTTCATGTTGAATTTGGAAGAAAAAGCAGCCCACAAATGCAAATGAACATCTAACAGATGAATGTGAATGCATTGTAATAACTTGCCCTATATTCAAGAGTCTCTAAGAGTGGATGAGGACCAGCTCCATAAACATTAGAGAGAATATTTTTCCTTTGTCTTTTCACTTGACTCATGTCATCCACAACATGAGGAATATCATCGAAACTTGAACTTTGGTCTGCACCTGCACAGAAACAAAAAATTTTTAACTGGTTTAAGACTTATTCCATTGACTTTTCAAATACAAAATCACACTATCTCCATATTCTGGATTTGGAGATTTATTTTATACAGCTTTACACAAACTTTACAACAAACCAGTTTCATTTGTGTGGGATTCATATCAAATTGATGGTAAACACATATAAGTGACCAAATTTCTACAAAATACCAAATCACTGAGTGGAGAAAAATGCAGTCATGGTTGGTTGCCCTTAATGCTAATCAAAAGGCTGACCCTAGGAGTATCAATTTCTAATCTGCTCCAACTCTAAGTCAATATATTTACTTTTGCCATTGTTCTGTGGTTCTTCCATTAGAGAAGTCTCAGGATAACTTGGGAGACAAGTTTTTAAAGTTAAAAAGATTGAACCAACCAATGACTAGTTCTTTTCTTTCAAAAATATTTTCAATTCAATTCCAACTCCAATTAGAATCATTTAGAAACTTCTGATGTGGCTGTTACCAAAATACATCTATACAAGAATCAGGGAACAGAAGATATTTGATAATTTTGGTAATAAAAGACAAACTCACATTTGCGTTTCTTGATCAAGCTAACAGCCAATGGGTTTTCTTTTTCCTCCATCTTTCTGAATCTGTTGTTTGGTTGCTTTGAAAACGAAAGCAGAAATGTAAAACTCCTTGTCATCAAGGAATATGATATATATATATTTAAAGTGGAATGTAAGATTACAATATATTTGTGATTGACGATTTTTTAGATGCTCTATCATTTACGAAATCTTTGGTTTTGTTGGAGAATAATAATGGAAAAAAAAATGGCGTGTTAAAAAAGATGTATGCTGGAATGAAAAATAATCCTTTTCTGCACCAAAACAAAATGAGGATGGGTTTGGGGAGTCCTTGGGAGGGGGGAGAGAGAGAGAGAGAGAGAGAGAGAGAGAGAGAGAGAGAGAGAGAGAGAGAGAGAGAGAGAGAGAGAGAGAGAAGCATCCAACCTGTTGTGTGTTCAGAGCTAGATCAGCTAGTGAGGCTACATGGCGTCCACTTAAGTTAGTATCCACCACCCGCTCTGCACCAGTTACTTCTGTGATTGCCTACAGAAAAGGTGTAAATTAAGTTATTTAAAATAGACTAAAAAGCTCTCCTTCCTTACATTAAATCATTTTGTTTTAAAACAGAAATATGTTCGAGCTATGCTTTTAAAAAACCTTAACATTGTAAATATGAAATCCAAAAAAAGGTTGCCCATTTTTTTAAACAAGTTCCAATGAAACATCTTCATTGACTAAGTAAACGAATTAAAACAAATCAGGCAATTACAAAGTCTCAAAATCGTAGTAAACTAGTATAATAATATTTAACATCGTTCAATAGTGATGAGAAAATATGTCAGATTCCTTAACGTTAGCAAAGGAATATTAATTATATAACCTGAGAAAATCTGAATGATCAGCACACCAAGCTAATGCCCAAAAAAACAAATATCTTAATTCTTACATTTCAAAATCAATAAAATCTTTAGAGACATTTCTTAAAAATTAGGTAAAAGTAGACTCCAATAAATATACTCAATGAAATCTATTTATATTTGTAAAAACAACAGCTGACTGCTCATCTAACAGTCCAAAAGGTGAAATCCATAAAGGTGTATCCAATAAAGTAAACAAGGTTAAGCTGCAATGTAACAATCACAATTATCAGTTTTCCAATGACGCTAAAGAGATTTATTTTAAGCTTGGCTATTTGATCCTACAGTTAAACTGTTACTGCAACAGACTTAATGCTTGTCAGTGGGGCACTGAATTAAAAAATATCACAACTGGCAAGATGGTAAGGAAAGAATGGCCAAATTTGTGAAGAAATCTAAATATTGGAAACTTGAAACACAGCCATATTAATCTTAAAATTCGTATTACCATTTAAATCAGAAAAAAAAAATGCCTGCAGCTCAATACATTAGATCTTGCTTTCTCTAGATTTGGATATGTGTGATGATTAAATAAATTTAGATTACCACAATCAGGCAAATGAAAAATGAGAAACTTGAATTTACAATAACCACAACTTCTTCTGATGCCTTGAGCAAGTCTCATTGAAAGAAAGAGAGCAGAAATAAATGACTTTTCTCAAAACAAAAACAAAAAAAACCCAAGCACACACACATATTTTCTTATAAGGTGATTAGAGAACCCCAACCTGCAAGACTAGCCTACACTTTTGAACACCAGTTCGGCTCATGATGAACATTGGGGATCCAGGAAAAGTAAGAAGAAAGACTGAGTTACAATGCTTGTACATTTCTGTTGCTCGCTTTTTGCTTCTCCTTCGGCCTACTGGGCGTAAATGCAGCCTAAACCACATAGCGCCAGCAAACATTCTTAAGTTTCCATCCTGAAAAAAAATATATATAAACAATAGATTTTGTTTTCTAAATGGAAAATTAGCATTCATATAAAGTTCACTAAATAAACAGCGATAAGCAAGAAAAAAACATCCATTTAACCAAACTGCAAAATAACTCCTGTGCTCATAGTCATTGTCAATGAATTTTGCTTTTTTTTAAAGTTAAGAGGTTATAGACATGATTCATTTTTAGTTAAGAAGTTAAGGGTTAAATAAATTGTAACATAGTGACAAACACATTAAATTAAGTTCACTTTTATTTCAACAGATTCTTGAAATTCAGTACTGTGATTAGGAACTTTTGGCTTCAACGACATTAACAATGAAGCAATAAATACTGGACACGTAGAGGATGATCAAAACAGAACTGATTGAAAATGAAAATATTAATCTAGACAAAACGTACTGTAGGTCTACATCTTTGTATTGGCTGGGCTTGGAATGTTTGTGTATTAGGTCAAATTAACCAATTTAAAATTTAAGATATGAAGGTAGAGTTTTTAAATGAAGAAAGGAATCATTTTGAGCTGATTCTCTCATGTAAATCTAGCTATATCTACATTTTCTAATTTTCCCTAAAACATGTGAAAATGGTCACTTTATTAACAATCTACATCACAAAGGAATTGTTTTTTAAATTGCACTTTAATATTATAAATGTCATACATGTATATTCAAAATCTTTTTAGTATAAGAATTTTAATTAAAAAAAAATTATTATAGAAACTTACATTTTGTCTTTACTCAGAAAAAGGAATAGTACAATTTCTGTGGCAATCAAGAAGCATATATTTTGAGGAGCCTTCTGTTTAAAAAAAATATATATTAAGTTTCCAAGTACATAGCAGCTACTAACTTAAGGAAATCTGAGTCTCGAATTACAAATTCTCATAATAAAAAAATGTCCAAAAGCAAAGATGAATCTCCTATTTTGCATTCCAATACTTTAAACAAGGTTATGGAAAAGCAAACCTATAGTTAAACTAGCCAATATAAAACAGAAAAGAATATTTTAAAAAATACTCACGACAACACCATCCATTTTCTTCAGCTGCAAACTACGAACAAGCCTTACTCTCACTGACCTTGGATCTAGGTCATGTTTAAAATTTGAACCTTAGTGCAGAGATAAAATATTTACAAGAAATTAGTTTCAGCAACATGTCTGGGAATTCCAAATCTATTTAAACACAGGGCTGAAATGAGGCATCAAAGCAGTGTAGCCTTTTTTTTGTACCTAAATCTTTGTTCTTATTTTGCAGTACTGACAACAATTATAATATCTTATCTATTTATTTCCCCTTGAAATGCAAAACAAATATTAGCGTAGAATGTGTAAGAGAATTGATTATAATAATCAACCTTCCATATTTCTCATCACTAGACTTCTTAACTTAATTGAAATTAAAATGAATTGAAACTCTGAATCCACTTAGATCTGGTGCTAAATCTAAAAACTTTGAGGTAACGTCTGGACTTAGTCTTGCCTCAGCTGGTTTTGAAACTATCATGTGGAAAATTCAATACAGCATCTAAAATTTACTGTATTTTTATAATACAATGGGCTTTCTTTCAATAATGCAACATTTCAACATTAAAGGTAAAGTAAAGATTAAGAAAAGTTGATTTTTGAACAATAAATACAACAAGTCTTCATGTGTTTTGTAAATGTGAATGTCACATTAAGTATAAATTTCTCAAATATTAAATTCATGTTTGAACAATTTGAATTACACCATAAAAAGGTAATGACAAAAATAAAAAAAAAGTCTTGTTTAGAGAAATACCACATTCTAACTATGAATCCAATAGAGTCTGCTTTTAAAAGCCCTATCCTTTTGGGGTGAGTTTACTCACCTTTGATTTTGAATACCTTCCAAATTTTTTTAGAAGAATTCAGTTGCATATCTGGTGCCAGGGAGAAAAATAAAACGACGACAGCAAATAAAAAAAAATTCAATATACTGTTTAAACGAAGTAAAAACTTCTATCTAGTCTCCCCCCCCACCAAAAAAAAACGATGTATCTACAGGAAAAATGCAAAAAACATTCAATGGTCAGCATAAAAAACTTCAGATACGATAACTTGAAAAGTAAAAAAACTTTAAGTACCCATGAAGATACATCGCTCTGCCATTTAATCAAGTTGAATAATACTTTAAAGAGTTAGTTTATGCAAAAAAAAAAAAGAAAAAAGGTTTATGTCAGATACATTGGCCCGCCATTGGTGGGCAGTATTTACCAGGATATATATTTCGGCTCTTTTTTAATGAATATTCAAAAAAAAAAAAATCAAAGTGCCATAATTGAGAAATTAACATGTTACCGACTCTAGTTTTCATATTTCAAAAGATTGGAAATAAAATATACAATTAGACTTGACGTTTATTATTTTTATCCATTATGCAATCTTAGACCAAGTATTTTACTCCTAAACATAATACACATCATGTCTCAGTAACTTTGATCTCCATTAAGAAGCTTTAAAACAATCTCACTTACAGGAAAGCTCTAAATCCCCAATAATTTCCAAAGTAAACTGCTCTCTCTGGAGAAATAAGATTAAGAGATTTGTATTAATAATTAATACACCTATAATGGAATGATGATCCTGCATAAAAACTAAAAGATAAATATAGTATAATTCTATCTCATCTGACAAACTGATATTCATAAATCTATTTAAAACATCTATTTAGAAAATGGTATCATTTGCGTTAATCAAATACTGTATCATCTATGTCTAGCTATGAACACTAATCATGACTCAGCTGTCTTACCTCAGCTATACGTTGTAGGGCTTCACACACTTTGGCCTTGGTTCCCCTCAAATTTGAGCCATTTAGCTCTGCTTCACTAATTCTGCCCCAATGTTTTAACACTTCTTTAAGAGCATTAGTCAATGATCTTGTCACAACAGCTTTTATAACCCCATTGATGTAATCTTCGATCATAATGCTGAAACGTAAGAAATAATAACAAAACAAATTTTTATTCTTCAATTACATGTATTGAGATAGAAAAAAAAATAAAGGCTCATTCACCAAAGCAGTGATGTTGATAACACCCCCACACTTAATTATGTCAGTATAAATATTGTTGCATTTTAATATCCATCTTCTATTTTAAATCACCATTAGCAATGGAATTTTTCCTTCATACTGTCCCTGGTGTAATGGTTATCAGCTGGATAGGGTGCAGCCTATAATAAAATGCCCATACCAGACAGTGGTTTTGACATTTTCTAATCTATGGTCTTGTTAAATCATCAAGAAAGAGAAAAAAAAGCCTTTTAAACTCTGGCTTGAGTTGATTTTCTTCAGCCCTGTTCTCTTTTCACTCTACTTTGTTACTTAAGACTTGCTCTGTATCTGCCTAAAAAACCCAGATGTGATATTGTAGTGATTTGTTGTAGAAGGAAAGGATCAGGGAAAGGCAGGAATTCATCTTCAAAAGAAATTCTTGGGAGAAAAAAGAATGTAGGAATCCACACCACTAAGGCATAAATTGATTTTAATAAGAGACAAATAAAAACAAGCAAATTTTAAAATCTCAAGCTAAAAATTGAGACCCAGTATCTAAAAAGCCAAGACTAGATATAGAATTCAAAAGCCTGGGTCCAAGTGTCTCTGATCAGCCATTATAAAATTTTCAAGGGTCCTGAGAGTGGAGAATAAGATCTAGAAGTTTCAGCATATAATCAGACCTTCACTGCCATTGGCCATATAGTTTGTGGCACCATTATCACTGGACATCACCTTCCTCTTCCAAAGGTGAGGAATAATGGATGTTTTGACCCTTGCATATTTAACTCTTGACTTAGAGGTCTCCTTGAATCCTCTAGTTTAATTATGCTAAAAGTGGTGGTGGACAGGGAAAGATATAAATCTGTTGAGTGAATATTTATACACTGAGCAATTTAAATTGCTCTGAATTTTAATTCTAATGTTCATACTTAAAAGTTTTTCAATTGTCATTCGATTCTAAAAGTAGTGCAGTCTTGTGCAAGAAGGGTCCACGCAGTTCAAGGAATGCTATACAGCCAGCAATACATGGTCACAAAAATCAAATGATGATGAGATGAAGGGCTGGTCAACATCCTTGTTCCTTTTGCAGTAAAATTTGCAATGCCAGGACAAATACATTAGTTCCAGAAATGGCTGCTGATGCGGATGGTGATGTTTCATCAACTATGATTCTCTGCTTTCAACTCATCCACCAAGTATCATCCTACAAACTAAAATTAAGATCTTTTAGTTAGTCTATTGCTTTCTAAAGGAAAAGAAACTTAGGAAGTAACCTAGCTGAAATCTGATTAATACGTTTGATATTGAACTTAGTAGTAATTTTTATGTAAAAACTTGACAATAGTTGACAGTGTTGCTGTTAACGATGGATGTATCATTATCAACTTAACTCAACTCATGTTAAAAAATTAGATTGAAATGTTCACACTTTAAAACAAGTTATTTGGTACCATTTGTCATTCACTGCTATAAATGTAATATTTTTTGGTGGCATAAATGGATCAGCTTGCTGATTCTGGTTAGACCTATTATAGACGGTTTTTTTTTTGTAATAAACAATGAGATATCAAAAAATAATAAACCAATTCAATTACCCTACATTGACCAGAGGTGAAGCACTCATGGCCACAGGAACAACAAATGTGCAGTGTTATTACAATCTAGGGCTCCAGCGGATATCTTTCTTATCTCTAGTCTCTGTGCTTCTTACTTGTGGATCCTGCGATCAGTAGCAGTTTGTTTTGTTACAGTAGCAAAAATTCCTTTTCATCCACCCAAATAAGTTATAAAAGAGGTATATAAAGAGTAAGCAGTAACTTGTACTATGCATGACTTATAGTTATTGGGTTAACTTCTGAATGAAACAAATTTGTACAAATTCAGAAACAAAATTTATAGATGATTCATGAGCAATGCTGAACTTGCCATACCATAAAATCAGCTGCCAGTACTGATCTACACAAACCAAGGAGTTAATCACTTCTGCAGAAGGGAGTTTTTTTGGGTGGGGGAACTGAATTAACTCTTTGATTAATTATTAGGCTGACTGGTACACAGCAATTTGAGTTACGCTGCTAGGAACATGGGGTGTTAGACACAGCCATTTACACTTCAGTTCTACAGGGTAGAAGACACAGCCTGTCATGCTGCTGGGAACAGAGTTCTACCAAAGGCACCAGATTTAAACTTTGGTGCTACACTGCATGGTTGTAGACACAGAGTGCTAAGCTATGGGGAAGCCTGGCTAGTGGCTTGTCAGACACAGCCTGGTGCACTATGTGAAACGTGGACTGGTACAAGGCTGGTGTATGTATATGCAAAGCTGCGCTCTGGGGAGAGGAAGAAAGGCGACTGACAGCTCATTTGGTAGAGCTCTTGATGAAGCGAGCAGGAAGTATGAATCCCCACCTCCGTTGATCTCAAGGATTACTTTTGCGCTCTGGGGACTATCAGGTCAAATTGGAAAGTAATGACGTTACAAATCGCAGCACACTTTAAGGAAGCATTACCTTCCTCAAAGAGTAACACGCTGCATGCACCCACTTCGTAATTATTAAGCCTAAATTGCACAAATGTAGAATCTTTAGTTTGGAATAATTATCTAGATCTAGAGCGGTATTAAGCGGATTCAAAAGGAACTTTCCCAATTTTTGCAGCATATTTAATACGATTACAGACCTGATTTACAAAAAGGGAGAGAGGCCTATTTTCAGTTAGACTAGATCTTGCTCGAAAAGATCAATGATAAATTTGGATTCATTCACTGGCCCTTGATCTCGAAATCCCCGCTGAACTAAGTTTCCGATTCTTTTTCTTGAATTGTGAATACCACTGGTACAACTAGTCACAAAAGCGATATTCTTTCGATGAAATTTAACTCTTTCCATTATCGAGTACGCGAAACTGGGCTATTTCGATAATTTCCATCACTACGTTTGTTGACAGGAAGCAAGATGGCGCTTGCCTTGACAGAGAGTCTCATAAAGAGTCGTGTAAATTTATCACATGAAAACCTAGGTATTTTGTTGTTTGCGATTGCACAAATTTGCAGTGACGTATTAATTTTTTTAAGATCATTAAAACAATTAAGCATCCGATTTCAGTATCAAGATCATGGGAATTTAAACTCTAAATCGAGAATGATAGTTTAAGACCAAAATTGCAAGTTGGGGCATGTCATTTGAAAAGAGGAAAAAAGAAAGTTTAAAGATAAAAAAAGAGACAGCGATAAAATAAAAATTTTTTTAAAGTCTGAAATTAGATAGATCATAAACTAGATATAAAATTAAAGTTCATATTCGATTAGATTTCTTACATCAATGAAGTAAGAGTGTTCTCCCTATATTAATTTTATTTCATGCTTACTTCTTTTTGAGATAAGATACTGTGTATTATTTTTTATATTTGTTTTTAAAAAAACTCATATTTGTGTTGATAGAATGTAAAAAAATTTGCTTTAAGTAATAAATTTGATATTCAAAGGTGACCTATCAGACAGGTTACTTATGAATCAATGAAGTAATAGGCCATGAGTATTTGGCTTCACAGCAAATGAAAAGGCATGATTTCATGCTACAAATTTAAGAATGTTGATGGGACACTTCTTAAAGAAGCCCACAGCAACACTAGCTAAGCAATTTAATTTTCTTGCGACATGCGCAATACTCAAGTGACAAGTAAAATGGGTTTCACAGTCTATCTGACTTGCTAGCCAATGGCGCTGTAACACTAACAGATAGCCCATTTTCTGTCCATCATTGGCCTATTTTTTTTTTAATCTCATACCAAAAGTATTTTGTTTAAAAAATGAAAAATGATTTCGATTTATAATGAAAGATGCAGTAGAATTCAATCGAACAATAAAATCAATACCAAAAACACCTCGTCCAAATTAGTTCTTGAACGTGGTATTGATGCGTTAATCATATTAATAATCAATAAATAAAACATCTTACTTTTATAAAAATTGCCTGATAACAGCATAGCATTTCTAAAAAAAATGATTTCAAAGTTTAACAATTTAAATCATGATGTCTTATTCCTTTCATGCAGCATTTGAGAAGCTCTAAGTTATGAATTTTATGATTTTTTAACTATGCAGCATCAATATATCAATATAAATACTAATGATTTTCTTGACTGAGATAAACACTTCAAGTGCAGGGACAGGAGATAAAACTAAGAAGTATCCTGATCTAATATCACAGTTATGACAGTAGAGTGTTGATAAATATGAATGATAAGGAAACTGCTGTTCATGTGATTTTAATAAATGTCGTTTTTCAGTAAACTCTATATTTTTATGGACCTAATTTACACCAAATATCCTTTCCTCTTTTCTTTTTATTTATTAATAATATGGGTAATTCTGTGAAAGCTGCAGGTCCCCTTATATTTTTTAGAATAAGTGAAATTTCATATTGTAATTTCAAAAGCAATTTGAAATGAGAATATCTTCTAAGACAAGGTTCTTTTAAATTCAAGCTTAAATTTAGGTACTCTTTTAGTTATAAAAAATAAAGCAGAAGAGACATGCCTTCCACAACAATAACAACAAAAATATCAGAATCCTGTGACTAACTGATCTTGATCTTATTCTTGTCTCTCCACTTTACATATGTGAACAGACTAAGTAAGAACTAAAAAATTTTTCCATATCAGTTTCAAAAAGTTCTATGCACACTTGTTTTCAACTCCCTATAGGTAATCCTCTATAGGTATGATTCATGTTCTTATGCCATGGTATATTCTTCAGTGCCTGTGAACAAAACAAAACCCAATTTATTTGAAACTACATTTTTACTGACTTGTATAATTATGAGTCATAAATCTTCACTTATCCATAGATGCATGTATATTTCGCAGTATAAAATGTTCTGAAATCCAAGCTACACGTACAGTGATTATACAAAAGAATGCAAAAAAAATGGCTGAGAGGAGTGAAATAGGTGGTGGAAATTATGACTGTACAACACTTTCTTTTCCACAAAAAATACCATGTAGAGCTTTGCAGAGAGGTCATCCTTTAAATATGTATACAATTTAATAAATATAAAATCTTCAAAACATGAATCAAATATCTGCAGATGTAAATAGTGAAATTCCCTGTGTTCATTCTATGGCCAGTATGGCGTTGAAATGAAGGCTGATAACTCATGGAATTCTTGGTTATCAAATAGTAGCATCAATGAAAAATAGATATTTATTTTATGATTGACATAATTTTTAAAAACTTAAAATGTTCATTATCTGCCCAATTCAATTTTATTTCAGAGGATATCAAATCTTTGTCATTGCCTGGAACTTTTCATGAAAAGATTTTGTCTATTGGGACATCACTGCGGAAATTCACTCGTGTCAAATCTCTAGATTTTTCCAGAAATGCATTGGAATCATTAGAGGTAATTTGCAATTTGCTATACTTAGCTATATAAATAATCACACAAGTTATTTTGAACTTTGTTGAATATCTTTATTTAATTTATGAAGCACTTGAATCATGTAGTTTTCTCCTTTTACTGTTAAGTTAGCTTTTCAAATTTTATTTGTTTACACAAGTGTTTGGCATGTAAATGCAATTAAAGGAAGTCCTTTAACAGATGTAAATTATTTGCTTTTATTTTTCCCTGACGAAATGGATGAATAACTCAAAAGGTGTGTTTGAAATTTGAGAGAAGTGTAAAAGCTTTTTTACATCTCCTTTGACATATATTTCTCTTTTAGTTTGAGTTTTACTCTATTGTCATTGTATTCCATAAATTATATGAATATAAGAAAAAAGTCATATCCTGTCTTGATGTGATTTTCTTGATACCTTGTTCGACCTACTATTTGCAAAATTATTTTTTGCATGGAGTTTACACACTAGTGTCTTGAAAGAGTTCTCTCAATCATTTATGCTATTTACTCATCATTCTGGTTTTTTTAAATGTATTTTTTTATTTTTATCATGAAAATAATTGCTATTTGTGTTCTTTTTATAAGCTAGCAATAAATATTTCAATTGAAAAACTAAAAAGTTTAGTTTTATGCTTTAGATTCAACAATAATGTAATTAGGTAGAGATTTTATACTTACATAATTTAATTGTTGAAGAAGATGTTTAAGCTACAAGTGATTGATAAAAGAATTAATGAAAGCAAAATATTAATAATCCTCAATATTTCTTTATTTTCCAAAGGGTCTGGAACATCTCAAGCTACTTGAGAAATTGAACCTGTATCCTTTTTAGATAATTTTGAAGGAAGAACATTACATTTAGGTATTTTTTTAAATACACACCATGGCTTTTAAATTTCAACAACTTTTGCAAAAAAAAAAATCTTTCCAGTTCATATTAAAAGGTACCAATCTTGATCTGCTTCTAGTTACACAATTCTATTCACATGATTTCTTAGTTTTTGCAGAAAATTTATTTATTTGTAAAGTTTTCATACCAAAGCTTTTATAGTTTTAATATTTTTTGCTAATTCTGAATCTGGAATAAACCACTGGAAACAAAATGATGCAGTCCAAAAAAAAATGTTTCTAGGCTTCAACACAAACAACATGCTATTATCTTTTAAAATTTTATATATATATAAAGAAAAGAAAGCTGATTCATTCATTATTTTCATAGTGTACAAAATAATGTGCATTTTCCAGGGCTTATGTAATTAAAATGTTACTATTCTTAGTGTTCTCAGACTCAACATTTATATTAATGACTTGAGATCTATAAGCATTTGATACTCATCATTTGGATTTTTGTAATCTTATTTGGATGTCAAATTTCTTTTAGCTTGTAATTAATTTAGTATTACTTAAAAAAATTTCACCTATAAATTCAATATAAAAGTGGAAAAGTTGGATTAGATCACAAGATAACATTTTCATGAGCATTTTTTTTTATCTTTTTACATTTTTGTTTTGTTTTCAACAAGCATCCTTAACAGTCTATCTCAGCTATTACAATAATGTTGGAAGCTTGGAGGAGCTGACACGCCTGAAACACAACCCAAACCTTCAGGAGATAGACCTTAGACTGAATCCTGTCACCAGAAATGAGCCAGATTATAGACTATACCTCATTCATATGCTCCCTAGCCTGCGCAAGCTGGGTAAGAAACTATTCTTATCCCTGTTACTCTTCTTTAATAATAGAATAAGTACATTTTTTGACTTGAGTATACCTATTAGCTCATTATAAGTTCACCTATGATGTCAAGTTTGTACAAATGTGTCTGAACTACCCAGCAGCACAGCTGCGGTTGGTATATATCTTTTTAGAAAGTAAATTTTATCTTTGGGTATTTTAAATTATGTGCTTTTGTAGCATGGATATGCTGCCTTAAAGCACATTGCATTAGTCTGTTTGATGCTTGTATTTTTAAATTATTTGATATTTGAAGAACTCAATATCTTAGTTAAATTTCATGGGCTTAAGTCATTGCCACACTCATGATTCATACTGGTGGTTTCAAATCTTGTTTAGATCTTTTGTAATTTTGCTTTTCATTTTGTCAATTCATAGATGATAGGGGTGTCAGAGACAGAGAACGCCAAGCAGCCCTTACCCATTTCAGCTCAAGTCAAGCAGCTGAAATGTCGGTGGCATCTTCAACAAGTGTTAGTGTTAAGTCAACTACCACAATCTCCAACAAAGGTCAACCATCTGGTCAAAGCACAAGCATGACCAGTGCTGGCACAAGTAACAGCAGTCGCTCTCGGCAAGAAATGATGGCTAAACTAATGAAGGGACCCTCAGGTGTGAACCAAGACATATTGATATTTTGTATTTATTTCCACCTCCCCCCTCCCCCTGCCCATAATCACTTTTTGTGTTTCTTCTCTTACTTTTCTTTCCTCTTCCTTTCATAGTCTTTGATTATCTTTCCTCCATTCTTTTTTTTAATGTTTTATTAAACACAAGTTATTAACTGAAACATTTCTCTTGCTCATATCGCAGCCAAAAGAACTTGTATTAATGCATGATGCATTGTAACTTAAGCAAAGTGCTTCTTTCATTTCAGTCTTGGTTGATGATGATGTAGCAGTTATTGATGCCCTTGAGAAAAATGAGTTAGATTATGGCAAAAGACGCTCACTTACTGGGTCATCTGCGAAAGAGGATAAAGTAGAGGACTATTCTTTGGATGGTAAGATAATAATAAATCTATTACAACGAGTGAATGAACCCTATCTATTTGTACTGAATCCCCTCGCTAAAAGCATTGCACATTCAAACACAACCTCAAAGGCTCTTGTAAAGACTAAGAATTTAGACAATTATCACAATGAAATGAAGGCACAAATTTTAATGCACATAGAAAGCCACAGATATGATTTCACTCGCATTTGATTAAACATCTTACTTTAAATTGCTGATTATAGACATTGAAAAGTCATGAGAATTTATGTCTTGCACTATTAAGGTTGTCTTCAATTTGAATGATCAGTGTGGTTTCTGAGTTTTGCAAAAGCAAGAATGTCTCCAGATTAATGCATACTCATATTTTATTTTGGTTTCAGCCCTAAAAGTGCTTGATCAGCCAAAAGGAACAAAACACAGTGAGATGAGCATTGATGACTTAAAAGATAATGTATGTTATTTGCATTACAAATTTTAGTTCCTGAGGTTTCTAAAATAATTTAAAAAGGATTTAAAGAATAAAATCAAATGAAATCAGATGTCATTTAATTTTTCTATTGATAGTCAATGTACTTATTTGATGCTCAATACAAAATGTATTTTTTTTTTTAAACACAAATAAAGATGCTAACAAATATATTACCTCAATTGGCCATGAAATGTAACCTTTTTCTCTTTGAATCAGCACACATGCCTGATTTTAATTTTTACACATTTTTACTTTAAAGTAAATTTTTAAGTTTCCTTGTTATCTGAGATCATGGCAAACTTTTTGGGAGACGCTCTTTTATGTTACATAGTATTTGCTATTCCAGACTAAGAAATCACCAAAAAGAAGGACTGTTTCATCTGTCTTGGCAGCTGGAGATTCAAGGTTTGATGAGTACAGAGAACAATATCCTAACATAATGGCAGCACCACTAGATAGTGTTCAAAGAATTGGAGAAAAGCGGAGGTACACATGTTTTTAAGCTTTTCTTTCATATTCTTTATGTTGGAAACTTTTGCTGTTTACTCATTCACCTTCAACTGAAGTCTGGATGTGACTCTTTTTTTTTTTCTAAATGTAAATGAGATAACTAAGGCTTCAAAGAAAAATAATTGAATTCTAAAATTACTTGTTAAAATCGTAGGAAAATTTGATATAAACTGCTGTATTGTCACATCAGGAACAAAGAGACCTCTTCATGCCATCTTTTAAAGAGGAAGTGTTGTAGCTTTGAAAATATTATACTACTTGTATAATATTTTCAAAGCTACTACTTGTATTTCCCAAAAATTATGTTGAGATGAGAATCATTATGGAATAGGGAATATTTTATGGCTCTGAGAGTGCTGCATATTTCTTACAAATTTTTCAACCCTCCCAGTTTATATGTATGTAAATACTACTTTTGTGTTGTTTTTTTTGGCTCTGTTGTTACTTGGAAAACCACTCCTTCATATTCCTTTGTTTGTAGCTGTTGTGCAAGTACAATCGAACACTTTTAAACCCAAATTCTTGTGACCTCAGAATTTGTTTTGATTGAAACAGGATAATTGTTAGGGGAAAAAATAGTTCGTGAACTAAAAAGCATTTTGATTCAGCCATGTACTATGATTTAAGTGTTTTTGGTTCAACAGTATTTTACTGTGTCTGATTTCATTAATGATAGGTATATAGAGCTGAAACAAGAGTGATTGTCAAGCATACCTCATTTGCATACTGATACCTGTTGCTGAAAAAAGCTGTTTCTTGCTTAAAACCAGTAAATAGATGATTTTACCAGAAGCGAAAGAAATAGAATAAAGTTAAAACACATCATTAGCGTAAAATACACACAAATATTGGAAATGTTATACTGCAAATATATATTTTTAACCATTTTGTTTTAACTTCTTTAGGTATTTTGTTTGGAAAAAGGTTGCAAAAATTTGGAAATATGTGGTTACGGTATACCATCAGACATAAAAAAGAGAAAACAAAACTGAAACACCATCTATGTTTTCATGTATATTTACCATAAAATTTGAAATTATTTTTTATCTTCCCCCTCGCCTCTCCCCCACCCCCTTGCATTCTCAGTGAATTAAAAGCATTATTTTATTGTAAGTGGATAACTTTTGCTGGTGCAATGATTGAGTTTACTTTTTTTTAAGTCTTGAGCTGTCTCTTATTAAAACATGGTATTGTTATAATGAATTTGAACTTAAGATTAGTTTAACACATTCCGCACCATGGACGAGTATACTCACCCGGTGATCACAGTCATAAAGGACCACAGACGAGTATACTTGAAAGAGGAGTTCCACTTCTCTAATCCAGTCCCATCTAGTGATCATCTTATCCTAGTTTTTCAAGTTCCAGTATAGTGAAACCGAAACTTCTTTCTTATCAGAATAATGGCATACTTTTTGTTAGATCGATGCAAAAGATGTTAAAAAAGTTAATTTAACAGCTGCTGCGGCACTTCAAGAAATTTTTCATGGATTCACAATGTGATGACAGTTCCTTAGATGCAGATGATTCAGACAATGATCCAGATTATAATGATTTAGTTGATGCACAAGGGTCTGGATTGAAATGTAGGTCTAGAGTCTAGATCTAGATCAAGCTCAAACAGTGATGATGATGACTTAGACGTAGGGCTAGATATATCTAGAGTAGAAATTTGGGGAGTGAATAGAGCTAGACGAGGGGATGTGGCAGTTGCAACACAGCATCTGCTAACTCAAAACCTGAACCTAGATTTAGAGTGGATTATTGCTGAAAAAACTTGGTTTATACTTGCCTGCATGAGATGTCAAATAAGTGACGCAACTAGTTCTAGTCAATTTAGGGTGATATTTGTAAGCTTTAATAGCACCCTAATAGTTTTATGCAGAAATGGGCAGCAACTCCGGTCCTGGGGGGTTGGCAGGGCGTGGCAAGCCTGGTCCTTTAGGTGTTAGACATTTTCAGTTTAATGAAGTGGTCACTTAAGGAAATATTTATCTGCTGATTCATATCTCGTTTTGTTTACTAAGCTGTTATGTTTTACCGTTTCCAGGCAGGACCCAAACTTGCAGTTTTCAGATGAGATTGAGGCAAGCTCAAAATATAAAGGTCAAGGTTATTTCACTCCCAATCCAGGAGGTAATTTAAGCTATATACTCTGCCTCTCTTTTTATATTGATTTAAGAGTTAGGATATTGAGAAAGAGAATGCCACATGGAATTGTAAACTGTAGGTAGTATGAGAATTCTGTCTGTCTGTCTGTCTGTCTGTCTGTCTGTCTCTCTCTCTCTCTCTCTCTCTCTCTCTCTCTCTCTCTCTCTCTCTCTCTCTCTCTCTCTCTTTAATTTACAGAGCTTTATTTAAGTTAATGGATATAAAGATATATAAAACCTTTCTGATTGTTTATTTTGATCTTCAAGTGTTCTGAATCGGATATGTAATTTTGTTTTTGACCAATGAAAAGAAAAAAAGAATTGATATTAAAAATATGCTTTGAACAGCTAAAGAAACAACCTAATACTTCAAAAACAGCACTTTATAAAAGCCAATTGATCTAATTTGAATTTCCAAACATTTTTACAATACAGGTGACTTTGTTTTGAACTGGAAATGTGTTTTTTTATTTAACCTATGAAAAGGAAAGTATTTTTCTTAAATTGTGCTTTGAACAAATATATAGAATCAACTCTATATTTCATAAGTCCAGCAGGTTATAAAAGTTAATATATATAATTTGAGTTGCCAAGCATTATGTACAATACAGGCGATTTTTTATGACCTTTCCCAGATAAAAAAATTATACGGTCCTGGAAAGCAATTCGTATTAATAATCTTGACTTTTCGTTCTAGCCAGCACCAGTGATGATGATGATGATGGCAGGAGGGAAAAATCCCTCAGCGGCAACCCAAAAGATGATTTGGAGTCTCGTTTTTCGCGTAGTGATAGGACAGAATACCGTAAGACGGCTGCAGACACTAATCATAATCGAGATATATCTTCTCATGATGATCTGACCATATCACTTCAGCATCAACCCAGCAAGTCTTACTCTGCACCTGGCAGAGAGGTGATTATAAAGGGATTGTTTAAAGTTAAAGCAAGGTGCATTTCGATCTAAGCTCACAATTTTTACCAGCCCAATGATTACCTGTTTTCTAGTTTTTTAATTTTTTTTTCTTCTCAGAAATTTTTGGAATCATTTTACTTGCCCTGTCAGTCCTTAAAATTATCCGTAGAATAATTCTGTATCTTAAAATTTTTGCCTCCTCAATCACTCAAATTTGTTTTTTGCTCCCGTCATCAACTACTTCCTTATTGAGATTTTGCACTTAAATTAATCATTTTCAGGCTGTGAATTTCCTATATTGTAGAACTGAATCAAAGTAAGCTCCTTGAATTTTCTCCTTAAAACGCATCAAATTCATATTTTTTTCAAGTAACTTTTAGTTCTTGAATATCTTTTACATACTTGCTACTAACTTTTCCAATTTCATTCCTTATAACTTTTCTGGTTATTGGGATGTTTTGTTTGCAATATGCAAGATGACCCATTTGATCATTGGTTATGGCCAACCTTTGGTTCATTTTTCTTATAGATTCTACAATATATAATTTTTATTTAATATAGACTGATTTTCTTATTTAGAGACTCTACCGAAAAGTGCCAGACATCGATGAAGATCAAACAAGAGAGAAAAATCTTCTTTTTTCCCTACTAAATCTGGTTGACAGATACTGGAATGGATCGAAATCTCTGCACAAGCATCCAAAGTTTATTGGTAATATCTAAAATTAAAGAATACTTTTTTAAATACAATATGATTGTACCAAAAATTTAAGAAAACCTTAGAAGTCAAACTGCATCCTTGATTATTAGATTTTTATAAGTAGACTTTCTAGCACTTTGGTTCATTAATACTGAGGTTCTCTCTTTTTGCAAGGGAAGATGCAAAATGTATGCTCTTTTGTATTTATCTATATATATATATATATTTATAATAGTTTAAAACGGTACTAACATATTAAATGAAAGTGCTCAACAATAAAAAGTAAGATATAAAAAATTATGAAATACCTTGACTATGGCCTTGCCATGACACTTGTTTTTCGGGCTCTGTTGCTATCATCATGCGGCTTTAGCGAAGTCTTTTATCTTCACTAAAGCTGTCCGATGAAAACATAAGGGTCATGGCAAGGCCATAGTCAAGGTATTTCATATTATATATATATATATATAAGATCTTACCTTAATTTCTCTTCATATGACACTGGTGTTTAAGGTAAGATCTTCTATATCTATGAAAAGCTCCCACAGTTGAGCACTCTTATCAATCGTTCCAACTTATCTTAAAACTATTTATATATATAAATTTAGACATACCTGTATTATTCAGTTTTCATCATACCAGGATACAGTGTAATCCAATCATACTTTATATTTTACATGTTTTAGAGAAACTTAAAAGCTACTGTATGATAAGCAGCCTTGAAATAACTCATCAATAATTAAAATAGGTTTTGTTATTTACGAGACCAAGTGTAAAAATCAAAAGAATGATATGATTTTGGCGCTTATTATCAGCAATGCAGTAGATTTCTCAAAGATTGATATTGTAATATAATCCTAGAGGCATCTCAGTGCTCTATAACTTATATATTAATGTTGATAATGGTTCATAGATGGCGGCTCATCGTTTGAATTTGCCCTTTTATATAATGTTTTTCACACTTTATATTTGTTAAGTATATTTGTGAATATTTTGTCCTCTTTTTTTTTAAAGAGTGCTACATGTAAAAAATGCATTAAGAGAAATGAAGAGTATGTTTTCATATGAATCCATTGGGAAATCAGTTAAAGTTCAAAATCTAACTTGTTAACCTTTTGAAGTCATGTAGAAGGTCATCATTTGCCCTTTAAGAATGTGAAGCAATGAAATTATTTTTAAAAAGATTACTCTTAAAATGTAGTTTTCTTTATTGAATGAACTACAAGGGAAACAAGTCTGAATAACATACGTCTTGCTTCTTCCCTATGTCACATATTTCTTAAATGGTCATATTTGTCATTGAACCTGTTTGCACAGAGCAAGCCTTGCAGTCTCTAAGTGAGTACACACTGACTAGAATCAATAGAGATGAAAGCAGGGGGCTACGCAAAATGGTTGAACGTCTGCAAGAGGAGAATGCAGTGCTGATGGGAAAGGTTGAATCTCATGCCAATGAGGTACTCACATCAGCGGAGTCAGAACTTAAAGATGCACTGAAAAAAGCCAGGCAAGATATGGTAAGAAGTTTACTCTTGTTGCCTTTATGGTTGATGAAAAATTTAATGAAATGATTTCCTAATTATTGAAAGAGTTTAAGATGAAGGTCAGTTTTTTCTTCTATATTTAATGCTCATTTATGAGAAAGAGAGACTAAATCATTCAATTTTAGATTTAATGTCACTTGTCAATGTACCTTTCTCTTCCTAGGAAATGAATTATCGCCATACAATGATCATTGCTGGTAGGCTGATAAACATTTTCCTTCAATACCTCCCTCCCCTCTTGCTGCTTTGATTACTTAAGAAACGTTCATCTGGGTTCTTTTCAAACTTCTTCACATTCTGGCTCTAAGTTTTTATCGTTGTAGCCAGATGGCAACTCTATTTTGGTTCTTTGAAGTTGAAACTGAATTTGTAACTTGAGAGATGCCATGATTTCTGAGCAAACCAATTTATTTGAAACTCCATGAGTCAGTAGATGTAAAATATATGCCAGAAGCTGGTGATGGCAAATTGAAAGAGGTAACTAAAAGGCTAGAAGTCTGGAGCAAGGAAAGCTCAACATCCAATAGACAGGTATATACTCAATTTAGATCTATTGTAGGCCTCAGTCTTGTGCTGCTTCATGGGTTTTAAGTATTTAGATCTATTCCAAAAACTTTCTTAACTGTAACACAGAATCAAGCTGAATCTAAAGTTAGACTTTACAAAATGACTGATCAGTAGCAAAATCTTTCAGCTTCTATTTAGTCCTCATACTGCTTGTTAAGTAAACTTATGATATTTCATTATCAGTCATCACCAAATCAACCACACAAATAAAACACTTCTTATCATCTCAAGTCCAAATCATTGTCTTAATTTTTACATGAATTTTTCAAACAATGCATTTTTCTGTGCTTTTGATTGTAAAAACTGCAAGAAATGGTCAGAACATTAAAGAGATTTTACATATATATTTTTATGAAACAGAAAAAATGATAGAAAATATTTATTTTCCATCTAATAATTTTGCTCTAAACTCATATATTTAATAATTCAAATCAATAGAAAAAGGTGTGAAAGATTTTATGGATAAAATCTTTTGGTTTTTTTTTAATACGAAAGTTGTTTTTTTTTAACTTAAGTATTAAAATCTCAACACACATCTTCTTGTTTTTATGCTATAAATTAATTTTTGTAAAATGGTTTTGTTTTTTTTTTGCACCCCAAAACGGCAAGTAATGAGTTCTCAAAGTTTTGAAAAATACTAATACACGTCAGGACTCAATACCAAAAAAGGGGTAAAATGTTTTCCTTTCAACATAATTTCAAGGAAACACCAACAATAACAACAACAACAACAGAATGATAGTAATATAGTCTATGTGAACGGACAATTGCATCTGATGATTATCAAATCAAGTGGAAATGGATCACTTTTGTTTTTCACTAATTTATTTTTAGGAGAGCATGCATCGTGAAATCCGTCATTATGTGCAGGAGAATCGTGCTCTCCAGAAATTGGTAGACACAAATGAATCAGCTGTAACCTCAAGACAACAGCATAGTGGAGCAGCATCCTCAGATATGGCTGGTCTGTTTAGTTAGCTCATCAAACAAAGGCCTTTTTTATATAAACTTTCGCTTTTTATCTCTTATTTGTTGATGAACTCTGAAACTCTAAAAGTTGGTTTTTACAATAACCATGAATTCAACTCTCTATTAGTTTCTGTGTTTTTTTTTTTGTTTTTTTTTTTGATGAGAGTAGGTAAATTAGAAATTAGATAGTGAGAAAGGGAGCACAGATTGACAGTGTCAGAGGGAAGAAGGAAGTAAAGAGGCAAACGAACAGACAAAGAATAAAATTAGATTTGGTCAGGGAAAGGGAGGGAGGGAGAGAGAGAGAGAGAGAGAGAGAGAGAGAGAGAGAGAGAGAGAGAGAGAGAGAGAGAGAGAGAGAGAGAGAGAGAGACAGACAGACAGACAGACAGACAGAGAGACAGACAGAGAGAGAGACAGAGAGTGTGTGTGTGGGTTTGCTTTTGTGATAGTCATTAATAAATTTCTATAATAATAGTTTACATCTTCTCTGAATGTAAATTTTCAATTTGCTTCTGTAGATGCTCCTAGCCAAAGACAAAGAGATGCCTTGCAACAGGAATTGGAGATGATGAGATCAAAAGTTAGGCAGTATGACCAAGTGCAAGAGCTGGCCCTTATGTTGCAAGAAAGCCACAGGTAGAGCATATGTGTTTGAGCTAGGGGACTATTCTCATAAACTCACATTCGTGAATTTTCTCTTTGTCATCTGACCTTAAGTGATGATCCTTTTCTGGGATAATATTTAACTGATTTACTTCAAATCAAATTACAGCACTTTGTACTAAAGAAGAAAGTCAACTTAGAAAAATCTACTGTGCATCACTTTCTTGCTTGGAGGTAGATTTTCAAGGCTCCAACACACCTACCACTCAGCCCAGTAGGTTGTGAATAATTGCATGTGATACACACCACTACAGGCATAGTGGTCGCAATATGGTTCACCTCTCCCCTCCCCCTTCCCACCCTTATCAACCCACTACACCTCCAGTCACAGCCACAAAGGTACCGCACCAAAGAGATTGCCACTCATCAGCATGAGGCATTCAGGGAGAGACAAGGACGTGAATGATATTGTTTTCTTGTCACTGGGCCTCTTTTTTCCATTAACCTTGATGTTGTCAGTGTCGGTAAAAAAGAAAAGGAGAGAGAGATTGTTGATGTAGAGAACTGTAAATAGGGGGAAAATTCGGACTTGATAAAATGTGACGATGTAAATAAAAATCAATAGAGGCGATGTTGATACAAGTGGCATGCACTGTAATAGCAGTTCAGGGCATGTGGAACTTTATTTTTATCTGGTTCCACCACAGATCTTTTTCTTTCTTAACCCTCAGTTAAATTATCTCATGATGAAATGAGTCAGATATCTGAAATTACACTTTTATGGATATCTACCTAAAAATTATTTCAATCTTTAGAAAAAAGAATGACTGGTTTTGATTCATTAAGTTATTTTAATAAACATTAATTTGTTCCAAACTGGTGTTCAAACATTCATGTGCAATAGCTATACTAATTACAGCAATAGTAAACTATAAGATATAGGTTAGTTTGGTGAGAAATGAAAAGGTATTGTTACCGGTGGCGAGTATATATGTACCAGGTACAGAAAGAACCTCAGGGATATTTCTGCACCAGGTCAAGGTGCTCCTACATGTAGGCCTGCTTCTTGGGAGATTAAAGTTATCGATCATGTTGTGGTTATAAAGATATAACATAACATCTTCCAGGCAGACTATTAACTTCAAATTTTTCTTTAACATAGGGGTTCACGCGACTGTTTTTCTACCTATCTTTGTATTGTCTTTTATTTTTTTTTCTGGCTGCCTGTGTATTGGGCTGCCTCTTCCCCTCCCTCCTCTCTCTCTCTCTCTCTCTCTCTCTCTCTCTCTCTCTCTCTCTCTCTCTCTCTCTCTCTCTCTCTCTCTCTCTCTCTCTCTCTCTCTCTCTTTTGATTTCTTCTTTCATTTTTTTTCATTTTTTTTTCAGGTACTTATCTATTAATTTTAAATTGTTGGGTTTTTTATTATCATTCTTTTACTTATTTCTTTATTTCTTTTCTGATACTCATTAAGTCATTCATGTATTCATTTTTTTTCATTGTTGTATTCCTTCTTGCTTGTGCTTTATTTGTTTTTAAATTTATTATCTGTGTATATTTTTGCATGTTTGATTTTTCTTGGTGCTAATTTCTAATTATATCTCCTTTTTGAATTTTTTATATGAGTAGAAGTATTTCTCGGCATTTGCATGTGAATATCTTTGAAATGTTCCTTGTTCTTGTTCTTGAATTTTTCAAGGCCTAAAGTGGAAAGTTTCCTTGTTTTGATCATTTAGAGGCTGCACTAAACCTATTTTTGCTTTTTTTTATTAAACTGTGCTTCGTACCAGAATTGTTTGTAGTAGTGAATGGGTTTCTCTTAGTAGCCTACAGCTTTGTTGTTCTGCTTTTCGATTGAGCTTACAAGTTACAGCAAGCAATATTTGATTACCAATTGCATGACAGACGCGTCCATTTCATGTACAGGGAAACCCTTATACAATCAAGCCACTTAAGGGACACCCTTGCTTTAATGTTAAGTCCTCTGAGCTATCCCATATTTGTTTTTCTTTATATAATATCTATGTAATGGTCAACGTCAACTCATGCTTATTCTGATCCGAGTTGTTGATTTTTTTCAAAGAGTGCATTAAATAATACTTTGAAGACACTCCCATCTTATTTAGACTGTCTGATTTTAAAGCCTTTTTTTTCTCTCTCTATAATTGTAAGATCTTTGCAAAATAAGTGTGATCTTAACATTTTGTTGCTGCAATTTGTAAAATGTTATATAGTACTGATACATTGCAATTTGATTGTAATGACCAAATGAGGACCTCATTTAACCTATTATTCCTTTCTTGAAAGTTTTTGTATAACTAATCTCATAGCTTAAATAGTAAACAAGAACACGTTTTTTTAAGTGGTAGCCTTTTCCCCTCCTTAAAATGGCAATTTTCTCAGATCTAAGAAACATACATTCATCGACAATCTCAATCCTAAAACTTAGCTTATGTCGTGAATTTAGGTTCATATTTTATTTTTTATAATTTTGATATTTTGTGTTCTGCTTTATGGTGAATACCTCTGGTTTGCCTACAGTACTGGGGTATTTATTATTTAATACTATCAATGGGCATATTGAGGTAAGACCCAACACTCTCATGGACTTGTGTGACTATATTTTGTTTATCTTCACGTATGATTGCTTTATATATTCCTTTATTGTGTGTTTTTTTATACTAAGAAATAGCTTTTCATATGAATAGAAAAGCTAGACAGGAAAATTAGATTTAATAACACACAATTTAAAGTATTACTAAAACTATCATAAGAAAAGATATGTTTAAAAGCTAAAAGTATTTTATTGATTCAGCATAAAACAATCCATGCAGATTCCAACATTTCATAAGCATAAAATTCTGCCAAATATTCAAACACGACAGCCGGCATAGCCTACTGTCTTCTTTAAAAGATAGCTGTACAGTAAACAAATAATTAGGAAGATGGAATAATTATGTCAGAAATGCAATAAGATTACAAAAACTAAAATGATTTTTGCAGTCACAGAATTTAGTTATAGCCTATGTATGTCTGTTATTACTGTCCCTGTGATTTAAGCCATGTCATTAGTCTAGGCAGTAAGCATGGCCGCAGAAACTGGAAAGGGTTACCGTGTGCTGCATGTGTAAAGAGCTTGGTACAGAAATAACGGACAGGATATATGTGTACCTGGTACAGAAATATCCACTAGCATTGTTACCATCCTATTTCATTATATCTGTCTGAAACACTGATCTTACATTTTGTGATACCTGTATATGTGAATGGATGGGAGGAGCAGTTAAAATATGGCAAGTTTAACCTTTATATCATTGCCGATTGCCCTTAAAGCCTGTTTAGACTTATATCTAGTGATCTCTTTAGAAAAAAAGGATTGGAAGTGAGTAGTAAATCACTTGAGAAAATCAATATGGTTTCATAAAATCTGTTCTTGGGTGTCTCACTGGGCATGAAAGAGTGGTTTATAAGAGTGTATGAAATATACTGAAATATAGGTTTATGAGCTTAATGAAGGGAATGAGTGGCATATTGCTAATTGTGTTACTCCATATAAAGTTTTGCTCTAACTGGATAATAAAACAGTTCAGTGGGTCAACAGATGATTGTCTTCAGTGGAGACTGGTTTATCAAAAGAGTTAAAGAAATAAAGACACAAAAAATAGAATCATCTTGAAAATTCGGTAGTTTATGGAATATGTGATTGTGAGAAATACATGTGAAATATAATCTTGCTCCTGAGTTAAAAATTATTTTGAAATGATAACAAGCGAAATAAGAAAAAAAAATGAGATGCGCGTAACACTTTCTCTTTAAAGATGGTCTTTAAAATATGTTATAGGGCAGCCCTATGCTGTGTGTTCCTAATCATCTTCTTGTCAACTTCAGATCCCTTGTGGAGACAAACGACCATCTACTGAGGGAGTTGGTTGAGACCAGACAGCGACATAAGCATGAGATTGCACAAATGAACTGGAACTACCAGCAGCTGAAGGCCACCATGGGTTACAACACTGGCAGCACCCAGCGGGCAGCAAACACTATCTCTGGAAACTTTGGGAAGGACAACATAAATGAAGAACAGCCTAACT
Source organism: Elysia crispata (assembly GCA_033675545.1). Lineage (NCBI taxonomy): Eukaryota > Metazoa > Mollusca > Gastropoda > Plakobranchidae > Elysia > Elysia crispata. The sequence goes on along the minus strand of JAWDGP010005352.1, from coordinate 189,575 downwards.
CGCTAAAATAAAATTTCCTTCTACAAATTTAAAAAAAATTGAAATTGAATATAATTAAGGTTTAAGTCTTCCAACTTTCAGCTTTTCCAGGCTTTCCAACAATTCTATATTGTGCTTACTTTACTCCTCAAAGCTGTAGTTACTGAAGATAAGGAAAAGACATGCCTGTAGATAAGTGCTTCATTATCACCTTTTTTTAATCCTTATATATCAGTTTAATAGTCAGTCATAGTCATTTTGAAATCCCATCCCAATCATTTTCATTAGTCTGAAAAACTGAACAGTGATGATTAGTAAACCAAAAAATCTGAATGACCGTTTAAAACTATAATTTGTGTTTAAGCTCTCTCTTTTTTTTTCTATGAAAATCTCTTTCACTTAAAGTCATAATTCTCAGTTTGCTTAGTAGAATCCTAATAAGACAACCACCCTCCTAATCTTCCCACACTGACTATCTGACCGTCTATTTCCAGCTACTCACCTCTCCATCTGGTACTTTTTGTCTTGACTTCCAGGTTGTGGCAAGACTTCACGCTTGCTTCTAAATTTTCGTTTCTAAATGTAAAATTGAACCAGTTTCTTAAATTTTAAATTCTGCATGGAATGTGCATGAAAGGAATTCTTAGCAATTAATAATGCAATTTCTTCCTTACAGTCAAATTATTAAATTTGTTGATCCGTTGCACCAGTTTTTTTTTAAAGAGAAGAGAAGGAATAAGGAATGTCTCAATATAAGGAATTTTTAATTACTTAAAGACACCTTTGAATGTGCCAAGAAGGTTTGAAAGCTTCAAAATGTTATGTTAAGGTGCACATTGAATTTCCACTCTCTATGCAAAACATTTTTTTTTTTTTAATTTAAAATTGAGGTATTTTAAAGAATTCCTTTTATCGATTTACACAATATGATTATACACAAACACTTTGTATATACTGTAAATATTAATGATTGTACCGTATGCAGTACAAAAAGAATGCTGAAGATCAATGCAATGCCACTTAAAACCAAACTTTGCAATAAAGAATTTCCCCCTTTTTTTAACATATACTAATGTGTGATTTTCCTTGAACCTCCCTCATTACCGTCCATTCCATTTCAATCTGTTTGCTTTCAAAAGACATGACAATGTTTGTAGATTTTCTTACGAGTTGCTTTACTTAGGAAACATTTCAGAATTTTTAGTACTTATTAGCAAATAATTATTTTCTCTATAACACGTTAATGAAACATGAGTTATAAATAAAATTAAATATTGTTTAAAGTTTCTTCAAAGATCGCACAACAGCTCTGTGTTTTTGAAACATTCAATGAAGAATTATGTGTTAAGTAAATAGGAGGTCTTAAACACATCTGTAGACCTTTATTTTTTTAAATACTACCAACTTAAGTTGGTTGAATGATGTTCTATTTGCTAATCTACCTTTGGAAACAATTAGCCAGAAAAAAATGTCTGATTGGGCTAGTCTTGTGCACAGTTTCAATTTTAAGAACTTGATAATTATGCTAAAGATACACAACTGAAGATATTTATCTCACACAGCTCTCACTTTTAAAACTTTTCACTCTATTTGTGTAAATATTCATGTAGGACTTGAATTTCAATCCAGTTCTTCAACTTAATTCTCATATATGAGAGTAGTGTGTTATTGAAGCCTCATATTCATTTTTAGGACAACTTGATTAGTAGATAATGAAATATCTTGGAATATATGTATGGCATTACATAGTATGAATTCTATAGCTCTGAGAAAAATTGGAGAAAAAACTTTCTTTTCAGATACTTAATCAAACTGATTCTTTGCACTGATTTTGGAGGCTAATCTGGCGTGTGAATATTATGTTCTCCACAAAATAATACACTGATTATAAAATTACTACAAAAAATCTAAAGGCTTTAATTTCAAAATATTTTATACTAATTAATATTTATAGATATTCTTTAGTTTGCCATGTCCTGCCCTTTGTATTGATTCCTTAATCAATAAATTATTTTTTTTATTACATTTTTTTAACTTTTTCTTGGTAACAACACATGGAATAGGCCTTTGGAAGATTTTGTACTATATCACTTTTCACTTGCAAGGGTGTGCCATCCTTTACTAGGCCTTTAGAAGATTGTGCTTGTACAAAATGTGGTTTTTGTTTTTGAATTTGATAAGAAGGGCCTCAAGGCATAGATAGAACACACAATGCTCACTAGTTGAATTTGCAAGAGATAAATACATTAAAAAAAAAATTAACAGAGAATAATCTGAAGAGCTATTTTCTTTTTGTTCCCGTACTTATTTGTCTCCTTGGGGCCTCTTTTTGTTCTAGAATTTTGGTGATAAATTCTTTTCTCTTCTTCTGGCTCTCGCTCTTCTTTTCTTTTTAACAGTTTTGTTGGTTTCGATGTATTCTACTCTTTCAGGTCCGGTTTTATTGTCTTTCCTTCTTAGTTCTTTTCTTCTTTGTTCTAGTTCCTCGATTAGTTTGTCTTCTGCGTTTTGTTCTTTTGTTGTTTCGTTGGGTTTCTCAACAACTTCCGCGAGCGCATTTCCTGATGGTTTCGTTCATAACTTCTATTGACGGCTTTTCATTTCTGAGAATATCAAATTTATTTTTCAGCTTGATTTGAAATGATGGTGCGACTTTTTCTAGTTGTCTCGTATTTATTTTGAGTGGCTTTTTCTTCTTTATTCGTTTTAGTCTCGTGAGCTTCTTGTTGATGGTCATTCTGCTTCTTACCATTCGGTGATCGCTGCCAATATCGACTTTCGTTATTATTTCAGTGTTTTGGATCGTGGTTTTGTCTGTCGTCAAGATGAAATCAATTTGATTCTTGTAATCGCCTCCAGGTGATTCCCATGTCCAATATCTTGGTCTTGGTTATTGAAGAATGAATTTGTTACGAAGAGTCTATTCGCCGTGCAAAAGTCTATCAGCTTTTCTCCTCTTTCGTTCCTCGTCCCGATTCCAAAAGGACCAATCCATTCGTTCTCTTCGTCTTCGTCTTTGACTCCTATTTTAGCGTTGAAGTCCCCCATGATAACGGTGTTTGCGCATTTTTTCTCGATCGCATTTTCTAGGTCTTCATAGAATTTTTCTGCTTCCTCGTCATCGTAGTCTGTAGTTGGAGCGTAGACTTGAATTATTTGTAGTGACCCCTCTTGGAGTTTGACTTTGCACGAGATGACTCTATCCGAAGGACAAGGAAGGCAGAGAGACATCAGACAGAGAAGAGATATTAGAAATCTGTAAATCATTCTATGCAACACTCTACGAAAACACCATACAAAGCCCAACGAATTTACAAAGAGAAAGTGCAGACAAGGATGAAGTACCACCATTCACTGTGGACGAAGTCAGGAAATGTCTAAAAGAAATGAGTAAAAACAAAGCGCCTGGCCCAGATGATATCACCAGCGACGTACTGCTGCTTGGAGAAGAACCGGTTCTAAAGTACCTGACAAGCTGTTACAACAAAATCCTCAAGACAAAAGAAATCCCACCCAGCTGGGATGAAGCGAAGATCATCATACTATACATAATAGGAGACCCCGGCGACGTAAAAAATTATCGTCCCATCAGTTTGTTGTCACATAGTTATAAGTTGTTCACTAGATTACTGCAAAAAAGGATGGAGAACACCCTGGATGAAAATCAACCTAGAGATCAAGCTGGATTTAGAAGGGGCTTCTCAACCACGGACCACATTTTCACCCTCAACCAGGTCATAGAGAAATCAAACGAGTACAACTTACCTCTGTGCGTCGGTTTTATAGATTATGAGAAAGCTTTCGACTCCGTAGAACACTTTGCCATCTTCGACGCGCTGCGGAAAATTAACATCAATGAAACATACGTTGCCATCCTCGAAAACATCTACCAAAAGGCTACAGCACGAGTTCATATCGACAATCTGGAGTCAGAAACATTCCCCATAAACAGAGGGGTCAGGCAAGGCGATCCAATCTCTCCGAAAATGTTTACGACAGCCATGGAGATGATATTCCGAAAGGCAGGCCTAGAGCACGGAATAAACGTAGACGGCGAAACACTTACCAACCTGAGATTCGCAGATGACGTCGCACTTGTAACAGAAAAGATAGAGGACATGGAGGAACAATTAAATAAACTGAACACCTTGAGCCTAGAAACAGGACTCAGAATGCATAAAGGGAAAACAAAATACATGACCAACTTTGAAAGCAACGAAAATATATACATAGAAAATGAAGAAATCGAGAAAGTCAACAGTTATAAATATCTAGGCCAAACTACCCATCTCAAAGAAACAACAAAAGAAGAAGTAACTTGCAGGATAAGAGCTGGGTGGAGTTGCTTCGGAAGAAACAAAGAGATTTTTCAAGACGAAAAGATGCCACTCTCCCTCAAAAGACAAGTCTACAACCAATGTATCCTCCCTACAATGACTTACGGCTGCCAAACATGGTCACTAACAAAAGCTCTGACACAAAAACTGAGAGTAGCACAAAGGGCAATGGAAAGGAAGATGCTAAGAATAAAACTCAAAGATAAAGTACCGTGCAAAGAAATCAGAAGAAGAACACAAGTAAAAGATATAGTCGACTTTATAACCAAGCAGAAATGGAAGTGGGCTGGTCATGCGGCAAGGTATCAAGACAACAGATGGACACTCAGAGTCACCGAGTGGCAACCTAGACACGGGAAAAGATCACGAGGAAGACAAGTGAGGCGGTGGCGAGACGATATTGTCAAGATCAAGGGCGCCACATGGAGCAGAGACGCCAAAGACAGAGATGGATGGAAGGCTGACGCGGAGGGCTACTTCCTGCAGTGGAGGGACACAGCCTTGTAAATTTGTAAAAGTAAATCTGAAGAGCAGAAAAATATGTCTGTTGAATCCAAGAAGGGGTTGCATATTGAGTAGGTCTCGTGTCATTCAAGTGAATCTCATTGACTACCAGAAATGGTAACCAGAGTTACCTCTCCTTGTGGAGAGGTTATCGTCTCTTTATGAAGGGGAAGGAAGAGCTTTGGATCTGTTTGATTCAAATTCATTGAGGTTCATCTTATCTCAGCTTTTGACTCCTGTGAATGCTACTATGCTAATATATACAGGAATAAACAAACTGAGATCTTGATTTTAAATATAAAACAAATCAAAAAGACAAAAAGGAAAGCAAGTTTATGTGACTTCTTTCTAGTTTTAATTTTGATGTACCGAATTGCCTCAAACCTATTTTAGAAAAGATCCTTTTTATTACTTTTTTTTTTTAGTAGAGCTCTGTCCAGTGTTTATAATCTGAATGATCAGAAATGGATTTAAATATTAAGCACAAAAAGGTATAGAAGTAGACTACTATATATTTTAATGCTGATTTGAAATAACTATGAATTTGGCTTATGACAATATCAGAGATTGAGGTACAGCTTGTAATGGATGCTGATAAAGCCACCTCAAAGAAAATCAAACTTATGTTGCATGCCATAATCTCCTGAAAATTCCATCTTTTTTCTTTAAGAAAAATGAAAGATAGCTGGGTAGAATAATTGAGTTTTGTGATAAGAGGTTTCCAAGCAATGTTAGTCAAAGAGGTATTTGTGAGAGATCATTGTCATAACAATGGATACCTGCCTCTCCCCCTTGCCTTGCTTAGGTCTTACATTTCGACTTTTTAGTAATTCGACATTTGTCCTAGATCGTTTTTATTTCAAATTATCAAATAAGAACTGGATTTTCATCATTTTATGCTGAAAAAGAGAGAAAATATGCTTTTCTGGCAATTTTGAAGTATTGTCCTTGTTTGCACTTTTAACAAAACGACTTATTACATGTGCATCAAATGTTTTAGAACTTCCAGTCTTTGGTGATACATGTATTTTGCATCTTTTTGCAAGCAACATGATAATGTTCATTATTCATTCCATTATACCTTGTTGCAATTAGCCCTATATTATGGACTTCAGAAACAGGAAAAATTAGAAAGATTTAGATATTCATAGTTCAGTGTAATTGAGATTGAGTTGCCCTTTCTTGCTTTATTCCATAGATGTGACTGCCACTAAAAAGCATAAATTGAATCATTAACAAGAGATTGGGGTTATCAGCTTTGCTGAATAGCATGGTATTAGAGAAGAAGGGTCTTTGAAATATTAAAAGTCAGCTTGTGCCATTACCCATTTGATTGGGTCTTCGTAAAGGATGGAAGCCTGTTGTTGGTCTTTCCCAACTGTCCAGATTAAAAAGTATATTGCACAAAATCAGAATACAGTTAGTAAAAACATCTGTAGGGAATTGATTACTAGATATAGATTTTACTTTCTTTTTACTCAGTCTCATCTACAGTTGAGTCCAAATAATTCGAATCCTGATAGTTGGAATTCTTGGATATTTCAAAGTCGTTTAACTTTACCGAATATTTCTCTATTTAAGCTTTATTAAGAAATATCGGTTAGTTCGAATTTGGAAAGAAGGATCTGGTTAATTCGAAGCGATTTTAGCGTGATTTTTTTTATTCTGACATAGTGAGAGCACTTTTCCAAGCTTCTAAAACTAAGTACATGTAGTGCTATGCTCCGCGGGGCAAGTGATTCTGGCGTGTGTGTGCCCACCTACGTTACAGACAAGAGTCTGCGATAAGGCTACAAGAGAGAAAGGGGTTAGGCCCTCCCTGCACACTTGTACAACATTTCTGATCTGTCATCCACATTTTTTTGACTCTCTTTCTCTATGTATTCTGATAATTCGAATTTCGGATAATTCGAAGTCCTTTTTTGATCTGAAGGACTTCGAAATAAGCGGACTTGAATGTACTTTTCTTAGCATTCACATTTGATTGCACTCAGAGCTGCAAGCAATCTTTCCTGAATTTGATTTTAGTATAGCAATCTCTCAAACACCAGCGATGAATGTAGATTAGGTCCATTGATCTAGCAAGCTTACCATTCCAGAAATAGAATTCATGCTTATCCAGAGAGAATGAAATAAGTAAAAAGAAATGATTTGCTGACCTTAGCCCATATCAATTTTATGAGGCATGCCTTTTTATCACACAGACAATGTAAATAGTGTCATCGGAAAATAATTATTGCAATACTTATCCCCAGTATCATTCCAGATTACTCTTCATCCAAAGTCAGTTTCAACATTGGCTGAGAAGTTGGATAAATATTTCTTTTCATTGTTTTCAGGATTAAAAAGAAAACTTCTTAAGGATTGATTTCAGCATTAAGCTTTTATTTACAATAAGTATAATGAATCAATCATGCAAAATGCTGTAGCCCATTAAAAGGAATAGGGTGAAAAAAAATTTATTACAGAAAAAATCTTTCCATGAACATTATTTTATCAAGTTGTCAACTAATGCCTTTAAATGCAGGTGGGTGGTTCAGCTGTCCATGGCATCAAACTGTTGAAAGCACGAAAAAAAAAGGCTGTACTAAAGAATGGGTAAAACTATCACTCATTTTGAGCTACATTCACTTTGCTGTATATGTGAAATACTATCTAGGTGTGAAAGAAACTTGCAAATCTCTTTTTACATGTGCAATCTACACACATTAATGACATAAATTGTGGACCACAGAAACAGGAAAAATTGAAACTGATTGCAAATTCATAGTTTGATGTAATAGATTGAGTTGCCCTATCTCACTATGTGAGTATTGCAGACAACTAATTAAAATTTTCAAATCATTTTATCAAAATGATTAGACTGGTTATGATGTACAAGTCAATATAAGAGTCAAAGCCCACCAGGGCAGTCATAGAATTCAGCTTGTGTGTCTGGGTTAATATTACTTGCACTACTTAGAGTAACTTAGACAACTCCCTAGTCCCGGCACCTGGAACGATCTGTATGCCAAAATCTAAATGCCACTTTGCCAAGTAGAACCTGTATGCAAGCTTCACCAGGTTCTAAATATTCTACTTGTGTAATTCTTCAGATGGTCATTGCGTTTGCAATATTATTCCAATGATGAGGGTTGCAAAATCTCTTGTCCATGCTGGACATTCTATATTCATGAATATGACTTTAAGTTGTTGCATGTTGCCTAAAGCTTGGCTTTTTAAGAATTGTTTCACTGAATGCAGTAAACCTTTCATATAATGAGATACTCGGCCCTCCAGTATTTTCTTGGCCGTGTTGAATCTTAGATCTTGTTGGATAAAAGGTAACTTTAAAATAAAAAAAAAGAAAAACCCTCCAATTCTTCCTCCCTCCCCATCTCTCTATCTTCAAGTAGGGCTCATCTCTCTCACACTTCATCTCTATTCTGTTTACCTTTCTTGCTGGCTCTCAGATTGCCTTATGTTTCCTCTACCTTCTTGTTGCACAAGCCCTTCCTTCTCCCTGATACACTAGTCTGCAGGATGTATGCATAAGTACACACATCATCAAATGCTGCTGTTACACTATTACTATGTTACAGTAAATTTATCGCTCCCCAAAACCCTTGGTATGTAGATCTAGTGTATATGTTATTTTTTGAAGTGGTTTTCTTCTAAACCGAGGCTGATAAATTTGATACTCCTTTATCGAAGGTTTATTTATAGAGGCAAAGATGAAAAAATACCTATCCCTGGTTGAGCCCAAGGTCGTGTTGGGTCCGAGTTCATTGAATTCAAAGTTAACAGTATTTTTAATGTGTATTATTCAGACCTCTAAAATATATGTCCATTTAGGCAAAATCTGTTAGTAACAGTTTAAATATACGAGGGCTCTTTCATAATTAACCGAAAAATGCCTGTAAAATCCGCGTTTTTTATGCTATCAACAAAATTCTTGCACCTGTTCATACCTTGACTCGTCCTTCATTTCTCTACGTAACAGCCAAGTCTGTCAACACACTTCTACCAACGCGGCACCATGGAATAGATACCCTCTCGGAAGAAACTTCCGTCAAGGTTTTGTAGCCATTTCCGCACATGGTCAACAAGCTCTTCATCGTCATCAAAGCGCTTTCCTGCCAGCTCACGTTTCAGTGGCCCAAAGAGGTGATAATCAGATGGTGCGAGGTCTGGACTGTGTGGTGGGTGTGGCAAAATCTCCGATCCATATTTCTCTAGCCAACCTTGCGTCACTCGTGCTGTGTGGGGTGTAGCGTTGTCGTGTTGCAAAATGACCCCGTTGGTCAACTGCCCTGGGCGCTTTCTGCGAATGGCCTCCCTAAGCTTGTCAAGAGTTTGGCAGTACCTTGCAGCATTGATTGTTTCTCCAGGCTGTAAGGTTTCGAACAGAAGAACACCACGACTGTCCCAGAAAACAGTTCCCATTATTTTCTTTGCTGACCGCATGACTTTGAATTTCTTCGCGACAGGTGAGGATGGATGTTTCCATGTCATCGAATCTTGCTTTGTTTCTGGGGTGCAATGGTGCAACCAAGTCTCATCACCGGTGACTAAGCTGTCAAGAAAAGTCACATCGTACCCTAGAAAGTCTCCGCCGGCGTTGGCAGTATGCCCGTGAACCCTGCGTGAGTTCTTGCTTCTTCTCAAAAGTTCCCTGCAGATGTCCAATCTTTGTTCTTTATGATTGTCTGTCAATTGCTTAGGAACCCATCTTGCGCTGACTTTTCTGTAGCCAAGTTCATCAAATACAATTCTATGGGCAGAAGTTTCCGAAATTTCAAGACTGCTTGCGATTTCATGAAGTTTCAACCTCCTGTCTTGACGAATAAGCTCATCAACTCGCTTCACATTGTCTTCTGACGTCGCAGTTATCGAACGCCCTCTCCCTTCCCTGTCTGTCAAGTCGGAATGGCCGGCTTCAAACAAATTACACCAGTGATAGACTTGTGTACGGCTTATAACATGCTCACCATATACACTCTGAAGTTCTTTATGAATTTCGGTAGGATTCAGACTTTTGGCGTTCAAAAAACGTATGACAGCTCTGATTTCCTCCTTTGACCAAGTTTCAAGGTGGGCCGCCATCTTTAAAATCGTCTAGACATTCATTGTGCATAATGATGCACTTCATAATTTCTGGGAACATCCGTAAGGAAATCAGGAATATCATGTCGTTTACAGAATTAAAAAAGCTCCACGGGTTGCTGAGCAATGGGCATTTTTCGGTTATTTCTGAAAGAGCCCTCGTAACTATTTTGGCCTTGAAGACTATTTGAACTGCATAAAGCGCCTTGCAATATAAATAATTTGGACCTTGCTGATTCTAAAATGATAGTGATAGCTCAATGCTATGTTGTGATGCATATGCAAGAGCTGCCCTGGAAGTGAGTTTTACACAGTCACTAAAAATGAAAAGGTATATAGACTCAAGTGCCTAAGAAATGAAGAGAAATAAAGGACAAGGCAGCATGTGTGAATATATTGTAGAACACTGCTAGGGCAAGTACAGCTTTATCTTGTAAAATCTTAAATATCTTTGTTTTAAAGTTTTATAACTGTTTCAAGGTGCATCCTGCAAGCTGTAAAATAGCAATTAAAACTCCAAATCCCTGACCTTTCGTTATCCTAAGAACCAGATAAAAATTTTGAAGAAAAAAAAGAGTATTTGGTCTCTTCTTCAGCATTCCTGCAATGTACTACTTCTGAAAAATGTACGATCTAGCAAGTTGAATTTGAAGCTAGAGCTCAGGCTGGAACTCTTCAGTCTTTTCTCGACTCAAATTTGTTATTTATGGAACCACTACGAACTATTAAAACTTTAAAAAAAATGATGTACAGCATGGCTGCTAATAAAGTTTTGGAAAAAGGAAGTTTTCTAAGCAGGAAATAGGAAGAAAGAATATTTTATTGAATTTTTAAAAATCCACGTAAAAGAGATATTTGTTTTTCGCAAGACAAAAAATGAAAATAACCCGATTTCAATATAAACTTATTTAGCATTTACATAATTGAAAACAATTAGCTCTAAATTGTTTAGGGTAGATCTAGATCAAGGTTTGTAAAGAATATTTTTCAGTCACAGGGGTAGCAGGTCATTACTGAATCTTAAGAGCTTTAGATCTACAGGATTTAGCATAGAGGCAGATGCTGAGGCCTTCACTGGAGAATGGTAAAGAGTACATGATTGTATTCATTCACTTAACACCCCACCCATTACCATAAGCCAATCCTCATTATGGTTGTTCGGTAAGTTTGTGTTACTCAGTGGGAAATATAGCTTCGAATTTTATAGGCATAAGAACTACAGCCCAGCTGAAGCAACTCCTAGTTCGATTCTATTGGTCAATGCCACATAAAGCTGGGCCGAAAGTGTGGTACTTTGCCCAGCTTGCTTTAAATTGTAAATAAAATAAAAAAAAAAAAAAGACATCGCTTATGGTGTTTGACTTATAATTTATTTTATTTATTAATGTGAGGTTTATGTACTTACAAGGACATAACTCATCAGCTGCACAAACTTGGTTTACAAATCAAGTCACTAGATAGACCATAGATAGGGAAAAAAATATCAATCAAATGGCTGTATAGGAACATTTTTTTCCTCTACATTTGAAAATTTCAAGCAACCTTCACCTCAATAACATAAATTAGTAGTTCGAAATGCATACATACATATATATATATATATATATGCTCCTTAAAAAAACCTAGATTTCTTTTATAACCTATGACTTACTGATGACATATTATTTTGCACCAATTTCATTTTGACAAAATTAAAGAGAAAACCCCTTTTTTTTTAAATTAAAAATGTCAAGCTTTTAGTTTTCCCATTAAAAAAGCCAATTAAATTGCTGCACATCTCCTCTCAAATCCAGGGATACTTTTTTCCCAAACCTAGCTTAACATTAGCCATTCCCTGATGAAACTGAAATTTAAGAACCAAGGGAAAAAAACCCCAAAATTACCTTATTAACTCCATTTATATTTTACAGATGTACAGATGTTTATCTTATCTGCCTGACTTTTTTATCTTCACCACTTTCCATCTGCATTTTACATATCAACTCATCAACTTTTTTTTCAAAAGATGTCTCATAAAATTGCCCCTGGTGTATTATTCTAATTTACTTCTTATGTCCTTTATTGACCTGGGAGAATTTAAAAAAGTGGGTTTGCTATTTGTTAACTATAATTTCAATTTCAACACACCATGTCACTAATAGTGAACACAGTGATTTTATTACAGAAACTCTGTATATTCATTAAAATAAAAATAAAAAGAAGTCTCCAGAATGATTTTTAAAATCGTTTTACAAATTAAAAAAAATAAGGACTGAAAACGATATTTTTTAACACAAGTGAATGATAATGATATCTACAATGAATGTTTGATTCCACAAAAATTTCTTTTTTGCAAGTCTTTTTCTCTTTCTTTCTTTTTATAAATATTGAGATACATTCAAAAGGCCCAATTTGATATATGAGGTCTTTTCCTTGAATAAAAAAAAATAAAAAAAATTCATCCATATACACCATTTTGATCTTTTCTTTAATATTATGTATGTTCTATTTGGCCCAAATCAAGTTTCAGCAATGAAGAATAAAGGGGCTTATTTTTCTTCATTCGCAGAAATGTTTGACTAAGACTAATAATTGACCGGCATAATATTGAAAATACCTTATTAAAATATACAAAATACATTTCACAATGAATAAGAAAGAGTATGAAGAATTTGAAAACTGTTCTGTATTTATAGAACAAGACAAATAAATCAAAACATGGCAATCCAAATAATCCCTAATTTTACAAAATATATTGTAAAATTAAATAAGATTACTGAATACAAACACAAGATCTATTGCAGACAAAATTCTCAATACAAATATGTAAAGATTGAACTAGGAAACTATGACACTGCACCTCTCTCACTTAAAACGAATGAAGTTCTCATGTAAAGGTGAAAAGGGAAGGGAATAATTATCTGTTGAAAAAGGGGAAGGAAATAACTTGCAAAACAAAAAAATGAAAAACAGTGAAGTGGAATAAAGTGTGCAAAACTGCAAACATTGCTAAAAATGTTGCTTACTGATGACTTTTTGATGCAGCATGCCAACCAAACATGATAATTTTTACAGCTATTACACATCCTCAAGCATTTCTTTAAGTTTTACAAATCAACAAAATCCCCTTACTGCAGGGCAGAGATAAAAATATGAAGTTCCAAGCTCAGTTATTGATGAGGTTGGTTACTAAAAGGCCTTGAGTGGACTCTGGGTTGCTCCTGGCCTGTATTTCACTCCAATACTGTTGCAGTCCCCATTGATTTCAAATAATGATGCTTACAAAGTATAAAAGCAAAATATTACAGAGAGTTCTGGACTCATAATCTAAAGATCAATGCAAAATGTAAGTGCCATCTTGAGGCAGTTGGTTGGTACATTTTATCTACCATTCTTGACAACACAGCTTCCATGTTCAAATACTCAGAAAAGATTTGGAAAATAACAACTGAATTACCTCTTCCCCTCCCCCCTTCCTGAACTCTTATTCCTCTGGTAAATCTACATTTTGAAACTTGACAAAAGTAAACTGCCCTGTGTCCCAAAGCCTAGATGTTTTTTTATAACCTATGATTTACGGATGAAATAACATAGAGCATAAATGGTGGTATGATGTATTATCTTTATAATGAGTTTGATATATATACAATTAAAAATATAAGGTTTTAAAAAATCACAGCAAATGAAATGAGAGGCATGCTGAACAAAAAAAAACTTGGATCATTGACTTCACACCAATATTTTCATTTAGCAAAATTTGTACAGTGTTTTGAATATAAATGTTTTTTCCTTTTGTTTTATCTTTACTCATAAAATGGAAACAAAAAATCTAAAAGAAACTCTCTTTCTGTTGAGGCATTAAAATATATATATATACACACCTGTTCATAATTTTGGTGTAAACAATTTTACCGTTTCTAAGCATTTAGCTCATCCACAGTTCTTCCTCTCACACTAAATATCGGGCCGCTGGAAATGTGGAATATTTTTCTTAAACTGATTAACATGTACATATGCAAAGTAAATGAATATGTCGAATTGAAATCATTCAATTCCAAAGAACAGCCATAAAAATATTGAAAATGCTGATGAAAAGGCCAACTTCAATCCAACATAGGCAGGTGGCAAACCTTTAACAACATTACTTCGGGAAGTCAAGTCTTCAGCAAAGTTGACTGTATCCTTCAAAATTTATGTTATTATGTACATCATTTAAAATCAAACCTACAAAAAAGTACAGCATCAATTTGTCAAGTGACAAAAACACGATCAGAAGGCAAGACTAATAAGGTATGGATCAAGAAGGTATAAGAATGGTTTACCTTTATATTTATTAGAGTTCAATTTACATTTCCAAAACTCATTTCTACCCAAGACTGGATTTTCCATGAAAGCATGACCAGCAATATAAAACAATAGGAAAGACACACTGATGAAATTTTCTATTTACAAATCAAGAAGTTCAGCGTCAGATTATAAATGTGCCTTTACTTGACTTGAAGCACCTACTTTTGAATTATTCACAATCAGACAAAAATTTTTCATCATATAACATTGGGAAAAAAAACGCTTTATCATTCCAATATGAGGCATCACCAGTAAATCATGATGATGCAAAATTATGATAAAAAATGGTTATTCAATTGTGAAAGACATATTTTTACATCCAGAGAACAGATAGACCTGATCACAAAACTCGTCTTTCAAAGACTAGGCTTTAGAAAAATGCATGTACAGTAGCTAAGGATTGTTATGCACAGCAATTGCTTCATTGAAGCACAGATTATTACAATAATCAAGAGGTACATACATTTATTGCAACACCAACTTACTTTAGATAAAAAAAAAATCCAACCCAAAAACAACCAATAAACTTACAAATTACCCGTTACACTACAAACTGAAATACCTATGGTCTAAATTAATTGTGACAAATGTCTTGAAACTTTAAAAGTATTCAAGACTACCTGGGGGCAGCATAAAAAGTGAGCAGGATGATAAACTAATGTCAACATTAAAAAAATGCACACAAAAAATAGGGACTGAATACTACAAAAGTGATTGTTTCAGGGTCACAAAGGTTATTATAGTAATTTACAGACCATATTGAGCCACAAGCGCTTTCTATTGTTCTTTAGTATTGCGACTACCATGACTCAAAATAAGAGATTATCCATATGAGATAAACATTTCTCATTTCCTAGAGTATCAAGGATAGATACTCATTTTTTCCCTCCAATGATATTAGCTTCTGAAGTCTTTATGTCATTTAGACGCTTTTGTGTATGTGAATGCAATAAACATACATGATTCAATGCATCTATTTCTGTAGAGATATTGCTCTTACACAACATGTCTAGATACAACATATGCAATTTAAATCTTTTAAAACAGGATAATAGATACTAAGGTTAATCATCATATATGATAAGCAAAAAATAATTGTCAATCCTTGAGGTGGCAAAAGCAGGTGAAACCTACAATCCTTTAAATTGGCAGTGATTATCTCTTAGATAGATTTAGCACACTAAGAAACATCCATCCTCCTGTAGAAAAGCAGGTAAGGCATGTGGCGTTCACTGTGCTGTAGAACTTGTTTCTCTTGAATGGCATATACCTCGCTGTCATCAAAGCGCAACCAGCCACTAGCTATAGGCAGGAACACATCACTTGTGTAATGACCATCAGTCATCTTCAAGCCATGATGATTGACAACTGCACACATAAAACAGAGGTGAAATTAGTTAGAAAATACCAAAGAATTGAAGACTTCTTACCCTCTCAGAAAACCTTTAAAATTTCATTAAATCTTTATCAATAGTAACAGACCTGCCACTCTCCAAGGAAAGAAAATCTGAATGATTCGGTCGAAAGATCTGAATCTGCTAAAAAAAAATCTGAACGACTCGCTTTATTTTTGCCCTCTATAACATCCATTACAAAACACATATAATGCTGTCTTTGGTGGATTTTCATTCATCGGTTTAGCTCTGAACTCTGATAAAAACTAGTTTTCTTAGCTTGTAATTCTTCAATGATGAACAATTCTAAATAATCACAAGATCTTTTTTCCATTCCTGTTTCAGTTTAAATCAAGTACTCTATGCCTTACAATACTTTAAGTGACTCAATAAATTGTATGGCATTGGCATTATGCTGCATTTGATGAATTCACAAAGAGCAGAGCTGCCAACCTAGCTCCTGTGAAAAGTATACCTGACTTCAAAAGGCTTATTTTTATATGGAAAGGAGTAAATGTACTCCTTCTGAAAGGATTAAAAAATGACATATTTGATGCTCTTTCCTGCTTATAGATAATTTTGCTGCATGGTGTATAGGCATTTCTCACACTTGGCTCGGAAAATTAAAAATCTTATGAATTTTGCTGGATCCAGCTGTTGAAAACGTAACAAGATATTTCATGACAATTGGCTGGAAAGAATAATATTCCATTTTATAAATAATCTAAAGACGTAATCCGATCTATTGTTTAATCACTTCATTGAGAAACAGGTCAATTTAAGTACAAAACTACGCTGTGACATTGAGACTAGTTAAGCATTATGTCGCACGTAACTTTGATTTAGATCTAGAATCTAGATCTAAATTCTACATTAGATAAAATTATCAAAATCATAGATCTTGTGAAGATTGTAAAGTTTGCATCCGGATAAAACTTCTTAGGCCTATTATCAGATCTAGATTTTACTTTTCACAGATCTACAATTACTGAGTCTTGATTTACTCTAGTTCTATTTAGGATTTCTCAATCGATCTTGATAACTAACAAGATATAGATGAAAAAAGCGCTGTCCTGTAGTAGAAATTACTCTTAGAAGATAAAATAAGGATAATCCTTCGTTGGAAAAAACAGCGAAGTCTGGATGTGAAGATAGAGAGAAGGTAGCACAGATGAATAAAAGATAAAATAAACAATTCGGCAGAATCAATATTTGGGATGGTTACAACTAAAATATTAACATTAATTTCGATACCGCATTCAATAATATATAATAAAAAACAATATCGATATTATAACTACATCGTCCGTATTTATTCTTTAATGCAGGTTGTAAAAAATATTTTTAATTGCCGAGGTGACAACTTAGTTTGGAAAAAAATCGGAATATTTCCTAAATATTCGGAAAATCGGAAACGGACCAAATTTGCATAAAAAATCAGAATGATTCCGATTAAATCAGTATGAATGGCAGGTCTGTAGAAACCACTGTGGGATGATTTGTCAACTTAAAAAATATTATATATATGTACATATTTGAAAGTCAAGTATTGTTGGATATGGCATTTCACCTTGAACTTAGTTGAAACTTTCAATTCCCTTAAAGCTTATCCATTCATAAACTTGAAAACAAAAAGCTTTTAGTACTTACCACCAAATAATTTGTAGCTCCTGGATTTAGAGGACATATATTTGTTTTTGCCCACCCTGGAGAGAGTTTCTGAGCGGGGAGGGGGGGTAAGGATCTTGTATTAAGTCAATAAAATTAACAGAAAAGTACGGCGACTAAAAACACTGCAAAAGTGGATCTTTAGTTTTTCCTTTTTTGTTGCTTTTACCGGCGCAAAGGTGCGAGATTGACCACTAGCTGATCCCTGATATGCGGTAACCACCCTCAGTGACGCTGATAAGAATTGTTTTATGGCCCTTTAGGCGCGTGAGGCAAGGGTCCGATTAAAAGTGATGATTTTTTAAGCAATATCATCTAGTCCTTATGCGGGATCTACGATGCGGATGCTCAAATGTTTACTACAGTCTTATTCTATAATTTTTCTACTCTCATTTAGTGTTTTTTTCTTTCAAATCCGTTAAGAAGTGTGAGTTATATTAACGATTGCGCACAGTGTGTTTTAGGAAGTGAAAAAAAAAGTGAGTGCCAATTTTAATTCATAATAACTAAATTTTGCAACCAACGATTTTTATTTTTTTTAATTGCTTTCAATTCGTTTTTCTTTGAAGATTTTAACATCAAAAACCGTATCCTAAAATGTAAAAAAATAAAAGCGTTGTGCAGCTTTGAACTGAGGCTTTCCATATCATGGGTTGTCATAGAAAATTTTCGCCAGTCATATGTTATGAAAAATATGTGTTAGTTTCATAGGGTCTAAATGTTACACATTTGAAGTAAACATAGCTATACAGTGATGGATAGTTTTTTTTTCAGTAAGATAAACTATTTTGTCCTACCTACTTGCTTCATGTGGGCATGAGTTAAAATCTCTCTTCATTTGTTTTTGTAGCTTAGCAGGCATTGTGGAACATTTGCAAAAGAACCATACTGACAGATTGAAAATTTGTGCAGACTGTGCGGCAGAGGATGCTTGAATTGAGCGCAAATAAGACAATGAAAAAAGCCTAGCTAGAGATGCTAAGGATCAAGTTAGACTGGCTTTTCATGGCGGAATCTTTATTTGAAATCTTTGCCACTGACACTTAAGCCAAAAAATCCGCAAGCAACTAACAAAGACAGCAATAGACACAGTGGTAGCAAATCCAGTTAGAATTAAAGTATAACAAGATCAACTACAGCTTCAGGGATGTACATGTAGCAGTCTCACACTCGCAACCAGTTTCTCAACAGACATAGATAAGGCAGATGAAGTTATTGGATTATAAATGAGGCACTACAGAAATGCATTTCCAAACAAAATAATCCCTAAGCATCATATTTTAGAGAAACATTGTGTGAGCTGGATAAGGGCCCATAGGTTTGCTATGGGATTTAATGGGGAACAGGGAGGAAAAATGTTACATTCTATGATAGCCAAAATAGAGCACAGGGCAAGAGGTACGAGACGTGAGAGAACAAAGACAGCTTTCACTATGGAGACATCAATTTTGAAAACCACCCAAAGCTCACTAAGAATAAGATTGTAACACAACCAAAATCTCACAAGTGCTAACATTAATGTTGACAGACCTTTGAATTGATTCATGTGTACATTGTGACAAGTGTACTCACTTCTTCTAGCATTATAAACTTCTTTGTTACTCAACACACCTCCTTCAGTCAGTCACTTTATTACTAATTCATAAAAACAAACCTTATCATCAACGCACCAACAAGCTAAAGATAAACCAACACCCTAGCCTAGATTATCAACCAGTTATCTAACCAGCAGCGCCTCTCAAGCAGCGACCATCTAATAAACATCCCCTACTGACCATTTGGTTCTACATTTCAAGCTGATTTTCATACCACTGTAAGCTTAATTTTTACTTCATTTTCGCATATTACTTTGAAGAAAAATGTTGGTTGCAAATAAAAGTTATTTAAATTTAAACCAATCTTGCTTTTTCACAGTCAATTTGAAAAAATAGGTAGTTTTTGACTATTTGTAAGTAAGTGACAATTGTGCATATTTCATACAAAAATGTATCAAATAAAACAGCTATATTTTATCTGCATGTTCCTAAAGTTAAATAAGTAATTGGATATCATTTAATTTAAGTTCCCTTGGTGTTAAAGTTATAAGAAAATGTAAAATATCAGTCAGAAAATTGACTGGTGCACTAGGCTTGCAAAGGTAAAGTTTTATGACCCGTGACCGTGATTTGACCTTGGTGGGCGCGTGAGCGGTCGTCTTAATGGCTTTTCGCCTAGAGAACTAAAAGTTGGGTAGTTAGTCGCCGTAAAAGATAGCGCCTTGTAAGTTTTTTCTTTATTTTTAAACATAAAAAAATTTAACACTAAACATAATCTTTCTCTGTGTTAGCAAAAATAGCGAAGAAACTAAGCATGTATTTATCTTACATTGCAACTGAAACAGAAAAACTGTCTTAATCTTCATGATTGCAAATTCAAAAAGGTTATAGCTATACTCTGAGCAAGTTAAAACACAAGAACAAAAATGTATGCTTAATTCTATAAGTAATATGCTACATTTCGAAATTAATTTCTCACCCTAATAAGTCATTCAAAATTTTAAACAGTTTAATTACAAGAAAACAAATTTTCTTTCACGACTGGACAAGACAATTATTCCAGTCCATTTCCAAAAAAGGAATTGTCTGCATGAGGGTGAATTAAAAGAATACAAACCTTTTGGAATGGTGAGATCTACGTCAAAATCAATTTTCTTTTGTATCTTTTTCCCATTGCCATCTGAATACTGGAAGAGCTTGAGATGCATGATAAGAACGGGGGGTAGGACATCAAAGAACATTCGCCTCTGACCCTGGATCTGCACAGGCCAAGAGTGGTTTCAGGAAAAATTAGAGGCTTTCTTTAAAGGATTTTTTAAAATTTTCAATATATAAGGTGAAAAGTAATTGAGACCTAAAAGCCTGTTCAGCAGATACATTAAATCTAAAACATTTCACAGCTAGGAATAAATTTCAGATTTACTAGCTTCATAATACTATTGGGTTGAAGAAATTATGTAAAACATGGCTCTGCAAAATCTCAACAAATCTAAAATCACGTTTTCGAATGAAAGCTCAGAAAAAAAAATACTTCACATCTGACAATATCTTTAAATTATGATTTGCAATAGCAGACTTTGAAAAAAAAAATTTTTGCCAGACTATATTTTTTCCTCTCTGTATCATCTTATCAATAGAATTATTGACTGCTTATATATATAATGGTATACTCAAGGGTGATTTATTACTCTAATATATACATTAATGCTTATGTTAAATCTATCTTGATTTGGATTATCTATCAGTAATTTGGAGCACACTTCTATTTAAATTTTTCATTTTACAAAATAGAAAAGCATAAATTGGAGTATATTTTGACAGTGAGAAAGGATCCAAAAATTCTGCGCTTGTTGCCATTTAGCTTTTTCATTTCTTTTTCAAGTCATCGAAAAGCAATTCTAAAAGTAGATTTAAATCACAGAGGTTATGAAATTGAATGGGAAAGATATTATGTCCAGTTAAATTAAAGGGGTCTTAGATTTCCAGAAACCAAACCAATGACAATTCCTTACTGACAGTGAGCAATCACTTTCAAATCCACTTCCTTACCTTTCCTCCATCAATATCAAGTAAAGTTTCAGAGACATTCAGTCGTTGCAAAGCATCAGTTACATTATGGACATTCTCACCCTGCAGAGCAAAAAAAAAAAGGTCAACATGATTATTTTTTGCTTAGCCACATCTCAAAAGCTGAAATAAATGAGTTGAAGATAAAATGTACTGATCAGGATAAGAAGGAAATATTTGGTATTTACAAAGAACGAATGAAAGGAAAAACTCAAATTTATGCATATTGAATAGAATGTGCACCATACATTTATCAATCATAGAGAAAACTTTCTATGTTCAACATGTCTTGAATACCAAAAATTCTTTTTGGACCAGATCCAAAGTTTTACATAAATTAACATAAGCTGACCTGGATATCAAGCTTCAGAGTGAAGAATGAGTCTAAAGTATCACTGTTTTTACCAGTCTCACGGGTCAAACATGACCTGCTAAGACCAGAGAAAATGCTTGACAAAGGGGTCTGGCCACAGTCATTCTGGTAAAGAGAAATAAATAAAATGAAAGAAAACTGAACATTGGATTTACCATGTTTAAAAAAAAAAAGGTATATCAAGATAAAATGGCAACTTCCTCCAAAGACACAGTTACAAAATCTATCTCTAATGACAAAGTGAAATAATTGTTGCTTTTCTTCAAATGATTGCCTAGTTTTGCTTTCACCTTTTTTTAAATCAAAGTCAAATTGATCAGCTGCTGATTACAAGACCTAATCCATAAATGACAATTGCAAATTTATAAACCCTTTTGGCAAGTGGCTGTGTTTGACCTTATTCATTGGATTTTGAGTGTTAAAGTATTACCTGAAAACCAAAAAGCTTTACACAAATGCACATTTATTCAACTCCTGTATAACTTAAATGAAAAGCTTCCAGAAAAAGATACATTAATGAAGACCCTTTACTCCTCTGATTCAAGAAGTCATAAAAATACTGTTTTTATACTAGCAGTGTTATATGCTCTACTTCTATACCCACACTAACTCAAACCATGAAATTATGCATGTTGATATTCAAGTGAATCTTTACTATTTTTTTTTACACTTACCACATTTGTCTCTACATGGTGGTTTTTAGGACCCACTTTCTGCCAAGATTCATCATCATCTCCATCAATATCCCCATCCACGGGTGAATCAGTTACATGGCCATTATTTGTTGCCATCTTTCCATTGTTGTTTAAACCTGTGGTATCATGAATGTAGAGAAATAATGAAAAATATACTGTTGAAAACGAAAAAGGTTATAAAAAAATAAAAATAAAAAACCCCAGACCTCAAACTAAATGGCATACTAACACAAATGAAAAAACTATATGTTCAAACCAATGTAAGCCATAGTGACATTTGGAAACCAAAGCTTATCCTTTACTTCTTAACCTTTTCCCTTCTTAGTTGTCTCTTGTACTATAAGTTCTTAAGTTTGCCATACTAACATCATGGTCTGTTCATCACTGCATTGTGTCCTTAGATTTATGTAACAGACTAAGATATTCAAAAAGGGATCATGGACTAGCAACTAAACATCACGATAGAGTGCGTTATGTCACTTAACTATCTCAAAGATGTAGCAAAAACATGAACTTTGTTAAGTCTTGGCTTACCACTGCATTCTAACCAACTTTAGAGCATCCTTTCTACATAGAATTGGCTACACTAAATCTAAACTGTTAGTTCCAAGAAATGAAAGCTAGATTCGGATGGCTAATCTTGATTCTGTTCTAGAAACTAGATTTCAGTCATACTCCTAAAGACTTGCATCATGCTTAACTTGTGTAGTGTATTTCATCTATAAGCTATAAATCCAATTAGGCTTGCAGTCTAAAGGAACTCAGTAGATCTCATACTAATCCATATTTCTTTGGCATAGTTATTCAGGTCCATCCACAAAAATGTTTAAAACGAAGGCAAAACAAGTAAGTCAAGTTTATTTTCAAAAGAAGTATACCACTGACTAATTTCAAATTTAAAAATTCCTCGATTGCTACAAGTACTTTTAGTGAACTAAATAGCTATGAAGTACAGATATATGCAATGGACCACTAAAAACCAAAAAGACCTTTGGTTGGTGTAGTTTTTCAATTATAATTAAGTAAATACCTAAATGAGAGGTTCTTATCACTATTGTGCAGAAAAAGCTAATCAGAGATCTATGAAAGGTCTGGAAAAAGGAACTTTCATTACTATAAGAACTCAACTGAAACATTTTCATACCATAAGTCTGATTTAACTTTAAAATATTTTCCAGTTCCTCATGACATATCATGAGAATTTTGCTCAAGAATTCCTCTGCATCATGCTGGATACCAATCTGGAGATAAAAAAAATTTACTCCATGATTTTGAGTTTTATGAAAAAAAAATTTAACTGAAGGATACATCTAAAGCATGGATAATTGATAATATTCACTTAATTCATTGATCAAGGGTTGATTAGATTTAGCATTAATGGCAGAATATCTACTGGCAAACTTTCTAAAATAAACCTTAAATAAATATATTTGAATTATAAAAAAAAAATTACAGACACATGCACTCTAATTTGCAGAATAAGAATAAAAAAAATGAAATTGAAATGACTCACTCTAAGTCCAAGAATATCCTGGGCAACACTAAGCAGTGATGTTGGGGAGAAAGGCTGACCTACATTTACATCAACTTGAACAGCCTTTTTATTGCGTGAACCTGAAAGATGTGTGCGCATTAGAAAGTTAACAAAGATAAACAAAAGGTTGTAAAATCATTTCAACTTGATCAGACATTTACATTATAAATATAATAATGCATACTGTAACAAAAACCTATAGCACATCAATAAAAAAAAATACAAGAGATTACACTAGTAAAATATTGTTCCTGTGCTCTAAATGCCTACACAAAGTATAATAAAATATTGTTATACATAAAAGTATATTTACAAAAATTTTCTTATTTTATGGTTTACAACATAATAATCATCATTACATTCATAAACCCACTAATATCATTTAGTTTAATCAGTCATTTTATATATACAGTGGACCACGGATTCCTCCAATTCATCAGGAAATTTTTATATGTTCGAGTAAGCCGAGTTAGAACAATTTTATTTTTAGCACTTGGGCTCTGGATTTGCATTGGGGACAGTTTTCATGAATATTTTAAAGCATGATAACAACGTATAGAGGCTTTGTGTTTTCTTGGATACCTTTGTGCAATTCCTAACATTATAGGGATACCCGATTTGCCGCATTTTCCCTACTTTTTGTATTTTAAATAACAGGTGGAAGACAGATACCTTCGAACAAACCGATCTGTCATTCACAACTTGTTTTATGTAAAAACTTGTCTCCAAACCCCAGTACTTATCGTATCTCGAAATCTTGATGCTAGATCTCAGGGATGAGAACTGGACACAAAATTTTTTACTGAACTTTCCAAAATCAGTCAATGAGCATGCCAGCACGACAGTGTAGGCAGGAGCATTCTCCCCACTCGCCTTAATTAAAACAAAATTTGATTGTACACGGAGCCATCAGTGTGGAGTGTTAATTTTAGTTTTACTGATTTAGCTTATACATGTATGTAGTTCTTTTTCTGTGCTCAGACTAAAATTAGTAAGAGGTAGAATGACCTATTGTAGCCCATATATATAAGGAATTCCGTAAATACACGGAGAATTCTCTTCCCTGTAGATCTACGTTCAGATCGCGGTTACAAATTTCGTTCTAGCTAGGCGAAATTTCAGTCGAAAATATACGTTCAAATACAATGAATGTTTCTCGTTCCTGAATAACCTATGACCCAGACAAGGTTTGTCTGATGAGGCAGAGCTAGACCTAATCAGCAGAGAACCTGACAAAAGATTGAACTTAAAGCTCACTATTGTCAGTCCAACATTCTAACTTTTGAGCTATCTGGCGTCCTAACCATCAATAATGAGATCTTACCCACCTGCTTTTTTTTCACACGCATGCACTGATTGAGTAAGCAACGTGTGAGCCTAGATTGATTTACCTGTCATCATTACCTATATCTTGTACATGTGGAACAAGCAAATCTTGGTTACACTTACAATGAGTGCCTGTGAAGTCTTAGCGACAGATAGACCTAGCAAAGGTGCAGACAGACAACTGGCGCCAAGTGCATCCGACTAAGCTACATTAAGGTGGGGTGAGAAAGGGGTGTCTCACTCTCTAGCGACTAGGGATAAAAGGCTAAGCTGCTTTTCCATAAATTGTTTCTTGACAGTGAAAGGAAGAGGTATGATGCGCTTGTTTGAAGATAACAACATCTGTGTAGAGCACTTGATCTAAATTTAAAATCTGCCAATGTGATGAAAGTCATGCCTGCTTAAATTTCTATACAGACAAGCAATTTTTTCCCTGCGATTTAGGACTGATTGTTTGAAATCAACAGGTTATAACTTCGAACTAGTTCGATGAAAATGCAGAAATAAGAAGAGAATAAAGAGAAAATCAGAAGGGAAAAACGGATAAGTTCCAGAAATTTGTGATTTCCAGGGAAAGCAAAATACCTATAAAAACATTTTTTCAAAACATTTCACAAATCAGTAGTTTGAAACAAAATGAAGCATCATTTACCTTGAGATTTGACTCTTTGACCATTGTGGAATGAATTTACAAATTCAATTCTGGAAAAGAAAAGCAGAGGGTTACAAAAATTAGATTTGTGGAGACATTATGAGAAGAAGAATGTAGAGACGGAAAAAAAAAAAAAAAACCAAAAAATAAGGTTGACCATGTAGATAAAATTATCACTGCAACTTACAAACAATTGCTGATCAAATACCTATTAAGTATATAAATTTTTTACCAGTTAAATGGTCTTGAGATTACACTCATTACATGATCACAGTATTTATTTCAATAATTAATGGGTTAAAGTCTTGCTTTTGTGTCTTCTTTCATAAAAGCTAAAGCAATTTAAACAAAAAGACAAAAGTTCACATACTTTTATAAGTAGTTTACACAATAAAAAAAAGAAACAAAAAGTAAGATGCATGAATACTCACAAAGAATCAAAGATGGGAGTACACGATCCGCTGTTTTGTCTGGGTGGAAGGTTTTTGAAAGCACGAAACAAATGAATAAACGGTGGACAGCCCATCAACACTTGCAAAGTCTGTAAAGATAGGGAATCAGTAAAATTAAAAGCTTTAGGAGAAAAGAAAGAGAAATTACACAGACAAAAAAAAATCTTTTTAACATAAAAATTTAACAATCACTCCAACTAAGAAAAAATCCAACCATTTGCATAACATGTACTCATTGAAAAAAAAAATGAAAATATTTTGTAAACATGATATTACTTATCCGTAAATAAGGAACTTACAGCATTCATAAAACAAACGTTACTGCCATTTACAAGACCTCTGGGTTGAATAACAAGTGGGGCATGAACAACAGGTAAGCTTGACAGCACATCTGTGTGAGGAACAATAAAACCTTTAAGTCAATAGCAAAAAATGTTATATCCTTTAATCAAAACAAGATCAGCTTTCATGAACCTTTGAAAACAAAGCTAAAGGCTCAGGTTGACACGCATGTCAGAATTTAGACTTAATGATGAGTTTTTTTTTAAATATCAGAAACTAAAAGAAATCATTTTCTTTAGCAAGCATAATAAAGGTGGTTAAAATAGTACACTATGCATTATACCATGCTAAAACTTACCTAGGATTTTTGGAGCAATTGGATCATTCTGAACACCTACTGGTATTACTTTTTGAGTGGGAGAAAATTTGAGTTTGGCTTCTGCTTGCTCTTGCTCCTGCCAGTATCTGACACTTTTTACCTCATCTCCAGTGACAGAATTGGGCACTTGCACAGGAACAAGAGGTTCAGGATTGGGAGAAGTTGGTGAAACTGGATTACTGGCTTTAGGCTTTCCAAACAAGCTGCTCCACATCCTAGGTGCTTGAGGCTGTGGGGTACCTTGTGCTGAGGTAGAAGGAACTGATGAACGGTTTTCTTCTCTGTCTTTGGTATCCGTTGCGGAAACTTTGTCAGCATGAGACTGACTTGTAATGTTGGACGGGATAGAAGATTCAGAAATTGGGACCTGCTCGGTTTTTGTCCCTTTAGGAAGAACTGAGACTGCTTGCGTAGACTTGACATTCACAGAGGACCCTCGCACATTTGAGGAGCTTGTATCTGCATTATCAGAAAGATTCAGCTTAGCAAGATCATTAGAGACAGTCATTGATGAAACTTCAGTTTCAACAGTAGAAATGCCATTACTGATAGGTTTTTTAGCTGAAACATTGCTACTGTCCAAGCCAAACACTACTGGTCCTACAAACTCAACTCCTGGTGATGAAGAATCAGGAAGTGATTTACTGCTTGTGTTACTGTCTTTTAATTGGGACTTAGGAGACTTGGTTATTTTGCTGGCCAGAACTTTATCTGTTTCTGACTGCTGTAATGTCTTGACATGCTTCTCTTGTAAAGAAAGAGGAGTAGGGTCAATGTCTGGTGGCATATGAACTATATGTGACTCAGTGTGAAAGTCATGTGTAACATTATCTTGGCATTGATGAGAGTCATATGGAAGTTCTGCTTCAACATTATTGAGGTTTTGTGACTCTTGTGTTGGTATGTGATGAACTGTGTTTGTTCCAGGAGCAACTGTGGACTGAGCTAGAGGAACAGGGACATGATGAGCTGTAGGCGCATGTGTGAATACAATCCCTTCTGGCTGGACAAAGTGATGAACAGTAACAGGTTGCTGGGCAACAACTGGAACTGATAAGTCTATGGGCTCAACTTGTGGGTACCCACTGGTCCCTGTATAATGGTTGTGTATTGACTGCAAAGGAACACCTGGTATGGCATACACTGGCTGACCACTACTCATGGCAGCAACAAATGCCATTGTAGCTGCATCTCCATTTGTAACCAGCGGAGGGGGAGGTTGATTTGGGAATACATATCCTCCTTGAATTGACATGGGAAAAGGAGTGGCACCAGAAGGTGGAGGATGAGGTGCATTATGAGCCCAGTGATGAACAGGCACTGGATAAGCAACAACTGGAGGCACACCAGAAGGTAAAGGAGGCTGGTGTGGTGGTGGAGGTAAATTAGGTTGAAATACAGTGTTTTCTCTGCTGCTGCTGCTGTTACTGCCATTTCTCCTAACCATCTCGTCTGACTGTTGCTTCTTTGGGTGGCTCGATGAAGAGGATCTCTCTTCTCCTTCTGCTATAACAAAGTCAAAACATGAGTATAAATTTTAATTGTACATGATATGCTATCAATCTTTTGGTTTTTAGTGTTTGAATCTTTATCCAAAATTCTATTCTCAATGATAAGATTATATTTTTGTGTTTCCTCACTGACAAAGTAACAATGTAATAAACAATATGGGTAATATTGAACTCCTTCAAATTTGCCATAGAGAATTAATTAAAAAAAAATTAAACTGTAAATTACATCCTGAAAAAAGAAAAAAGATTCTGAAAATCAAAAGTCTTTAACTCTTAACCCTCGTGTCAACTCCTCAAAGTTTTGACTTACCACATTTAGCCCTGTCTAGGCAAAACGGCAGCTGAAAGTAAAATGAAAATATCAAGGCATGAATCAATTAAAAAAAAAGGAAAGTTATGAGTGCAAAGAGAAACTTCTGATTCAATATTCTCAAGAAACATGTTATCTTTCAATATTATGTTAAAACAACAATTAATTATCATCATCATCATCATCACTCACTCACTCACACACACACTCTCTCTCTCTCTTTAAATCCTATTTTTCATCCCCAACTCTTGCATATCCATAAGCTGTCATGTTATGCTGAGAGCATCATGTGTTGTAAAAAATAGAGTATTGACTGACATAAAGATCTCTGGCTTGGCCACCATTAGGCGGGATCCGATTCCACACAACTTACTAATTTACAGGCCAAGTCAAAGAGGTGAACAAGCTTTTGCATGTTTGAGTTATAGTGAACTATTTCTTTTAACTTCTGGACATAATTAAGATGTATTCACTATGTATAAAATTTATAATTCAGCCTACAGGCCTACACAACAAAAACATCTAACTGTCGTAACTGAGCCAAATAGTTACTGCAAAAGTTTGGTCACTTCGGTGACTTGGCCTGCATATATTTTAAGAAGCCTAGCACATAATTTAATCAGGCCTATTCTTAGCTTAATAAAAAAAGTCAACTCATTACTCTGTATAAGAGTCTGAGAAATTTTAATTTAAACTGATTAAGAACCCAACTCTTTCATGCTTAGGCTCTATCTTTCCATTACAAAATTATCTACTTCCTGTCCCAAGCTTCAATCACTTTTTTTTTGTCACACAAAAATTATCACTGAGGTTAAATGTAGATCTATCCACAAAATATTCCAAACTGCATCAGTGTCATGCCAATTTATTTTTTTCTCATATTTAACACTTCTCATTTCAAACACTTCTCTACAGCTTCTAATTGAGTTGCAGGGGCATGTGTGAATACAATCCCTTCTAGCTGGACAAAGTGATATACGGTAACAGATTACTGGGCAACAACTGGAACTGATAAGTCCATGGATTCAACTTGCGGGTATCCATTGGTCCCTGGCAATACATTTAAAAAAAAATTAGTAAACAGAACAATAAATCAATCAGCTATCCAGTGATCTTGCACTCATGCATATGGCAAACAATATTTAAAGATACTGGAGAAAAATTTTAGTTTCGAGTAATTCATCCTTTTCAATTACCTTTACTCCTGAGCATGCTGAGGGGTTGTTGATTATCTTGTCGAGCTGCTGATACTCATCCTCAGTGAGTCCGTCCCAGTCTATGAATGAGAATCCCTTCATTGCTGTTTTCATACCCTTATTTTTAAAACAAAGTTGAGAGATTTATTAGTATTACTGTTATGAAGCACAAATTATTAATATTATCTTAACTTACATACAAAATTTGAAACTTGAAATTGAGAACATCAACATTAAAAACATTGTATAAAAAAGAGTGTAAAAATCAAATCATAACCAACTGAAGGTGAAATCTATGTTAAAAATTTTAAAAAGGAAATGCAAATATCTTAAGACAACACAAATGCCCTATTTGAATCTTCAAATTCACTCATACCATATCAAAATGAATGAGGAAACTAACTCTTAAACTTACGGAAAAAAAAGGCAAATAAAGGTGTTTGAATAATTGATCAAGAGCCAAATATCTGCTGTGGCTTTACAAAGACAAGAGAACTGATCTGTGGAACTCTTTAATAGATTTAAAATAATGTAAATTGTTAGTGAAATGTGAAATCAACTGCTGTAATGGCCCATAAACTTCTATTATGGATCTAGAAAACATCCATGTGACTAGTAAGCCACAACAGGCTGCAAATTTCAACAATAATATTGTTAGGGATACAATGAAACTGATATATGTGACGGGTGAAGCAGGTGATGATTGGATGATCGACAATAGTCTAGTCCACACCCATCAGCCACAGCAATCTGAAATATTTTTTTCTCTAGAGCCTTTCCACCCACGAAAACATACTGTTATGAAGTAAGTACAAAATCTAGATATCTGTGCATGGCCATGTAATCTCCAAAATCTAATACATCAGAGGTTGTCTAGTCTGGATAACATGCCTGAAGTCTATTACAGTTTTATAAATTATATCAATGGGGTAAGCAATCTAAATCAGAAATGTAGATTAAAGTTTGTTTCATCTATTCTCTTCTTTTTGTGAAAGCTAGGTCTAGATCTAAAATCTTTGACTTTTTTTATATCCACATAGACCTGAAATATCGGTTAAAAGTAGGTAAAGAGTTAATAAAATAATAACAATATTGACTGTATTTATTGAAAAGGATTTTTGAATGGGTGTGGTAGCTCTTTCATACTAAAGAAGGCTTTGTTTGATCAAGCTATAGAAAAAGGTAAAGAAGTTAGTTAAGATCATATAAATCCTATAACATACGTTAACTCACTCAAATACGGGCTATTTTTAAGTTCACAAGTGTTAAAGGCCACTGTTTCAGGTCAGTTTAAAAAAACATTACCATGACATTCCTAATTATCAATTTACATGAAATTTGGCCATGCAAATTAAAAAAAAAACATTTAAAATAACAAAATTTGTATACTATATATAGACCTGCCACTCTAAGTGAAAGAAAACCTGAATGATTCTGTCAAAAAACCTGCACCTGTCTAAAAACATCTGAATGACTTGCTTTATTTTACCTTTTTATAAAACAAATAAAGAGGTCTTTGATGAATGTTCTTAGTTTATAATTATCCCTTGGTGAAAAATTTTAACTAATCTTAAGATCTCTTCTCCATACCTCTTTCATTTTAATTCAAGTACTTTATGCTTTATAATACTTTTAAGGGACTCAAAAAATTGAGTGGCATTGGCCTTATACTGCATTTGATGAATTCATAACGCCAACCCAGCTTGTATGGGAAGTGTACAACAGGACTTCAAAAGGTTTATTTTTATGTGAAAAGGAGTATATGTACTCCTTACAGAAAGGCTAAAAAAAAATTGATGGATTTGATGCTGTATTTCTGATTCTAGATAATTTTCCTACAAGATTATGGCCTTTCTCACACTTGACTTGGAAAATTAAAAATCTTGCAAATTTAGCTAGATCCAGTTGTTGAAAACTTAACCGGGTATTTCATGGGGAGCAAATTGACAATTTGCTGTAGTTGTAATATTTTATTTTACAAATGCATGTAATCTAAAGAAAGTAATGCGCTCTACTGCTCAATCACTTCATTTAGAAACAGGTCAATTTAACTAAGTACAAAAATTACGGTGAGACTAGTTAAGCATAATTTAGATGTAACCTAGAGATCAGTCTAGTCTAGGTCTACATTAGATAAAATGATCACAATCATAGATCTTGTGCAGATTAAAAAGTTTGCATTTGGATAAATCTCCAAACACGAAATCTTATCATCAGATCTAGATCTAGATCTGGTTTTTACTTTTTGAAGACCTATAATTACAGACTCTTGTATGTCATCTTGATTCACTCTTGATCGAGATCTAAACGTTTTAGGATTTCTCTATTGATGTTGATAACAGACAAGATCTAGATGAAAAAAAGGATGTCCTGTGGTAAAAATTACTCTTAGAAGACAAAAATAATAAAAATAATCCCTTATTGGAAATAACAGCGAAGTCTGGATGTGATTGTGAAGATAGAACTCCACGGTGGGACACAGGATAAAGTAGACAACTTGGCAGAATCAATATTCAGGGTGGTTATAACTAAAATATTAATATCAATTTCAATACCACATATGACTCATTCTCAAAAGGTGCCTTTTTCAACCATAGTCAAAACATGTTAGAATTTAAAAAGAAAATACAGCTTTAAGTCTACATTTTTTAAATCTTACACTTTGCACACATAATAAAGAGATATTTTCAACAATATCATGTTGTTTATGCGTGTCTTGTAAAATTTATGAGATGTTGAAAAAAAAAAAAAACTGTTTTTCTTGTGGATTTTTGTTACATTTTTAGGTAGTGATTTTCTCTGACCTCCAGCTTTTGCCTAGTTCGTTTTCAGAGTAAAATGGTAATTGATTTTACAAAAGGAATGATTAAAGAACGTAATTCTTTGTTCATCATTGAGGAAAGGAACACTATTTTGTATTGACAAACATATTTTCCTGCTCTACTTAGACGTATTGCATTGTGTCATCATGGCCCATTGAAATAAAAGCCTTTTATACCCCTCAATGAGATATGATAATTGATCCACTCTGATTCACCAGCATTGCCATGCATCAAACTTTAGTTTAGAAGCAACTTTGGCATAATGTTATATCAAATGAGCTGAAAATAAAGGTCTGTTCCTCAGTATTTCATGCCTGTGTCATTACGATATGTCTAAGATAGCAGCTGTCACTGATTCACCAAGGCTAATTTTGATTCTTTGACACTGTCAGAACTTTCTACATTGGATAGAAAACTCAAAAAATCCCACTTCTTCTAAAGCAGGAGCAAAGAATTTTCTAAGAAGAAGATTTCTTTGTTTGTATCATTCTGTTTAAATACACTGACACGCCATATGTCGAAGACCAGCAATACCTCTGAGATACCCTAGAACTATTTCATCCATTTCATCTTTAGGAGATTTATCTAAAAAGCAATTTTAAAGTAATTTTAAAGTTCAGAGAACTTTTGTTTTGGATAATAACTATTTTGAATGTGTATGAGGCAGTTTAGATCTATACATCTACTAGACATAGATATAGAGCCTAGATCCATGTTACAAATAATGTAATATAGATAGGTTTTTCTCCATTTGGTGTTTGTAATAAATAACTTACGTAGGCCTAGATCTATGTTAAATTATACCTAATAAGGGCAATTTTAAGTGTTAAAGTTCTATAGTTTGTCTCAGTCAGTACTTAGATGTAATGATGACACAACTTATGTCAACAATACCTCTGAGAAAAAAATTGTGTTTTTTTTTTGTCTATTTTATGTTTCAAATAAGAATTTTGTTTGCTGTGAAGAGATATTGACAATAAGTACTCAAAATGAGCATTTATTAATGAATTAATATGGCTGTTGAAAAAACAACAAAACTTCTATAGGAATTATTGACTTAGATGTAACAGTGACACAAAGTTTGCTTTCCCTACAAAATTGTTTTAATTTTCAGTTGAATATTTAGACATAATTTCACAGTATTTAACTCAATTTTTTGAAAATCAAGTAGGGACATAATTCATAAAAGTTATGAAATATGGCAAAATTTGTGTCATCATTACGTCTAAGTATGTATGACAATATTCGAAAAATATAGCTTCCTTTCCAAAATGAGATCCTCAACTATCTTTAGAATAATTTTATTCCATACTTAGGATGCTTACACTACTTGAAACATACATTTTATGTATAAAAATACAAAATGAAAATTAAGTCCTAAGTTTAAAAATTGACACTGCCTTTTGAGAATGAGTCATATATTATAAAAATCTGATAACAATATGATAAAACGATATCGTCTGTACTTTTCTTTTGTGCAGGCTGTCTGTCAGTCTTGTAATAAATTTTTTTTTTAAATTAAAAAAAAAAAATATTTTTAATCGTGGAGATGAAAACTTAGTAGTGAAAAAAAATAAGTCAGTATATTTCCTATTTGGAAAATTGGAATACGACAAAAGTTGCATAACAAATCTGAATGATTTCGATTAAATCAGTATGAATGGCAGGTCTGTGTATATATTTATATATACTATAAAATTCTTTTTATTTTTTTATTTTAAAGATTTTTCGAAAGCAGACAATTTTTAACTGGCCACAAAAAAAAAAAATCAATCCAATATCCATTATGTAATTAGCCTGCATGTGAAAGTTTACTAGATCTAGATCTGGTGTGGCTGTGCCTCGCAGAAGTGACTTCAGGAAAAAATTTTGTTAAAAAAAAAAGTATTAGCTCTTTTCCGCTCCCGTCCACACCAATTCGACACTAAGAAAGTAAGATACTGTGCTTGCGTAGAGGGTATTCACTTAGCGGTGAACACAATAGCTCGCAAAAAAAAAATTAAAGACCATCCCATGTGCTGCATGGGATCAGCTCCTTAAGAAAATCGCCTATCTTGTTTAACGTACCAAAAAATCATTCAGCCAGTTAATATACTAAACCAATGTACCTCATCAGATGTCCTACCGTTGAATTTACCAATGATCAGGAAATTTTTGATTATAAGTAATATAACAGTATTGGGTCCCAAATATTATTAGACCTCTTCTAAGCCTGAACAAATTGTGGGAAGGACTTCAGAATGGGTATGGTACCTTAATGATAAAGAAATAGAGGACTAAAGAGCTGAGAACACTTTCGATTCCAGAATTTAATACCTCTAAAGTAAATGTAAATAAATTTCTAACAATGAATTTTCGACAAAAAAAAACTATGGCATCATATACTTCCTATAGGCCTATCATATCTTAATATACTACACTAATGTACCCAATCAGAAGTCCTACCAAATTGTGTATTCTGACAATCTCACAAAATTTAATCTCAGCACATCTAATGGAATTCTTGCTCACATCTCGGATTTCAACATAGTTCATGGACACAGAAGTAGTGACAATAATGCAAATGGGCACAAAAGAACAAGGGCATAAAATCAAGACTTGCATTTATAATAGATCTAGTAGCAGGGGATATCTCCCACACGAGTTCAGCATTCAATTTAATTACCTAGGCCTATTTGCAGTTACTGAGTTAGTGTTGAGTGTACCATAACCAGTATTTGCTTTGTTTGGATAGTTGATCAAAATTTCCGATTCATTAAAGAAATTTTTTTATAGTTTGACGGGCTAATGATTTGATGAAAAATTGGGAGTCATGTTCTTGCTTCAATACACATGTATCAATGTGCACAATTTGGCACAGGTTCTCTAGATCTAATTCTACAAACGCCATACCCAGTCCCAGAGTCTAGCTTTCATTTAAAATGAGGAAACGACGACAAAACACGTTTTTTATAGATTAGTTTTACACAAGACTCTAGGTGAGATGGATTTTGTATTGCTAGATCTAAATCTAGTAGGCCTATTTTAGTATTTAGATCTGGATCTAGAATCTAGACTCCGGAGATCTTGAACCAGATCTAGTCTAGATCTCTAGATTCTAGATCTAGATGTAAATTGTATCTTTCCTCCTCAAGATTCTAGCTTAAAAATCAATTTATTACCTGCAGTGTGTTTGCCATTTTACAAAATTTAGAGAGACATCATGGCTGAAAACAAATGATCCCCAAAGTGATAATATTTGGGCAAGGTGAAGGAATTTAGTGGCCAAGTGCAAAACACACACCACTCACAGTAGTCGCCATTTTACTTACACACATGCATGGATTGCATGCCAAATTTTGTCCACTGAACAGACTAGTTTAGGGATATTATTTTTTCATGAAAATCTAAATATACTTTTGCCCAACTACATTTCTTGTCCAAGGTAAAAATACCAATTTCCACTTCAGTAAGACCATGTCTCGTTTAGAAGCCAATTTGAGAATGGGGGAAGGAAAAAATTTAAAATGTATAAAGCAAGTACATGATATCCAACAAGGCATGCAACCACTGCCTTTTCTCTTCCATTTTATGTACGTAAGCTTATAACAACGCGTTTTTTTTCACCAGACAGCCGGTAGCAATGGCCGGTGAGTTTTTACATGACATGTTGTGCAACTAATTCTCTTTTGACGTATTGAACTTGAGACGTGAAACGATAATTTATGGAATCTAAAAATTCTTCGATATTTTGGTCTCTTAATTTACGCAATCAAGACCAAATCAGCCATCTTTGTGGTGGGAAAAGATCACGCGGCCATTATGTATGTGCAAGGAAATATGATCCACGGCCTAAAAAAAGAATAAAGCAAATACATGTGCAAAATTTTAAAAAGGCTATTTTATCTTCATATGAAACTACAATATCCAAAAAGAAAAGGAAAGTCGAGATCACTAGACAGACAGAGAGGTAGATAGATAGATAGTTATATATATATATATATATATATATATATATATATATATAGAGAGAGAGAGAGAGAGAGAGAGAGAGAGAGAGAGAGAGAGAGAGAGAGAGAGAGAGAGAGAGAGAGAGAGAGAGAGAGAGAGAGAGAGAGAGTAGATGAGCGGGAATGAGAGTTGGCAAAAGAAATTGGAAATGAAAAGTGCTAATGGATAGCAGATAGAAAGGACGCAAGAGAGTTAGATAATGGGAGGGAAGGAACGAATGAGAGAAATATGGAGAAAGATGATAGAAAATAGATAATAGGCAAAGCGAGCGAAAGATAAAGAGGACTTATAGGAGAGGGGGATCAAGAAGTGGAGAGAGAGAGAGAGAGAGAGAGAGAGAGAGAGAGAGAGAGAGAGAAAGAAGGGGATAGAGAAAGGAGTAGAAGATAAGAAAGACTGTCTACAGAAGTTGATGGAGAGAAAGAAACAACCACAAACACACACGTACACACACACACACACACATATAAACGATCTTAGCGTAAACGCTTGTCATGTCACATGGGTTTTCGAACGGAAGGATAAGCCTGTTGATTGTCCTCCGTGCTCTTCAGGCATATGAAGAGTTGTGATGCCGTCACAACCTTATAAATTATTGCTATCCGTTTCGGAGTTTGTTGTAGTTTTGTATTATATATATAAAAGTTCTCTTCTTTCAATTAAAATTGGTTCGGTTTAGAGGATATGATAATTTTCTGCAGGGCAAAAGTTACAGCGTCTTATAGTTGAAGGATAGGATAAGGCCTTTTCGACATTGTCTCAAGAGATATGGTATTCAATGTTCGCGTGCTTTAATTAAATTCCATACTTGCTCACTTAGTGTTGTGGTTTATTTTTATTTATTTATTTATTTATTTATTTTGGTGGTATAAACTGAAGCTCGATGTGTGTTCATGGAATCGATTTTAAGTTCGCTGTCTGTTATCCCTAGGTAAATCTTGTCTTTTTTTTCAAGGATTTTGGTTCAACGGTAGCTTATAGAGGCACATTATTTTATTCTCGTTTTTTATTTATTTATTTATTTTATTTTTTTTTTTTTTAGCATTTTTGAAGTTGATAAAACTACTGTCTTGGTCTTGCTATGGCTGTCGATTATCTTTTTTTGTCATGTTCAGCAGACAGGTATAACTTAGCTTCACAGTGCTTTTGTTTAGTATATATATATACATATATATATATATATATATATATATATATATATATATTTTTTTTTTTTTTTTTTTTGCAGCAGGTTGTTGGCTGGGAAATGAGAGTGTAACAGGCCAAATTTTTTTCCGATATTACTAGTGACATTATGGTGTAGGGGGTTGAACCAGGTTAATGTATCGTTTTTCATTCCAAATTTTATATTGTTTAGCGAGATTTATTTGTTCAAGTGAGTGGTTTTGTTTATGGCCTACGTTTAAGTCTAGATCTGTTATCATTGTCCTAAAAAAATGCTCAACAGTCTTGTAAGAGCTAGGTTATGTTCAAATATAGATAATATTGCTGTTCTTCTTGGCCTTGCCGTCTCGAAAGATGATCTTATGCATGGGTGTCATGTCTGATTGCTGCACCTCGTGGTATGGCCACATGTAGGCCTTTGCGTGAGTGGCAGTCCCTGTTGCAACGGCACGGCTGCAGGTGAAGCGGGTTCCTAGTCCGTCGGTTGAGGCTGCCTGATTTTTCGGATCTTTCTCGACATGCGCTGGTCCTGGTCACGATCTTTTTTCGGATTGCAGCATCCCGTGGTTTACTGCTGCCTTCCAAGAGTTTTTCAACGATTCAGCAAGAATCTTCCAAGATAGCACATCATTATCCGCATTTTTTTTTTATGTCGCGCTTGCAAGTGTCTTTAAAACGCAGTCACATAAACTTTTTACACTAGCTATACGACGGAAGGTAGGCTTGCCTTCATAAAAAATTCAATATTATTTTAAATAGCACCAAGACCTGTGGATGGATCAAAAGAGTCGGGGTTTTTCTCCGAGTGTTGTTGATGTTAAAAGGCATATATACTTTACTAAAAATGGATGGCTAAGTTTTATCTATAAATTTAAAGCAAATTGTATTAAATATCTTGTTTCAGACAGTATTTTTTTTATTCAAGCTTAAAATTCAGCTTGTAAGGAATAGCCACACACATATATATACACAACGCAAGATAAAAAGAAGGGGGTCTATCTCTTCTTACAATGTGGCTGGAAATCGCAAAGGAAAGTCCCTGCAGAAGGGAGACCACGTCCTCGTTAACCTGTGGGCGAGACAGCCAATCACCAGTTCTCACAATGCTTCACAGCGCCATGCGGTGTCTGCTCAGTCTGAGAGAGCACGTAGCACGAATTTCAATGTAGAAACATTCACTTTATTGGGCAAATCTAGATGATTGCTATTTGTAACTTAATAAAAAAAATCCCAACAAAAAACTACAAACTAAACTTAAAAATATTGCTATTAGCACCAAGTCCTATTTCACCTTTGCTCTATAAAAATGAAGAGAGACAGACAGAGATACAGAGAGAGAGAAAGGTCTAAAAGGAAATAGGCACAAAACTTTATAATTACGGACAAAAAAGAAATAAAACTATTATCAATGCAACATATAAATGTCGAATATTTTGTAATAATATTGACGAAGCTTACAAAGTGAAACGTTCATATGTTGAATTGGTAATAGTTTTGTTATTTCATTTTTGACCCGTAATTAGAAAGTTGTGTGCCTATTTCCTTTGAGAGCTTGTATTATACTATTTATAGACACACACGCGTCCTTTTTTATCCTTTATAATTACCAAGTTATCCTCCAAGTGAGGTGCTTTCTATTTATAGAGAGAGAGAGAGAGAGAGAGAGAGAGAGAAAGAGATAGATAGAGAGAGAGAGAGGGAGGGAGATAGATATGCATAGTAAGGTAGAGAGAGAGAGAGAGAGAGAGAGAGAGAGTGAAAGAAAAAGAAAGATAGGGATACAAGTAGAGAGAAAGAGAGAGAGAGAGAGAGAGAGAGAGAGAGAGAGAGAGAGAGAGAGAGAGAGAGAGGGGGGGGGGAGGGGGAAGGGGAGATCTCTTAATTTAGGTGTAATTCCTTTCTCTCTTTGTGCTCATCTTGAATTTTAACCAAAGGCTTTTTGACCTGGCAACGGTCGTAAGCGGCTAAACGTAAGCACCTTTGTCCTTGATCCGTTCGTTCATCTTAATCATTGCCAATAATTTATCCTTCAAAACGAACCAACCGAAAATGACATCTTGCACTTTAAAACCATTTAAGGGTAAGCAAAGAATTCAATAGAATGAATTTTTATTTTTCAATTTTTTTTTAGTTAAAGTTCTAAAGCTCCAAAACTAACTTAAACCTCTTCTTATTTAAGACTAACAGCAAAAAAACAAAACAAAACAAAAAAAAAAAACCCAGCAAAATTGCAATCAAGGAAAAAACAAACAACAAAACCAAAAAAAAAAAAAAAAAGGCGTGTCGTATTTTTGGAGTCAACCATAGTAAGAAATCTGGTGTAATCCTCCGAAATAGATTTGAACTCCCAAAATGAAAAAAAAAAAAAAAAATTCACATAACTGTTCTCAACGTGACTTGAAATATTAAATACGCTACACCGTGCATCTCCTGTAACATGAAGAGGCGCACTATTTACGGTTTTAATTCTCCATTCTGTTGTCGAGCAAAATGCTAACTACATCGGCCGACAATGATTTTATATAAATTTATCAATATCGCCTTTGACCACCCGCCGCTGCACTATTCTTATTGTTCTTTTTCTTTGTACTGGCCTCTAAAACTAAGCCATGATGACAGACTGATCTACTAATGCCTTTACACATGATATCTATCTTATCTTGACACTGATAGCGGACTTAAGGAGTCATCGGCATGTCAAGGTCGCCATAAGAGTTAGAATTACTGGGGATAGTTGAGCGCTTATAAAGAAAGGAAGTTCCCTGTATGATTCTTATTTAATTTCGCAGCAACAACAAAAAAATTGTGGTAATACAGAACACCATCATAATTTTACAAACTGTGAATCAAATGTCTTTCCAGTTTCTCTTCTTTATTTTCTAAAAAAAAACAACAAAAAAAAAAACAACAAAAACAAAACAACAACAACAACAACAACAACAACAACAACAACAACAACAAACCAGTAACCAAGCAACATTGTTTAATTAAACTGTTTGAACCATTTCTCTCTATACTTTTTTCCCTCTTTACTGGTGTTAAAAGCTATAATTAGATCCTAACTTATACAAACGAAATGATGGGAAAGATATAACGAAAGAAAGAGGGAAAGAAATCGATAAGAAGAGAGCTAGCTAGCTAGATGGTTAGATAGATTGATAAATACATAGATATATAGATAGATAGATAGATAGATAGATAAAGAGAGAGAGAGAGAGAAAGAGAGAGAGAGAGAGAGAGAGAGAGAGAGAGAGAGAGAGAGAGAGAGAGAGAGAGAGAGAGAGAGAGAGATACAGAGACAGACAGACAGACAGACAGACAGACAGATAGATTTTCTATTTTTTTCCTCTCCTAATATTAGAATGCTTGCAATGCCGTTGTACACTTGTTCATTTGAAAACTTATGATCTACCTATTATCTTAGACTGTTACCATGCTTTAAAAAATAGAGAATGGTCTATAGGCTTGCATGGTTAGGAAAGCAAGTGCTCGAGCCATTTGGGCGAATGACGCATTAGTGGACATCTTGACCACTCATCCCCAAGTCCCGATCCCTCGTGATCACAGTACATCGATTTGGACAGTCTGGGTAAGGCTGAGTCAACGGGTACCAGGAGAGATAGGAAACAGATCTGCCTAACCGTCTCACCTACACTTGGAGAGTAACCTTTCTTAAAACGGACTCTTTAACGAGCATCACAGGCTGCCATTGCGATCTGTCCTAAAGGATATACGATGGACACATGCTGGTTGTGCTAGTTACATAACGATTTATAAAAATTTTATTGATATTTACATGTTGAATAATCATTGACGGACAAAGTCTCTAAATTGTCTTCACTACAAGTAAGTGGCGATTTTCTTCTTATAATAAGTTTGTCATTTCACAGTCAAGGTGGAAAGGTTACTTTAAACGACATCTATAAGCAATGCTATCTTCCTTATCTTTAAGTGTCCATGACTATTTGGCTCAAAATATAAAAAAAAAGCTTATGAGTCGCGGTCGCTTTGGTGGAACCTAAGAACAATAAAAAAACAAAAAACATGAGCAATGCTGAGTTAGTAACCAATAATAGTGAACGTAAACGAACAACCGGGCTTAAACTCTCATAGAAGGCATCGGGAAAATTGATTAAAATATATGACACATATGCATGTGTGTGTGTGTGTATATATATATATATATATCAACACCACTATTTTATGAGAGTGGGTGCCAGTTTTTCCCAATTCCCACGAATCAATATATCAAAATCTACCTTTATACACATGCTATTTCAAGAAACTTTCAACCAAGTCAAACGCCATGAGGTTTGTCCAACAGAAACGCACCCAGAAGAAGTCCGAAGTAATAGTGGAGAAAAAAAAAACTATTTACTAATTTACACATTTTGTAAATTTTTTAATTTAGGCACCGCTAAGCATTAATTTTGTGGTGGCGATAGCGATTTTGATTCCCCAGAACACCTATATACGACAATATAGGCGGCGGCATACGTAAAACCGTCTGAATAGATGTGGTTCTACATGTTATAGTGTGAGATCTAATATAGAATCTAAAAAAGTTGCTTGGACATAGGTTCTATATCTAGGGTCTAGATATTCACAGCACCTAGACTCAGATCAATAGTTTAAAATCTACATCTAGATAGTTCTAGATTTTACTTTAAGGCTTAGAATAATAATTTTGTTTAATTCAAATTTAAAATGTACAAATTTTTAAACATTCAGTATCATGTGGTTTAAATGACTGCGCGGCTAAGAATTTCGCAAAGCAATGCAGTTTTATGCACTAAATGCAAAAGTTCACAGCCTTCTAATAAGATCTAAAAACAAACTCGGAGAGTATAGAATCGGTCGATTTCCTTTATTCTGAAAGGTTTTAAGTTCTGCATGTTAATTTTGTGTTTAGAATAAGAATTATCGAGATATTTAGATTCTAGGTGAAAGTGGAGGCATATATCTGGATCGTGTAAGTAAAAGGGTAGTTATCAAGACGATTTATAAGCCTATTTAATACATGTACACGCACCCCAGGCCCGGCAAAGTGACACCAGCTCCCCATTCAGAGACCATTTGCATTTTTAATTTTGCTTCTTCGTGTCTGCTAAAAAAAACCAGAAACCATTATCCTTTCCTCTAAGAATAATTTTAGAACAAACAACATGGGCAGAATCCGCGATGGCAACACCACGAAAAGTGTTTCTTGGAATATCGAAGTTACATATAATTGACTGAACAAGAGCACATACACTTTGTCATTTAAAAATAACTATTTTGATTGCGTAAAACAAAATTTAGAATAAGTTTAAGATACAATGGATTTAAAAAATCACCTATTAAAAAAAAGTTTTAGCAGAATGAACCAAAAACTGTTCAGGTTGATAGTATTAGTAATATAATGGGAATAGCCAAAACAAAGTTATTTCCACTTACTCGTAGGCGCCGCTTTGAATCTCCATCGAAGCACGAACGAAAAGAAATAAAAATAACAATAAAAAGGCTGAAAAAGGGAAATAATAAGAAAAATAAAACGACAACAACAGCAATTGAAAACAAGTAAAATATATCAAGCGCACCTAAACGCACACTCTCACACCTACTTGGCCTATATTGCTGTCTCCTTTGGTGGCTCTTAAAACACCTTTCCCGCATTATTCAACCCCTTCCCCCCCGCTACCAAAACAAACAAACAAACAAACAAACACCCACACATATACATAAGATTACCTTTTCTTCTCCTTACAACATTTAGAATGAGGACACTCCTCCCCGCAAGAAAGATCAAAGACTAGAACCCCCCCCCCCCCCGCCCCCTTTTTTTTTTTCAACACACACACACACATGGATTTTTCGCACGGAATTAATTTCTCACTCATAACCACTGCCCTCTTTATAAACAAAATCCATAAATGTTTTTACTAAGTGTACCCTTTTTTACCACCAGTTTTTTTTTTAAATCGACGCTCTGCTCTTTGTACGCCTAATGCCTTCTTCGTGTATTGACATTTGATTGAGGAAGTCTCACGGTGATTGCATTGATTTTAGATGATCGAAGCCGGGCTAAGATTGCAGCGAACGGATCCTGATTTTGAGCTCGGTGCTCTACTCTGGTATTATCCTGACTATGCTACTCACTTCTCATTGCGCCAGGCGGCAACAATATCTGGATTAGATAAAATAGCGAAAATTCTAAGGCCGATTAAGACGAAACTCCGAATCTAGTTTTACATTTATTCATTGAATCACTCACACTAGGTGTCCTGAGATGGTTTCTCAAGTCTTTGAATAGTGTATAAACCTTGAAGTGAAGGGAATTCCAAACTTATCAAAATATATGTATTTCCTGTCTTTGAAAAAAAACGACAACAATTCTTCATAATCCGCTTTATATTATGTTCCATAGGACTCACCATTGAAAAAAAAAAGAATCTTACAGTATCTTCTAAAATAACAAAAAGGAAATAAAATTAAAAATGAAAGATATAAACTATGTCTACTAATTGGAAAAAAAAAATACTGATTAAAAGAAGCGAAGATCTTTCGATACCATCCAGCTTTACAATAGGACACGAGCTGTTAATGCTCTGTTGATGTTTTATCCCCGTACATAGTGCAAGCAACTGTTCCGTGGAAGTAACGATTAGACAAATTTGCATAGACCTGATAATCGTTCAATACTGTGATTTCTTCGCGCCTGGATTTGCACTAGAGCTGATAAGTTGCCAGATTGGTTGTGATTCTCAGTTTTACACGAGATGGACTATCAAAAAATTCAAGAAATGGTAATTCTGGGATTTATTTCATGATGAATTTGTCAAATCAAATTATAACAATAAGTGTATCCAATTTATAGAGAATTTTTAGAGAGTTAGAATTTCTTTATTAATACATGTACAAAAGTTACAGTATCCTTTCTGGTTTTTTCTCCATTCGAGGCTCTTTTTATGACGTGCACCAATGATTCACATTATTGATTTCTACAAAATTAATTTTAGAGTTCAAAGATGACAGTATTTTCACGTTGGATTGCCGAT
Source organism: Elysia crispata (assembly GCA_033675545.1). NCBI lineage: Eukaryota > Metazoa > Mollusca > Gastropoda > Plakobranchidae > Elysia > Elysia crispata. The sequence goes on along the minus strand of JAWDGP010005352.1, from coordinate 144,957 downwards.
TAATTGGAGAATTGAATAATTCTTATTTTGTTAAATTCCAGAACTTTATATGTGCTCACAATGTCTTGTCATATCTCCTAAAGTATAATGTTTTCTCAGTGCATAATTTGTTACATGCTGCGTTGTAACATGTACATCAATATCTTTCCGAACAAGTTTCTGAGTTTAAAAAAAAAAAAAATAGTGTCGGTATAGGTGACACTAGTACTACTATATATATATATATATATATATATATATATATATATATATATATATATATATATAGAGAGAGAGAGAGAGAGAGAGAGAGAGAGAGAGAGAGAGAGAGAGAGAGAGAGAGAGAGAGAGAGAGAATAGTTAGGGAAGCTGAGTCAGAATAAAAGACATATAATTATATTCACAGAGGATAAAGAAACAAAGAAGTAGAATAGGGATGCAAATTGATTAAGAGATATAGATCAACAGATAGGTAAGAACTGTCTTCATTACATTACCGAAGAAAAATTGAGCTTACATGCCAGCACGCTGCACCATCATTTTCTTCATCGTGATCAAGTCAGATTTGTTTTATCATTTTAACTATAATTATTTTCATAAAGTAATAACTGTTTTCTTAAAACGCTATGTTTAGATTTACCACTCATAGTATACAATTCAATTCGATTATGAAAATTCTTCAATTTAAAATATGCACTTCTGAACTCAGAAAGAATTCTTTGATTGACATCTTTATCTACATACTAATATAAATTTGACACGGAGAATACATAATTCATATCATAAAGGAATACCTCTCTTTCCCATACATTCGTAATTGATTGAACAAACATCTTGGATCTTAGACATCATGGTTATAAATGTCAAATTTCAAAGCCTGATTTGATTTCAATAAGCAAAAAGTATAATTATATGCCATCCACAAGGGTAACAATATATTAATATTCTACCCATAGCAATGCCTGAGATTCTGCTTTTGTTGAATAGCTCTACAATTCCTACAGGGTTATATGCACTCTATGCCTTTCGCAATATTTCACACAAAATCTTACAACGTATAGAATTTAAAGCTTAAATGACTTGGACCTACATCAGCGTCGCGATCGCACGTGATAATAATTGTGTCATTATAATTATCATTATTATTATTATTATTATTATTATTATTATTATTATTATTATTATTATTATTATTATTATTATTATTATTATTATTATTATTATTATTATTATTATTATTATATTATTATTATTATTATTATTATTATTATTATTATTATTATTATTATTATTATTATTATTATTATTATTATTATTATTATTATTATTATTATTATTATTATGATTCTTCTTCTTCTTCTCATCATTATAATTATTAATATTAATATTATTATTATTATTATTATTATTATTATTATTATTATAATTATTATTATTATCATTATTATTATTATTATTATTATTATTATTATTATTATTATTATTATTATTATTATTATTATTATTATTATTATTATTATTATTATCATTATTATCATTATTATTATTATTATTATTATTATTATTATTATTATTATTATTATTATTATTATTATTATTATTATTATTATTATTATTATTATTATTATTATCATTATTATTATTATTATTATTATTATTATTATTATTATTATTATTATTATTATTATTATTATTATTATTATTATTATTATTATTATTATTATCATTATTATTATTATTATTATTATTATTATTATTATTATTATTATTATTATTATTATTATTAGTATTACTACTACTACTACGACTACTACTACTACTACCACCACCACTACTACCACTACTACTACTACTACTACTACTACTACTACTACTACTACTACTACTACTACTACTACTACTACTACTACTACTACTACTACTACTACTACTACTACTACTACTACTACTACTACTACTACTACTACTGCAACTACTACTTTTATTATTATTATTATTATTATTATTATTATTATTATTATTATTATTATTATTATTATTATTATTATTATTATTATTATTATTGTTATTATTATTATTATTATTATTATTATTATTATTATTATTATTATTATTATTATTATTATCATTATTATTATTATTATTATTATTATTATTATTATTATTATTATTATTATTATCATTTTCATTATCATTATTATTAAAATTATTATATTCATCATCATGATTACTACTACTACTACTACTACTACTACTACTACTACTACTACTACTACTACTACTACTACTACTGCTACTCCTCCTACTACTACTACTACTACTACTACTACTACTACTACTACTACTACTACTACTACTACTACTACTACTACTACTACTACTACTACTACTGCAACTACTACTTTTATTATTGTTATTATTATTATTATTATTATTATTATTATTATTATTATTATTATTATTATTATTATTATTATTATTCCAGCAGCAGCAAAATAATCGAAATTCTTCTTCTTCTTCTTCTTCTTTTTTTTTAACCTTTTCTGCTTTTTTCCGCCTCATCATCATTATAATAATCATTAGAATGATCACCATCGTCATCGCCATTATATCTGTCTTTCCTCACCTCCTTATCACCATCATCATGACTGTGCATCATCATCATCATCATCATCTCAATTTTATCATTTTTTCATTCGTTTTCAGACCAGTGACTTAAAAGACAGCATTTATGATAAACTATGGTTTAGCACCCGATAAATGACATCTCAAGGACACTAACTGCTTGAAATTAGCCTAAAAAGATGTTTATTAACAGTCGCTTCCCCTGTTGCATTTGGCTATCTTAAAATGTTCTCGGTAGTGGGGGTTTTCTTGGCTTTCGATTCAAACGTGAAAATTATTTTCACATCTTAAGAACTTAAATAAGATAACCTTCAACTTTAACCTAATAGTTAAAAAACTTTAACAAAAATAGCAAAAAAGTATTTTGCTTTTACTTTGTTTATTGATCAAACCTTTGGCATCGCTTTTCTCCTGGAGCAATTTTAAAAACTACATCAACACTGTTGCGATCTAAGCGTAAGATCTTTCTTTGTTGATTTAGAAACTACATCAACACTGTTGCGATCTAAGCGTAAGATCTTTCTTTATTGATTTAGAAACTACATCAACACTGTTGCGATCTAAGCGTAAGATCTTTCTTTGTTGATTTAGAAACTACATCAACACTGTTGCGATCTAAGCGTAAGATCTTTCTTTGTTGATTTAGAAACATTTGTTGATTAAGAAACTGCGTAACAAACTATAATAAAGAATGTATACTTTAGAATAATTAATGAACATGTATTTCTTAAGTATCTTATCCATTAAATTGTTTGGTAAGACTATTTCTTAAGAATTAGGTAAAAACGCATATGAACTTCGCAATGAATAATGATTGTTTCATCTACAGTTTTATTCCGTATCATCGCCACGTATCAATACTTTTTACATCTATTTTCTGTTATAGTAAAGTAGCTGCATATATTCATTTTTCATTTATTCTTGAAATTTTGAACCACAGGAACAGAAATCACATATTTCGCCTATTGCTGCTGATAGAACCTCAGATTTAGCTGTATCAAAGACCGAACTCAGCGCTTTAGATCATCAACGTCTAGACCTTGATGCAACAAATAGAAATACATACTCGGAAAGCTTATCGCCTTCTGACGACTCAACTGTGCGAAAACGACAGTACAAGCGACCAAGGCCTGCCGTAGTGTCCACACTCTCAACATCGTCGCAAAAACACTTACCCAAAACCGAGTTTGCAGCGATTCATTGTCAAACAATTTTATCTCCTAGACAGAAAGTAAACAACCCTAAAATAGATAAAAGGCTTAAATCTTTTGAAGGTTGTTACAGTGGAACATCTCTCAAGTCCAAAGAAAACAATGTAAACCAGAAATGCTCTCTAGATGTCCCTAAGATATACATCAGCAGTGAATATTCAAGCTCATGCTACGATCGTCATAGACTTAGAGGCAATTCTCCACCGCCCCGGCGGTTTAGCGAGGTTTCCTTCTTGAAAACCCTGTTGGACACTCTACCCATGGAACGTAACGATTCCGTCGACTCTGCAGATGATCTCTCAACCGATGGTGTTGATGGAGGAGATGACATCTGTGGTGAAATTACGCCCGCTCCAAATCGCAGGGCTCGTAAAATATCTACCGCATCTCTGGGATGTCTGAGGGAGAGTTTGAAGTCTTCTAGAAGCTATGGCAAACCAGGTGGCAACGAAAGGATGCAGAGGTCGCGAAGTGCTTCCCAGATGATGACAACATCTGCTTCTGTGGAAAAAATGCTTTTCAGAAACCGATTGATGTAAGTATAGTAATAGTGTATTGACAAAATTTCTTTGGTCAATTTCAAGTTGTCACTTAGACAAAGATAATTAGAGAATGCGTCTGGAAATCTGGTATTGGTCTTAAACATGCTCAAAGGCACAAAAGCCAATGCAGGTCTTTCAGAGGTCGTAAATCTTGAACTATGATACAGTAACTTTCGCACTTTTTGAAGCGAAAAAGGCGCAATCATTGCTAAAATTTAATGGTATGAAAATGATAAGAGAGGTTTTTTTGAATGTTTGATATTACATTCCCACAAACACAGTGATCTAAGACCTTCCTAAATAGCAGCTTAACCCACTTCGGGCAGGCTGAGCAGAATAGTTGAGCTCTAACCTCTTCCACCGATAGTGTATGTGACTGCGTGGGGGGGGGGGGGGGAGGGATAACCGAGGGTGAAATGAAAGTTGCAGAAGTAGTGAAGTAATTAGATGTAATATACTTTGTACTTTAAGCTGTAGTAGTAGAACTAAGAATAATATTCTTCTTCTTCTTCTTCTTCTTCTTCTTCTTCTTCTTCTTCTTCTTCTTCTTCTTCTTCTTCTTCTTCTTCTTCTTCTTCTTCTTCTTCTTCTTCTTCTTCTTCTTCTTCTTCTTCTTCTTCTTCTTCTTCTTCTTCTTCTTGTTATTTATTATTATTCTTTTTATTATTTTTATTATAATAATTATTATTGTTATTATTATTATTATTATTATTATTATTATTATTATTATTATTATTATTATTATTATTATTATTATTATTATTATTATTATTATTATTATTATTATTATTATTATTAGTAGTAGTAGTAGTAGTAGTAGTAGTAGTAGTAGTAGTAGTAGTAGTAGTAGTAGTAGTAGTAGTAGTAGTAGTAGTAGTAGTAGTAGTAGTAGTAGTAGTAGTAGTAGTAGTAGTAGTAGTAGTAGTAGTAGTAGTAGTAGTAGTAGTAGTAGTAGTAGTAGTAGTAGTAGTAGTAGTAGTAGTAGTAGTAGTAGTAGCAGTTATTGTTTTTATGATAGAAAGATTGTGATAATGGTAATACCAAAGAATAAGAGTGTACATGACATAAGTTAAAATTAGCAGCCAGTGTCCAACAAACACTGAAAAGAAATAATCAGAATCCGCCTTGTCTCCCAGGGTCTGGTGTTTGGAAAACAATAATCAGGGTAGGTTATGAAGAGTAAGATAAAGGCTTAGAAATTTGCATGTATTCTAAAAACATGTTTCTACCCTAGTGACCTGGAAAATATTTTTATTTAGGTATATCACTAACATGAGAGGAAGCCGTTTGATCTTGATGTTTTTCTTACGACCAAGCTGATCATTGCTTCAATTTATGTTTGTATCTCAATTTTTTGAAACCTTTACATTATTTCAGTTCCCATTGCGTCTTGATAATATTTTAGCTTTGAAATAATTTATTTGTACCTCCTTAGATTTTTAAGTCTTAAAACGATAATTTGAAACCCTTTTACTTCCTGGATGTCTGTGAAGTTCTTATGAATGGACAGAAAGTCTCATTACACGACATGAATCCATTCCTCTCTCCTTTCTTGTATAGGCTAAAGAACACCACTTAAATTTCTCACAATCTTTAATAGTGTGTTTGAGTCAAGTTGATGCTTGTGGTTAGTTTCATGCCACAGCTGAATGGCTCTACCCAAACCTGAAGGAGACTAACAGGTTTACTCAAAGAGAACATATTATATTATCAAGACGAACCCAGACTCGGTTTTGACAAATACGTTATACTGTAGACAAAATACCATTTTTTATTATTAAAAATATTTCAGCCGTCTGAACCATTAGAAGAACTTCAATGGTTTGGAGTTGACCACAAAAAGGATGACAAATAAAGAAAACGTGATTTCTAAATGAAACCTAGTGCTATACAAGTTGAAAAGGAACAATGTGTGCGAATGGTCAATAAGAAAAATAGTATTAAAGAATATCTTCGTGTCCAGAGCGTGCTGGTTTAACCAAATCTACAAGGAACAGCTGTGTTAAACCTCAACATGTGTATATCTGCACGATGGGTATTTATTGACAAACCGTCAAATAGACAGTTAGAAAGGATAAAGATCACTTTTTTGTACTCTCACAGAGTTGATCATTCCTTGTCTTGCTATTCCTTTCACCCATGCGCATAAAAAAGTAAGTGCGGAAAACATAGAAAAAGTGAGGCCTAATGATCTGTGACCAACTCATCATTCTGCAAGTCTATGGACCTCAGATCTCACTGCCTCGGCTGTTTTAAATTGACAGATATGGGTGCAGCGTAAAGTGGGCAACACGCATGTCGTGAAAAGTCAGCCTCAAGCAACTACATGGAATTGGGGTTAGGAGGTCATTTATAACCCTGAATAAGCCATGGACCACCAAGGATAGAGGAATTTAGGGCATGAGAAAGAAAATTAAATATCAGATTCTATCACATGTCTATTTCGTGAAAGTAGTTACAACAGAAAATGTTTATACAAAAAAACAAAAACAAAAACAAAAACAAAAACAAAAAACAACAAAAAACAAGAACACACACACACACATACACAATTGTGACATTATCATAACTGTGTGGCACCATGTACGGTTCGAAGAGACTAGACGTCTTTAATCTTATAATCATGCACCTTTTACTTTACATATCGCGTTTCCTTTCATTGCCTTCCTGCAGTTTTTATTGTTGGTTTTTTAAATAGAATCTGATAATAATATTCAAAGGTGCAGAGACTTTAATTAGATTCTAGGAACTTAAAAGTAAGGAAAACTTTCGCGTGTGACAAGGAAAACGTAACACTCAGCAATTTAATGGTTTTAATGAGATTTTCAGTTGTGTTGAAGTAAACAAGAAGCTAAACATTCTCTTAGGCTTTTCAAAATCACCTGATTAAGTATGATATGTTTAAAAAACTTACGAACAAACTCTAATGATTTGAAAAAAGGTGGTAAGCCCATATTGTACATAAATATCGACGCAATTACTTGCTTGTTGTAAGAGACAAGCATTTCTAGGCCCAGACATTATGGAAAACCCCACTCATGCCTATAATACCTATTTTTAATGAAGGTCATAAGATTTGAGCTCAGCCGTAAAGATAATTAGATTTCCAAATTTATAGCCTTCTATATCTAAATCTCGATCCCCGTTTCACACTGGCGTCCTGAGTTCTTGGGATAAATTCAATACACCGACAGTTACCCTTTCTCACCTTCATTATCGACCCCCCGCTTTTTCTGTTTTGGCTGCCTTGTTTTTCACGGAGCTTGCAATGACTGCTGTCTTTACTACTAAGAGCTGATAATGTGAATACCACAATCTCCTACAAGAACTAACTCACCCCTGGAGTGCCTCAACGTCCCACACCGACTTGCCAGCTTGACCAAACAAGGGACTTAACCACCCAAAAACGCTTAAATTGATTTACATATTATACGTGTATATGTACAATGCATATAGCCATGGCTAGCTCGATTGTCCAAAGTCCAGCGCTGTACTAACTGATCCATTGTTACTTTCGATTTGTTCTCTGGGCCCATCGATCACCTTCGATCTCGGCTGATGATGTAGGTAGTGCATATTCGCGGTAACAGGCAGTTACAAAACATGGACAAGTGGTCACTCTTGAGCGCATTACCGGGTTAGTGAATAGATTGATTTCAGTTCAGCCCTGAACATGCAGTGTTATCGCAACACATGGGACTAACCAGTAGCAGGATCTCAAAGGATTTGATTTGATATGAAGGTAGCAGTAGTGAAGATTCATTTTTCTATTTCTATGATGACTCATAACATGTATGGGGATGTGCTTACTATAATAAAGCACATTTAGAATAAGGCAGTGAGATGTGCTTCAAAACATCACCGCGAAAGAAGTCTCGAGTCGCATATTGATTGTTTCCCATGTTTAAAAGGCCATCCCATACATCTGTAATATCTAACTTATAGAAAAATGTAATGGTTGGAAAATGTCATTATAACATGTTGTAAATTACGGTTATTTATGATACACGATTAATGAGTATTTTCCAATACTATAATAGAAAAAAGGGAGGCCTGATAAAAATTGCAGTATGGAATAAAGTATAAAGTAATAGAGTTCAAGTAAAAAACAAAAAACAAAAAAAAAATAAAAACAAACAACACCAAAAAGCTGACACATTCTCAATTTTGAGAATAAGATAATTTAGCTCAAGTTTCGCTGAATTTGTTCTGACTTTAAGTAACAGTTAGTTACCGAAATTAAATACATTAATAGGAATTAAAAGTTCAACCGCGGCTTTTTGTTGACGTGAGAATTAAACATTGCGATCATTTTAGCTAGCTCAGCTCGCCTATTATTTTTATGTTAATTACTAGAACTTTGTATCGCCAATCAATATATGAAGGAGATTAATTTTGAGGCCAAGGTTTATTGCTCAAAAGGAATAGCTCTAATTTCTTTTCGATGCTGCTTCAGTCAGCTATATTGAGGAGTCTTTCAAGTATAAAATAATTTATTCCATGAAAAGTTTTTTTTTCTAAATAATAGCGTTAAACAACAAAGATAACAACGACACATATCTCCACATATATGCATAGTAGTCTTTTAATTGGGGCTTATGATTTACAGTTTTGCATGACTGTTATCTCAAAGATTAAACCTCAGTTATTTTACACGTATTTAAAAACAAAAACAAAAACGCGCTTTTCTGAAATTCATTCATGAAATAAAACCCAACAGGGACCACATTGATTAAGCCCATGCACAGAATATATTTATGGACTTCATTATCTTAGAAAATTGAAAGAAATATATTTGAACCATGACCTGTCTTTTTTGTCATAAGTCACTCTTAATTAGTTGAGTTTTTGAAAAAAAAAGCGTGCAAAAATAACGTAGGCGCATTTACGTGTCAATTGGCCCATAGCCACAAGCGCATTTACATAAAATGGATATTACATGTCACTCGCAAAAGAAGAGAAATAATTGTCAGATTTTAGGTATTTTAGATTCTAATAATGAAGCCTTCCTGCCCCAATAAATTCACGGCTTCACACTTTTTAAAGCAAAGAAATGAAGTCTACGTCAGACGTGATGAGCAAAAGCTTGACACAAAGTATGGCTACAAGAACAATTCTACACAATGTACAGCTTTTATGTCGAAATCCTTGTATAAACAACGCAGTGAAATTTTCAGCATTCACACCTTTTTACAATATCATTGGACTAGATGAGGCCGAATCAAAGAGCAGAAAAAGTAACAAGACCAAGACTTTAATAAGGACATTTAGTGCAAGTCTTAAATTGATACACGATTAATTTTATCGTAAGAAAAATCAATGCGAAAAGTGATATTTATGTCTGTCTATGTCCTTGATCTTTCAGATATTAAAAAAAAAAAAGAATTCCACAACAAACAAACAAAAAACAACAAAAAGTAAAGCATTCTCAATTAAAATTGATACATCTCGAGACTTTCAGCCACAATATTATCTACCTTCATCTTACTCTCGATCTAATCCGCTGTAAATGGGATTAAATACATGTAGATTGGGAGCAAGAGCAAGATAGGGGGCAAGATATAAAGAATGCTCTAGACAGAAAGACAAATAGATAGATAGACAGATAGATAGATAGATAGATGGCGAGAGATTTAGATGAATAGATAGATAGATAGGAAGGTAGATAGATGGATGGATGGAGAGAGATTTAGATAAACAGGTAGATGGTGATAGAGAGAGTGTGTGTGTAACATAAACAGAAAGATAGATAGAATGCGGATGAGTGTGTGTTTGTGATAGATAGATAGTTAGCTAGGTAAATTGATGAATGGGGAGAAATTTGGACAAAGAAACAGAAATAATTTATGTGTGAGAAATAGATAAAAAGAGAGTCGAAGAGAGATAGATAGATAGATAAAAGAGAGAGAGAAGAGACAGAGAAAGAGAGAGAGAGAGAGAGAGAGAGAGAGAGAGAGAGAGAGAGAGAGAGAGAGAGAGAGAGAGAGAGAGAGAGAGAGAGAGAGAGAGAGAGAGAGAGAGAGAGAGAGAGAGAGAGAGAGAGAGAGAGAGAGAGAGAGAGAGAGAGAGAGAGAGAGAGATGAGTAACTCGTAAGCTTAAAAGTTGATGAGAGAACCATTTCAGTCTTATTGCCTCAGAGTTTTAACTAGCTGAACAGAACCGAGTGGCCTCTAAAAAACTTTGCAGCCAGTATGCATTTGCTCCATATGTTTTGAAATGGCTGAATCGCTGGCTCAGTATAAAAGTATTTGACTGAATATCATACTGCAAGTCATCTTAAGGGAGGTTCTCTTGAAATTTTGGACAGAGGTTTGAAACATACTTAGATATTGACCGAAATTACTAAACGCCACATATCCTTAGGGGCGATAAATGTGAGTAGTTTGATAATAATATTTTTCTTAAATTATGCAAGTTTTTTTTCTATTTTACAGATTTTAAGAGATTGAACCTTTCCCAAATGACCACAACCAAGCTATACTTGTGTTGATCAGATTGCCGAAACAACTTTTTATAATGAAATTTTCCTTTAAAGTCGAAAAGTAAATCTTCAGTTCAGCGTTTCTTCCCTCTCTGGTAACCATTTAAAGAACGCATTTCTCTATAGAAGCATATTAAGCATATTATAGAAGCATATCCTCTGGAATCTCAATACACTAATATGATCTATAAAGCAAAAGCTAAAGAAATTAAGACCTAGTCTTTATCTTTAATCCCTTTCTGTGTGCATTGGAATTAACAGTTCTTGCTATCATTTCGGCACTTAAACTTCTCGTGTCTTATGAGATAAGGCGACAGCAAAACGCATTGTTTGTGTGCACAAATCCACAGGGGATCCATGGTTGTAGGAACTAGCCAGGGGGATAGTGGCAGGAATTTGACTGAAAAAGAACACTTCAACAATATTCATAATGTAGCGCTAATTATGTCAGTTAGCACAGAGTGGGGAAAGAAAGGTGGACACATGAAAAACAGAAAGGCATTGAATTATAGATGGATATTGAGAGATAGAGAAACAAAGAAAAAGAAATGAAGAGATAGAGAAAGAGAGAAATGAACAGAAAGATATATATATATATATATATATATATATATATATATATATATATAGAGAGAGAAAGAGAGAGAGAGAGAGAGAGAGAGAGAGAGAGAGAGAGAGAGAGAGAGAGAGAGAGAGAGAGAGAGAGAGAGAGAGAGAGAGAGAGAGAGAGAGAGAGAGATGGGAGGATACAAGGGAGGTGACATTACAGAGGCATTGACACAAACTCATAATTACCGGCTTAGACTCCAGGTTAATACCGATAAAACCATTTTGAAAGAAAAAAAAAAAAAGCCTTTGTACTTCACGTCAAAACACGCCTGCTCTCTACTAGAGCAGATAATCAACATTCAAGATTTCTAAGAACAAGTGTTGGTCATCACATCTAAAACAGGCTCTATTTTGCTCTCATAATGATCATAAGAGATTTATCTTTTAAAATATAAATACCAATTTAGAGGCGGAACGGTTTTTTAAATCTATAAATGTTTGTTTTTCGCCTCGCTCTTAAAAAAAAAAATCGTTACAGCTTTAAATAACTAGTCTCGTCTCGGATCGTTGATACCCTGTATTTGTGTACGAGTGATGTTGAGTTCCTACGAGCCAAATGTTTGAAAATATGTCATTACTTGTACCGGGGTCTAAAAACTGCTAAAAGCACCACAGTGCGCTCTGAAAGTATTATACAAAGAAACCTGTTTTAAAGCCACAAATCAACAACATTAATACGCTTCAGGTTCCCTATTTCCAAACTATAAATAATAATAATAATAAAAGCAAACTTCGCATAGGTTGATCAAACCTACAAAAAATTAAGGTGGCTGACATTAAAACCGTGTCGAAAGCGTTTGGAAGATTTTTACCGATCAATAATGATAAAGATCGAAACGGGTTTCTGGTAGTGAAAAAAACAAAAACAAAAACACCCCAGCACGATATATATCCAGACCTGTCAATGTAAGAAATAACATGATTGCAAATCTGTACACTTTTTGCTTGAGTTACAAAAGCGCAGTTTACCTTTTAAAAGCTCGTTGAAATTCAAGTCTTTTAATACGTTTCGCTGTGGAGCTAGAAGTTACAGTGTTTTTTGGCATAGATTTAAACCTTGAAAATATTTTTTTTTAGCAAATTCTTCAGACTTCCCTGAGCGAATGATTTAGAGGCAGCTGTCTTAAAGTGTGAAATAGCTATTTATATATTGGTCACGGTTATAAAGGAATCAAGTTGCATTAGCTTAAAAAGAGCAAATAAAAGAGACAAAATTGATCACTAATTAAAGTTGAGCTTATTTTAAACTTTTTTTTTTACTTTTAATAAGAGGAAGTGATAGAAAAGCGTTTGTAACTCTGTGATAGCGTAACCCTGGCACGACAGTATACTGTCAAGTTTCAACATTTAAATATGCGGCTAGCGGTAGTCTTCTTTGATTTAATTTTTTAAATATCTTTACTTAGATGTCAGTTCACGAATTAGCGTGAAAGATTCACAAACCTTTCCTGGATTGAAAATAAAGAACTTTTCATGTGAACAGTCTTGAACTCTGGAAAACTTTGAATCCAGCCACCTTACAGTATTGTACTCGACACAAATTGTAGGCAATAAAATACTGTATTTCATTCATCAATAGAGGTGGAGGAAAAGTGCAAATCTATAGGTGTGACAGGCGCTCTTCAGTGATAAAGACCTAAATTTACATCTGGCTTTTCTACTAGTAGGTTGTGAAAAAGTAGGCCTCCCGTAGTTTTTGTCCTGCGAACGCCCAGCTGTCAGTATGAGTGCCGCTTCCATGATGAAAAGGTTATCTATCGCTGCTCTCCACCAGGCCAGGTAAGGCTCGAACTTTGATCGTTTTAACTTACTTCTAAACAGTCTTCGTCAATAAACTGTTATATGTTGCTACATATTAATCTTATTAAGACGTTAGCTCCGTTTGAATCAATAATTCTTTAAACTTTTCGTCTTTTTTGGGGAAAGTTATAATTTTGATTTAAATTTTCTTAAATTTCTTTTCTTTTTCTTTTTTTTTTTAATAAATAATTCCAAATTTAACCTAGGATCTTTTGACAAACTCTTATTAGTATTATTATTATTATTATTATTATTATTATTATTATTATTATTATTATTATTATTATTATTATTATTATTATTATTATCATTATTATTATCTTTTAAATAAATTATTCTTAATTCTGGTCAAGAAATAATTAAAAAAACTAAAAAAGAAATAATGTACCGAATGCTTCATACATCAATAAACGATACATAATTCAACATTTTCCCTTCCATTTATTTTGCTCGGTTTTGTTTTTCTGAATGTAAAAATTTATTATATCTGACTTTTAACGCTGTTACAAGTCTTATCGTATTTGCTATCAAGTAAGTGTTCACATAATTATTACCTTAAGCTATTTTCTCAGTATAATGTGAATGTCAGCTTAAACAATCACGACGAACATGTACGTCTTGGCGACATATTGCATGCGAACGGATGATTTTCCAGTTTTGTTTCACTTCATTTAAATATTATTAAGTTTTTCATAAACTTCAAAATTTTCTTTGATGTGATCATTAATCTCCAACTCGTTCAAAATCAACGATCAATATTTTCAAATTTACCTTTATTGAAAAAGAAGGTCTGTCTATCGGGGTACATCATACAAGTTTTAACTACATAGTATTTTTGTTTTCACACGCACAATCTAGGCTATCAAGAGAAAATATTAATCACTCAAAGAAAAATACATCAATTAAATAACTCCAAGAGAAAATAGAAACAGTTTCTTTTGAAACACAACTTTCTGGATTTGTCCGTTTATTGGAAGGGCCCGCTTTATATCTTGAGGTCATACCGACAAAAGGTTGCTTGACCTGAAAAAAAAAAAACGACAAAAAAGAACAACAGAGGGGAAAAAAAAGCAAAAAAAAACCCCAACAAACCAAACAATAAAAACAAACAAATAAAACTAATATTTGAGGTAGAGGGTATAATTATACTGTCTAAAAATTATCTCGAGACACTGGCTAGTTTAAAAAAAGGTTTTACTTAAATTCAAATATTTCTTTCAAAAAGTTGCATGAAAGGAAAATTATTATCTTTAATGAAAGAAAGTAAAAAAAAAAAGAAAAAAAAAAAAAAAAAAAAGAAAAGCCTGGCAAGATCTAAATCTAAGGGACATACCAAATCAGCCTATTTCTTGAGATTTTTTTCCGAAGCATGATAATGTTAAGATTGCATTGTGATATGAGGACGCACGCTACGTTTTAAAACTGTTAGTTTCATTAGGTCTACACTTCCTACATTCCCCGGAGGAGCCGGTTAGCAGGTCAGCTGGCGCTTTAGGCTTAACCCCCTAACTATCACTAGTCTGGGTATCGATTCAGCATAATTTGATTGATAAATTATTGATTACTCTACCTTAACTACTAGATCTATTAAAATGGAGCACTGGTGAGGAAACTTAATCCAAATGAGCAACATTCATCATATTTTGCATTGGCCTTCGTCATAAACGGTAATCACCATTTCCTATGTGTTTGGAATTCCATAGAAAATAAAAAAACACACAAAAATATGATCATTTACTATTATTAGAAAAGAGAAAATATCCTCCATTTAAAACTAAAACAATATAACAAAATGAAATTTAATTTCTTTTAAAATCAAGTAGTAAAGCATCTTAAAATGACAAGGAAGACATACAACTGGCAAGGAAAATAGCGGAAGATCGCAGTAAAAAGAAAAAGAGTAACATGGAGGTAAAGACTAACATAAAGTAAGAAAAAGGGAATGGAAGGAGTAAAATCCGATGGTAATTTCGGGTCTACAGCGGATATTATGTGGTGTAGTTATGTGCCTTTGGATAATCTGTATGTGTTACAATAGCGCATCAGATAATCTTCCAGGCAACTATTTCGCTTGTTTGTGCAGCTCTGTAACAAGTAACACCTGGAATTTGGTGGCGTTTGGAAACATGATATTTGCTTGTCTTATTTTTGGCTTCAACATTGCATAGCTCATGACGTCATTAGGGTCTCACTTCTTCGTTGATAATATTGATCACCAGTGCCGTACAGTGTTGGATATGTTCTTTAGTTTACTTATTTTCGATGCAGATAGCATAAAAAATCTTTCAGGGGGAGACACCGTTCTATATAAGTAAGGACCGTGTGGGAGGGGAACTTGAGTCGATTTAAATAGGCCTAGACTGTGCTATTTTTAGCAGTTTGGATGTGGACTAGATCTGGATTTGTAGATCTTCTTCATGCACTTATTTGTTTCCAGTAATAAAAGCACGTATGCCTGCGTATTTTGTATCTATAAAAACCGTGTGTGAGCTGGTTTTGCACAAAGAGAGCAGCATCTCTCTCCAAGAAGTGAAGTGTACTGAGATTCCAAGCAGTGAATAGATTTTCATAGTCAACAGCTTTACTTGAAGAAAGGCAGTAGCAACGACAAAGAGCATGATGAAGTGCACAGAGAGAAAAATACAATCAGAGAAACAAGAGAGAGAGAGAGAGAGAGAGAGAGAGAGAGAGAGAGAGAGAGAGAGAGAGAGAGAGAGAGAGAGAGAGAGAGAGAGAGAGAGAGAGAGAAAGAAATTAATATGATCGATAGACCATAACAGGAGGAGCAGAGAAATAGTTTAACAGATAAAGAGTAATTCAGAAATGGATAAGTGGGTAGATAGAAAGGGAAAAATGCAGATAGACATAAGTTTAGATAGAGAGAAATTCTACTTCTCCTTCCTCCTTAAGACCCAAAGGAGCTACTATGTTGCGAAAATCCCAAAAGAATATTCTTTTTTTTTCTGTTTCATCTTGCCTTATTGGGAGTGTGTGCCGCGTTATGTGGACTACAGACAATCATTTGATGCTAAAAGAAAGGAAAGTAACGTGGCATTTAATTTCAAAGTTTATAATAACCATTTGTGTACGGTATGGCATTATTTGGCTTTTGAGGTACCTAAGAAGAGAACAATGAGGTTAAAATTCTAAGTTAGTGCGGCGCGGATTCTTTGAAATTGTGGCTGGCTCAAAACAGATCAATAAATTATTAGACCTAAAACATCAAAGTGAACGAATAGCCTATCGACACTTTAGTTATCTCTTACAACTCTGCATCGATTATCTCCGTGGCGCCATTGTCATCGACTCAAAAAAAAATAATTGGTTTCAAATTAGAACTGCAAAATGCAGAAACTGCAAACCTCATTTGTGACGTAGACTGGGTTTTGTAGTGTACATTACTCTAAAAAAATTCAGCGAACTGATGAACGCAATTTTTTTTATTTCTGTAATTCTGCTCCGCATAAAAAATATGAAAGCGCGACATTAAACTTCTGGAAGTATTTTCCGCTAGAACCCATAAAGATAATAAACATATGTGACATATATATGACATACATGACATATATTCTCAACCAAAAGTCGACTCATCAGTTAGACTGAAACGTTTGCAAAAATTATCGAACAATAGCGACTTTACTGGTGTTAAATTTCCCTTGCCAAAAAATCAGGTTTATTCCAAGGAAAAAAGAAAAAAAAGTGCAGTGGCATGACATGAGTATTGTTTTTAGTTATGAGTATTGTTATTACTCTTAATGGCCTGTCTGGGGTTGTACTAATAGTAACCTAGCTTTTAAAAGACTTTGCTCTTAGCGATGAAAAAAGTATAATGTTATGGATTATTTGCCGAATTAAAAAAACAAAAACTTATTATTCTCTTGATTTATAAAGTATGTAGATGTAGATCGCGACACTATAATCATTCACGCATATGAAAACTTCATGCCTGATTATCTTGCCGAACTCGCGATGGTCACCAAACTAATAAAAAGTACAATGCCATGATACCTAAAAAACAAAGATAAATAAATAATAATTAAAAAAAAAAAGCAGCGCAGGAAAGGACCCATAAATTAAATCTTTCACCTGACCCAAAATTCGATGGCAGATTTAGAGAAAGGGAAATAACCCAACACCGACATAAAAGGTTAGGTTCTCACCCTTTGCCTCTTGCCTCGCTCGGCTAGTCAGTCCCTTATTAATTAAGAATGAAGGAAAGATTATCATATTGATTGTAAATAATCAACATAAGTTGGGTGCCAATGATCCTCCAGCTTAGGAAACCATTCTGTTAGAACCATGTCACCACTAGTGGTAGAACTGCAGCCTTAGCTGTTCGACATCACCATGGACAAGGAGCAGGTTTTTTTTTTTGAGCACTCGAGAGGCACTTTTGTAAGAGAGCGAAATTATCACGATGACCTTGTAAATACTATGAAGGGCTATCTGTGCCTACAAAGTATGGGCTGGATTTCATTTAGAAAAACTTGACTTATGTGAGCAACACCTTTATAGCATAGTTTTCTGCTACATGAGACAAAAGATAACATTGCACTATACTTAATATTGATCTTTCTCCCTCATTTTGATTTCATGCTTTATTAATAGAACAATGCATTTTGATTCAGTTTAACATAAAAGTCAACATACTTATGTGATATAGCTAATTTTTTTCTTTTTCTTTTCTTTCTTCTTGTTTTCTAATGCTCAAGTTTGTGAACTCTTTCAACAGCTTTCCACCCTGCTCAAAATTTCGTCATATTTCACCGACAAACTATAACTGAAAGAAAACCTTTTACCCTCTTTTATGTTGCAAAGTTCTCCTGATATTGGTCCCCAAAATACATGTTGAAGTTTGAAGGCAATGTAATTTTTTTAAAGTTCATTTCTATTCTAAAATAACTACGAGTCAAGATCAGTTACCCTGTTGAGTTCTCTTATCAGCAGTGGTTATCTGTTCTCATCTGCTAAGCATAGTCTCTACCTTCTAAGACTCTATTCTTTGTACAAGATTCTTTTCAAAACTTAGGGAACGTTGAAAAGTAAATGCCTAAAAGCTCTATAAAGTTGTGCTCTGCGGACGGTTGCAACTTTTGTTGTTAGCTAGCCACACAATGCCAAGCTTCCTATATAATTGCGCTGACGATCTTACCAGTGAGAGAACCAATAGCTGTTAGAATAATGGAGTAGCGTGAAGAAGTCCTTCGTCAACCGGATTATGCTATTTTCTCGAGAATTATGGATTGCCTTCTGTCCGGTCAAAGGTTTTTTTGTTTACCTTTGGTGTGATGTCAAGTGAGGAAAGAATTATGTACTCGTGATTGAGGTCTTCCGGTACGGTAATCTGGACCGGTTGGTATTCCTGGCTGATTGCACCGCGGTAATCGATAGCATTTGGGTGTGACAATGCTTACTCCCTATGATCGTTATTGTACCTTCTACTTTCCTAGATTTTTATCTTGCCGACTTTCACCCATGATAAGATTCTTTTTTTTTTTTTTTTTGTTCTTTCTATTTTTGACTCAGTAACTTGAACTTGAACGTGACTTGAACCATATTGTATTATGAAAAACTTTGAGTTTGGTTATCGACCTGGACTGTCACCTTACAAAATTAGTTGAAAAGTGTTTTGCATTACACAAAATGCTTCATAAGTCTTTGCGGGTAGATCTGTCAACTAAATTTGATTTTCAACAATCATCCTGGGCAGTTATAATACCAATGTACCAACTGGATAATCGAAAACAGCAAAGGATGAATTTTCTCAATCTGTTTAAGGATTAAGTAAAACTCCCATTATAAGGCTATGTAGGTGGCAATAAAAAATGCCGCGCCTAGAGGCGCCCTGCTCTGCGGAACTTCATAGCATCCCGGCCCATTTAATCGTACCTACATGATAATGAGCGTTTTATAAAATACACTACAAGTTTGGAATCTTTCAATATTAGCGATTTATTTTATATTAGCACCGAACAAACATTATTATTTTTTTCGCAGAATAAACATTTTCGTTAAGACAAGCAATTTATAAGGGTCATAAAAATAAACGTAAATTAATGGCATTATTGCTCGAAAACATAAACCAGTGAAAAGGACCACCCTTCTAGCCGGCGTCACGAGCAAACAATTTTCGAAATTAAAAAAAAATATTTAAAGGGAACAATATGCTGCCTTGGATAAAATACACGTAAATGGGTGTTACGTCAGGCCCAAATTTGATTCTCAAACCATTTTGCACCACATTTCGTTTAGAATGCTGATTTCAAAGAGGTTCTGATCTGACGATGCTATTATTGTAATTATTTTAATGTTAGGAATGCTGTTAGCTGGTTCTCACAACCTGATCTTGTCATGGCTTCTAGTATAAGTTGCCGCCTTTTTTTTGGTCTCAGTGAATATGATTCTACCTTTATCGGTGAAGCGTTAACTTTCATGTAGAACTGAGTTTTAAACTTTCTTTTTCTCACTTGTGCTAAAAGGTCCCTTCAATTTTTACCTGGATTACGTTCCTCTCTTGAGTAAGAGATATTTGTCTATAAATGGTTTAATACATCTTTGGTTTGGCAACTCCTTTGTTTCGGCCTATCTCTGTGGCAGCAGGACAACGTGTTTTACATTTTCTTCCCTTCTCACTATCCGTATGGTTACAAGTCTCATTATCTTTAATATCCACTGTATATCCACTGCTCTATCTTTTACAAAACCGATTCACACCTTTCCCAATTTTTTCTTATATTATATTTGTACGAATGCCCAACGTCAAACCCTTCTTTTCCTCACCCTTTCTATTCTCCTCCTTCTAGCCTATAGGGTACACTCTTTACAGCTCTACAACTTTCTCATTTGTGTCTTTCAGGTAAGCCTAAGAACAGATAAGAGAAATCACTTTAACCAACAGCTAGTCCAGGCGGAATGTCTTTCTTTACCTATCATGGCACCCGATCACTAAATCCGTGCTTTGTATCGAAGACCCGTGCAATCCTATATCTATCGCGATTCTCGATATATCATGACAGATAGATATAGATTGGACTCGCTCTAAACGTTGACGGCCCTATAACGCAATTTAACTTACATGTCGGATAATCGGGAACCCAAATTTAACTTTATCAAGTACAGTATTGCGCCCTGAAGCATGGTAAATATGCTGTAGATAGAATAGATAATTTTTATATACCTATTTAGAATACTTTAGAAACATTATGGTTACAATTTTTTAACAATTACGGTTTATAATCGTTTTTATTTTCCAACGTTCTACTTCTGTTAATAAACCGAGTAGTGATATCTCGTGTAAAAGAAACTGTGTCTTGGAACCCTTCTTACAGCAACGACACCATGAAAGTGAGCATAGGCTTATATCGGCAACTCTTTCAAATGTGAAGAACAGGTCGGTGATAAAACCTTATGAAAAATACATCCCCCCGACATATTTACAAATCGATAGCTTTAAATGTTACCTTGCCAGGTCTGGGTGAAGACTAAGCTGCAGAAAACAACCTGGTCTCTACCTCTGGCTAAATATAAGAGTGACAAATACATTTTTGAGGAAAAAATGCAGAGAATAAAATTATCATAATCAAGAATAATAATCATCATAGTTTGGATGCCTCATAAATGTATATCCTAATCATAGCTTTGGATCTTTGATGCATGACCTTCTAAAGGATAAATTTAATGAGTCTTCCTTTGTTAAACTTGATGTTTCCCTCACATTAGGAATGTATGCATGTATGTATGTTTGAATGTATTTGTATGTATGTATGTGTTCATGCATGGGTGTATGTATGTATTTTGAATGATGTTTATGTATGATGTTCTCTGTAAACTTGATTTTTATAAAATACTCAACGTCCTGTAAGTATCCTGAAGACAAACAACTTCTATATAATCAATGATCCCTTGTAGATTTTACATCTTAATAGCCTAGTTTGTTGGCCTTTGTTGGTGCTCTTTTATCTGCTAGTTGCAGTTGCTGTTTTTGGTAAGAATTATTCCTAAAATTTTACACTTCGTCCAGTGGTAATGTTTTTACCTTCCACACTTAGTTTTATTCCACTTTTATCATTGAGAGGAACTGCTACAATTTTAGCAGTTTTAATTTCAAGCCTGTATTTCGTGCATTTATTAAGTTTATTGCTTGTCTTCTATTATCGATGATATCTTTTTTAATATGTTTTTGGGTTTGGGTTTGGATTTCGGTTTTGGGTTTGGATTTTGGTTTTGGGTTTGGATTTCGGTCCATATTTTATACAAATCGCGATGTCGTCTGCGACTTAATTTTTGTTTTGGACTTTTGACCGCTTTTCCTAGATCGATCATTGTTATATTGAAAAGGTTATGAGATAATTATATATTTGCTCAATGAGATGTTCCTTTTTTTATATTCACATGTTGATACAGATGAGTCTTGTTTACTAGTAATGTGCTCTCATTTCCAAAGTTATGTTGTTTAAGGTTTCTCAGGAGTCCACCTTTCATATCACACCGTTCACTCGACCATAAAGTAATGTTGTTTAAGGTTTCTCAGGAGTCTACCTTTCATATCACACCGTTCACTCGACCATAAAGTAATGTTGTTTAAGGTTTCTCAGGAGTCTACCTTTCATATCACACCGTTCACTCGACCATAAAGTAATGTTGTTTAAGGTTTCTCAGGAGTCCACCTTTCATATCACACCGTTCACTCGACCATAAAGTAATGTTGTTTAAGGTTTCTCAGGAGTCTACCTTTCATATCACACCGTTCACTCGACCATAAAGTAATGTTGTTTAAGGTTTCTCAGGAGTCTACCTTTCATATCACACCTTTCGCTCGACCATAAAGTAATGTTGTTTAAGGTTTCTCAGGAGTCTACCTTTCATATCACACCGTTCACTCGACCATAAAGTAATGTTGTTTAAGGTTTCTCAGGAGTCTACCTTTCATATCACACCGTTCACTCGACCATTTTTAGTGCTGAATATGAATGGCACAGTTTCCACATTTATCTCATTTAAATCTAGGAGGAGGTTTCCCTATGGACGGTGATTAGAGCCTGAGCTATCTTCGAGTGGTTCCCATTGTATGGATCCGTAAGTAAGATCGTTCGATATTATTGTTAGATCTATCGCCGTGTGATCGCCTGGCTATTCTGGCACTCTAGCTGGTTGCCCTAAGTTTTGTTACCATAATTATGGTCTTGTTCAAGTACTGCTACTCCAAGCCATTTCCCTGTCTGGTTGGTTATTTTTTTCCTCATGTTTGGGAGTTGGCTTTTAAATCTCCGATTCCTTTGTGATTTTTTAAGTCAAACATTTCGTTTAGAATTTTGACGTTATCTTGTTTCCAGTATCTCCAGTACGTTTTTTCTTAACAAAAATACTTGAGATTTTAATGTTACCATTAAGTACAGTGAAATTTTTAAACAATGAAAAGAGCTTCGCCCAAAACGGGATGACCCCTATAGATAGCTGAGTGCTTTAGCCGCAGGACCGCAAGTCCGCACTATCCTTAGCAGAAATAATCCACAATCCTACATGGCGGTCACTATTTCTAATCAACAAATTTAAAAAAGCGCACCAGTTTGATACATCCTCATAAATTTCTGCTTCACACCTCCGCACAAATGTGTTAACGGAAACACTGTGGAACGCCAAACTTCGTTGAATGAACACCTCTGCATTTCTTTTGAAAACGACTATAAACGCGGTACAGTGATTTGGCACCGACCTGAACTTTTTCCTTTTTGTACCTTGACCGTGATTGGCAGAAGTCGTCAGTAATCGGGCTATGACCAACACCACTCGCGGTTCATTAACTGCATTGTGTCATGACACATTAGCGCTGGGTATGGAACAAGGCCACTAAACCGTTTCTGTCAAGTGATTGTTTGTATCGGGTCTCCAGCTAATAGCGTTGTTTACGAACGTGATTGATCCTGGGGCCATCTTGATTTTTTGTTTCTAATGAACTGATTTAGAGCTGCCGCATTCACGAGGCTTCCAAATAATTAGCAAATGACTCTAAGGACAGTTTTGCATGTCAAACTATGCAGGAGAGGAAGTAAGGGAAAAAAGTGTGGACATTTAACTATTGTTGCAACTAAGCGTACTTAACACTTACACACACTAATACCGTCACAAACTCTCAAATCAGGCCACATTTAATCGATTATAATACTGTTATACAAATCAACAATGATTGACACTATTTATCACTCGAACATAAAACAATATAAGAAAAAGATTTTTTGTCGAAAAACACTGCACAAGTGCAGACAAAAAAACCCCTATATTCTACAGGTTTTTAAAAAACTTAAAAACGAGGATAGAAAACAAGGTCAAACCTTACATGGTTTAGTTTCACAATAAGCTTTAGATTGTCATGAATTATATCAAAGTGGTAGGAAACAATTAAGGAAGCCATACTAAGTAGGCTTTGAAGTTTGAACACATGCGTACGAAAGGAATAATTTTAAAAAGTTGCTTCCAACTGTGTATAGGTTCTGTCTCGATAGAGCCGCTCACATGATTTCTTATGATCAACCATAAGTGTTTGTATCCGCCTTAAGTACAAGAGTGCGCTCTAAAGTTATTTCCTCCTAAATTAGCTCTTCAAAATTAAAAAAAAATGGCATTCACATATCTTTGCACACTGAAAAACAGCGTGAGAGCGAAACATGAAAAACTGTTTTCGGGAAAGTCAACGCCCAACTTTCTACGAGCACAAACGTCTGCTGTGGAAAGTACATGCAATCTCTTCTGCTGTGTCGATAGACCGGGAGGTATCTTGTTCTTTGCATCAACCGAAAGAAAGTTTTTATAGAACACTTTGCACTCTAATGCTAGAACCCTCCCACACTCCCTCAATGTCTTCATTTCCATTCTCGATATTTTTTTTTCTGCTTTGTCAGGGTTAGATAGATGCTCAGCTGTTTTTTAGTTGATATATCAGAGCGTTTATCTATCCTCCTGCATATGTATGTATGTATGTATGTATGTATGTATGTATGTATGTATGTCTGTCTGTCTGTCTGTCTGTCTGTCTGTCTGTCTGTCTGTCTGTCTGTCTGTCTGTCTGTCTGTCTGTCTGTCTGTATGTATGTCTGTCTGTCTGTCTGTCTGTATGTATGTCTGTATGTATGTATGTATGTGTGTATGTATGTATGTATGTATGTATGTATGTATGTATGTATGTATGTATGTATGTATGTATGTATGTATGTATTTATGTGTGTATGTATGTATGGAGAGTGGAAAAGACGGATAAAAAGAGACTGTGCTTTATTATTTAACATTCAAAGATGTAAAACACACATATATCCTATTGTCTTTTATTTGTTTATCTAAATAGCAACCAAATTTTTGTCGCTCTGTCTATCTTACATCATTATTTATATCTATTCATTTATCTATCCATAAAGTACGCCAATCTATCAGCCTTTTCCATTATATTTCCAATCCATTTCTGCTAGACACGCCAGTATGATATTTTCTTGATTAAAATTCTGAAACGTGTCATTGTTGAATACCTTTCTATCTTTACCTTTATGATGTAGATGTTTTAAATTCTCACTTTTGATACTTTTTCCCATGTCAGGTCTTCATTTAGCAAGCAACGTTGTAAACTTATCAAACTCTACAGCTATAATTATTTTGAATTCAACTTTCTCCAACCTTTTTAATCATAATTCTAACTTTCATGATGTCAAACACACCTTTAAGCGTTATTAGGACTTATTAAAATTACAAAGGGCTGTAACATGGATTAAAAAAAAAGAAACTGTTTGGCTAGATTTCTCGTAACTGGTTTGAATAAATAATAGCATGCGGAGGCAAAATGCCACAGCATGTCTAGAAATTATAATCTAATCCGGTAGTGGGCCACCAAAATGAAGAAAGGTTTCTTTCGTTTACTTACCTTTCCCATTTAGATTTTTCGTTTTGTTCTCATCCGCAGATTCTATTGATTAAAAATAAATTTTGATCTAAAACGCCATAGTTACAATGATAAGCAATTGGAACTATCATAGAGCGATTCTAAGTATGGATTGGTATTAAAAAATACGTAGAGCTTAATAATACATCGTAGTCAATGCCAAAATTAATATCTCAGGATTATCAAGAAGCAATCTTTCGTTAATTAATATTGTGCAAATTTTACTACCCGCATGCAGTGACAAAGTTACTTAAACGAGATCCGCGAAGCTCTACTTTGGTCTGTACTACATCTTTATCAATTTGTTGCACCAACAATCTACTCTGTTTAAGTCTAATACTCAAAGCCCTCAAGTAGACCCAACACCAAAATCATAAGATTTGAGTTTAAGTCTTTCGCCTTGCTATTTTTGATTTCAGCACATCTTTAAAATACATTCTCGTGTGTGAATTCTTGGTCACCGATTACTGATTTGATTTGGAAACTTTAATTTTCTACATGACAGCTTTCTTTCCTTACCTATTCAATGATGTGCCTCACTCTTTCAGTCTGCTCCTCTTGCGAGTTTTTTTTTTTTCTAAACATTCTGTACAAAACAATTGTAGTTGTCAACACGGAAAACCAAAAGCGTTTATAATAGATGTCCCATTTCCATGGTTGAGGTGAAAAGTCTGGTTAACCGCAACCCCCCCCCCCCAAATCCCAAAAAATAAAATAAAAATAAAGACTTAGCTGTCCCCTTACGAGACTCTAAGAGAGATTAAGGGGAAGTTAGTTATTTTAGAACCACTACTATCTTGTCTAACGTGCATAAGAGAGTAAATTCTGATACCACTCTTCACACTTTTTAAAACTAAGTCGTCTAAAATCAAACATTATTTAAGGG
This sequence comes from Elysia crispata, assembly GCA_033675545.1. Taxonomy (NCBI): domain Eukaryota; kingdom Metazoa; phylum Mollusca; class Gastropoda; family Plakobranchidae; genus Elysia; species Elysia crispata. Next base: position 118,903 of record JAWDGP010005352.1, on the reverse strand, counting down.
ATGTTGGCCTTTTTATGAATAAATAGAACTTTCATTATATTTTAGAAATGAGCATAAACTCTTTTGATTGGAGCATATTGATAATCTTAGCTTTTAGAGTGAGATTTCACCACCGTTTGCTCACTATTCCTTTACCCTGTCCGTCGCGTTTTGACTTTACCTGTTGGTCACATTGGCTGCTTAAATGCAATACACTCTCTCTTACTTCGCCCCTCCTTTCACTTATCGTAATTCGTTCTCGCATTCAATTCAGCATGTAACAATAGCAACTGAGGACTCCGAATTTTTCCTCTTTTAGCATGGCAAATCAATAGGTACGAGATGAAGAGGACCATAAGTCAAGACCTCGGAGGGCCTTCATGTGGCAGCCTTTTACACCGCTCGTGTTCGTCGGTCACCTCTTCGCGCTCTAACAGGACAATGGGTTTGTCCGTCCAAGTCCTCTTCAGACTGTCCAATCACACCCTATCCGATCTGGGCCACTCTTGCGCTTTTGAGCGGCTTATAGTTTATGATGTCATGTCCTGAATACATGCCAGTGGACTATTTTTTATTGGATAGATTTGAACATTTTCATCGCGGCATATTCCAACCGAACATGGTGTGATTTCTTCAGGGTCTGCAACATACCCGTTACACTTGATAACCACGCATGTTAGAAATAAATATTAGTTACCTGGAGCTTTCTGATAAAGCTTTCATTCAGCTAAATCCTACGTTGTGAGTGCAAGAGATATGTGCTGCTTTCTTACTCAAATCACATCTTATTGATGCAATGTGTTGATTTACCAAGTTTTTGGCGGCAATTCGAATATAAAACTGGTCTTTTTTGAAAGTGTGGCTACTTGAATTATTCTATATAAAAGCTGGAGTCTGGCAGTGCCTGTGGAGATTGTAGGGAACACAATCTGATCGCAAATATAATTAAATATTTTCATCGCATCATTTGCAGTTCATACCGTATACACTGCAAGGGTAATGCATCATATAGGTAATTTTAGACAGTGTTAGGTTATGATGCCATTTAATATATGCGCAAAAAAAAAAATAAATAAAAAAAATAAACAAAAAAAAAAAAAAGAAAAGAAAAAACCCAATCCAAAATACACACAAACACAAAACTAAAACTCAAATTTTAGAAATAAAAGTTGTAAACTGAAACGCTCTCTGAGTATATGATTTTAACCCTTATTGAATAAGAAGTATTTAAGCAGCGATACTCATTTTTAAATTATTATTGCGATATTCACTACAATTGATGTTATGCGTTATTTTTATTTATAAAGCCCATTTTGCCTAATCTTGGATTCGAGTTATTTTGCTCTGCAATTGGTAAGTGTGATATAATTTATAAATCCTAACCGATAATGAAGATGAAATATATCGAGGAGCCTACCCAAATATGGTCAAGAATTTGAATGCTCAACCGAATCGGTCAACGTAACTACACCCCTTGTAATTTGGAAAAAGAAAAATAGGCAAAAGTTGAGCGAATGCAAATGTGTCAAATTTTTGAAATCTTCTCACGATTCTACAGAGACTCAGTAATAACACACCAAGGCACAGCTAATACATTCTTTGTGCCTCTGTGTCTCCATGAATTTCTGTCTTTCTGTCTGTCCTTGGTGAGACATGAGAGACATGGAATTGTTAAATGATAAATGCTTCTCAATGAACAAAATGCTTTTATGTAGGTATAAGTATTTATCAAATAGGAAATGTTCTATCCCCCCTGTTTTGTATTTTCCCGTGACTTAACTGATCGTTTTTGTTTTTGATTATATATTGGAGAATTCTTATACCTCTTGTGATCCACATAGAAGTAGAATGTTTACTTCATCTAAAATAACATACCCTGATATTCTCTTACCTCACATCTGCATTTTGTGCCGGAGATGGGAAAACCCGAAGACACATTCCAGAGAATTGCATGTACCAACAAGAGTCACTACAGATCTTTGTTTCGCGTTAGACCATGACCAGTCCCAGATTGCATTTTGAGATCAAAACTAAATGATCTCAAAGCTGACCAAGAGAGGTAGCAGAGAGCTCTTAGCTCAATGTCCACACTATTAAGGAACACTATTAGACAGAACGGGATATGTGGGAATAACCCTTTGTTGGAAAGATATATTAGTAAAGTAATGAAAAGAGCTCTTACTTATTTTTGCAAGTACAATTAATTTATATAAACCTCTCTCTCTCTCTCTCTCTCTCTCTCTCTCTCTCTCTCTCTCTCTCTCACTCACTCTCTAAATAGAAAGCAAAATCACCACGCTTGGAGGATAACTTGGTAAATATAAAAGATCCAAAAGGACGCGTGTGTGTGTATAAATAGTGTAATACAAGGTCTAAAAGAAAATAGGCACACAACTTTAAAATTAAGGAAAAAAAAAAGAAATATCAAAACTATTATCAATTCAACATATAAACATTTCACTTTGTAAACTTCGTCAGTATTAATACAAAGTTAAACGTTTATATGTTGAATTAATAATAGTTTTGTAAATTTTTTTTCGTCCCATAATTATAAAGTTGTGTGGATATTTCCTTTTAGACCTTCTCTCTCTCTCTCTCTCTCTCTCTCTCTCTCTCTCTCTCTCTCTCTCTCTCTCTCTCTATATATATATATATATATATATATATATATATATATATATATATATATATATAAATCGTTGAATAAAAATGTAACGTGCGCGAAGATTATTAAGGGTACAATTGCTCATAAAAAAGAAGCACACTAATGCTTACAATTATTTAACAGAGAAAAATGAACTCGCTCACGTACCTGAGCAGTGAATAATTGAATATTTTTTTTCTAACGAAGTGCTGTTTAACAACTTTTTTTCTCACTGCGAATTATGAAAAAGTTTTATATCTGAAATGAAAACCGAGCATCCATTCCTACCAACTAATTCTTCATTTAAAGTAGGTTTTGAAAGAAACCCAACGATATGTTGGTGTCTTCCGAGTGCTGTGGAGAAATATAGGTAAATTCTATAAAAATTCCAAATGTGTTATAATAAACTGGAAGGATAGCCAGATATTAATCTAAAAAAGTCTTACTGCTCTGAAATTCTCATTCTCCAAAATATCTTAAGCAAGTCGATAGAAGTATTATGCCAAACGATGCATGTTTCGAATGAACAGTCAGTTCCTATCTGCAGGCGGTCTAACCCTCTGATTCTACTCAGAAGCCTGGCACAGAACCAGGCTCTGTCTATTACAGTTCTCAGGGTATGAAGATTGAGTCGAGAGTCGCATCGAGAAATTAAGAGAGGCGCCACGCGGGTACTGCCGGGTGTAGTACATCAAATGAAGCATGCCTGGCTGGCCCCAGATTGCACTTCGAGATTAGAGGTCTGTGGAAACAGCTCACAATCCAGGGCTATTGGCAGCCATGCTCGGCTCTTATTTAAGACGCTTAACGCTTAACCCCGTATCTGCTGGATCTAACCCGACCTGTCAAGAACTGACCTGATCCTCCCACCAAGGCCACACATAGGGAGTGAGAAATCAGTTCTCTCTCAGTATTGAGAATTGCATATAACCACACCGTAAGACAAATGGTGGCAGATTTCAATCCTGCAGTATTTTGTGGATATTACATCAAGGAAAACAACCACCGTGTGTCGTTATTACTTCTTAAAAGTGTAAAGATTCTTTCAAAGTTTTAAGCCGATAGTTCAAGACTGTCTCTATTTGTGTTTATCTTATTGTATCTTAAAGGAACATGAGCCGGAAACTTCTAGGAAGTTATTTTTTTGCAACAATGTGTGTTGATCCTGTGTAACTGATTCATTTTAAGGAGATTTTATTTTATACAAAGTTATCATACAAAATATAGTTTGATTTTTTGGTCTTAAGATGTGTTAATTCTGTATGGACTATGAAAATTTACAATGGAATATATTTAGACTCATTACGTTGCTTTGAAGGGACTGTGATCTCTAGATAAAAAGGGACAAACGAAAGAATATGTGAACAATAGAAGTTTCGAGAAAATGCAAGTGTAAAAACACATTATACATTGTTTTTCTTTTTACAGAAGTTTTCAAAAAATAATTTCGAGAATTAACAATATCAAAGCTTATACAAATAACTTGCATTTTCCTCACCAAAATATAGCTAATTGAATATTTAATTCACCACCATCTTTTTTTGATTGTTCCTCTGCAACTTTCTTAACTAGTCCACTTCTCTTCCTTCCTCACCCGTTCATGTTTTCTTACTAAAATGATATAAGAATACGAATTCAATGGCCTATTTGAAAAAAAAATACAAAGTAGTTATTTGACTGATAAATTCTTAATTAGAAAAGGCGAGAGAGGAGGAGAGAGAGAGGAAAAAGAAAGAAAGAGAGAGATGGAAAGAGAGAGAGGGAGAGAGAGAGAGAGAGAGAGAGAGAGAGAGAGAGAGAGAGAGAGAGAGAGAGAGAGAGAGAGAGAGAGAGAGAGAGAGAGAGAGAGAGAGAGAGAGAGAAAGTGGTGTGCCTGTGTCCTTTTAAACCTAGAGAGAGAGAGAGAGAGAGAGAGAGAGAGAGAGAGAGAGAGAGAGAGAGAGAGAGAGAGAGAGAGAGAGAGAGAGAGAGAGAGAGAGAGAGAGAGAATAGGAAAGAGAAAGGGACCGAAACAGAAATAAAACAAGCGTGTGGCTAGATAGCAACAGAAGAGGCAGATTAAAATGTCAATGTGCAACTGTAAAATCGTATTTATATAGGGATTGTAATATAACTTCGTTGAGATCATGGAGAACAAAATAAATAAAGGCGCACCCCAAATAATATGAGGAAAAATGCACTACCCTCTTATGGTAAACTTCCTCAGTCTTGCGAAGAATTGTACTTTGGGTTTGGGCCGTGGATTATTAAGTCTTCTTTCAACAGAGTATCTGATATATCGTGCGTGGTGGATATCGTTTTTTTTTTCAAAGTTCTTCGCACCTTCTGTAAATTAAAACGAAGAAAATCGCTTAGTTTGTTTTCAAACGTGTCTTTTGGAATTTAAAACTGTTGAAAGGGCAGTCGTACCACCGTTTTCTGTAATACGTTTTCGAGCTAACGATCTCAAAACTTATCAGCAGTGGCGGGTCTGTTGCCTGCGTTGTACCCTTTTTGATGCACTCAAAAGAAAATATATACTTTATGGGAAAAAAAATGGGGAGATTAGAAAGAAATCTTTGTCATATTTTACTACAATAAAAATCCTGATTGAAATTCAGTTTAGTTAGAGTAGAAGCCCAATATTGAAAATGCAACCATACATAACCAAAATAAAACATACTGTCAAAACACAGTCAGACAAGTTTAGGAAATTGACATACGCCCAATTTTTTCAAAATGTTTGCTGTTTTTATTTATCTATCTTTGTGCCGAAAAATGAACGATATAAAACAATCCCTTTTCTTTTGATTGGGTAATGCGGAGACTACTTACTCTCAATGCAGATTTCAGTAAATTTATTTATTTATTTATTTATTTATTTATTTATTATTTCATACCCATTTTGTGCGAAATCTTAATGTAATTGCCCTATAATACATTTTAGTGTTTTGTAAACATTTTTATTAACCAGGATATTTTTAGACAGGAAACATCACCCCTATCAGATTTTTGTTTACAACTGATAAGATATTTAATGTTATTTCAATGGTTTGAACAATGCAAACCATAATACAATTATTCGAGTCAAGGACACCAGTGCTTCAAGTTCTGTGGAAGTTATTGCTGAGTATAAATTTGAATTATTTACCTTTCGGGTGCGTGTGACGTGGAAAAGAATGTATCTCTTTGTGATTTTGTGACCGGCACAGATAAGATACCAATAAAAGATATCTGCGTCGCAAAAATAAATTTTATGTATCGTGTTTTTTTTATTTCTCCTATAATTCAAGGATCGGGTAAGTTGATTTGGACTTCTGAAGGAGTTTGGGTATAATGACTGCTTAGTCCTACTTACTTTCTATTTAGGAGTCTTAGCTATGTATATTGCTTAAGTATCGATAATTTGGTTTTAGTTAATATGATCCCTTATTTCATTGAAAAGAAAAAAAAAAAAGAAAACTACATATTGATATGGTCGGCACCAAAGAGGCATACGTTTAGAAATATCCGATACGTCGTGTTTCTATCTTCTCGTGACTACGATTTCTGATCCTACAAAGTAAAGTTAAAGAGATAACAGAGTATGAGCAGCTCTTTCTAATCATTAAAAAGAGAATGAAAAAAAAAAAACTTTTGGTCTAAGATTAAAAAAAAATAACAACTCATACGTGCGGGGTTTTTTTTAGAAAAAAAAATGGGAAGATTGGATATTTTCCTTTTGCGTTCAGCACAGCACATTGCTGGCCCATTCGAACAAGGTGTTTTATGAAATGTTCATTTACTCTTCATTTACGACTTTGTCGAACCTATGAAAGCAGATTGTATCTTTTCATTACATGTTGTTAGAAGTCACGGTGATCCTCATCCCGTGAGGGTAGAAGCATTTCGCTTTACAGTTTGAGTATGCAACGTGACATTATGGGGGGAATTTGAGGAGTAAATAGGCATCATCTTGGCTGATAACTGAAAATTCAATAAAAAATTTACTACTTTCGATCACTAAATTGTTTCCCATTTTTTTCTTTAAATTAGTAGAAAACTCGAACCGGATCTAGGTAAAAAAGAAAAACATTTTATGGTCCAAGCCTATCTTATATTGATTTTTTCGCTGATGTGAACGCTTGTCTTAGGAAAAAGATATATTAGGCATATAAGCTCTAATTCCATTTACAGACCTTTAAGGCCTGTGAATCAATATTAATGAAATTTTCACGCAATTCTCCATAGCCTTCTGGCTTTTAACCTTTCAGTTCTATTAAGAACTAGTTTTAAATTTATGCTTAAAGAATTTAATAGAATAAACTGCGCTGAATTATGTTTCTCCAGAATCATTACGAACTGGGGGCTCTGTATGGATATCTTCCCATTTCCTCAACGCGTGTTCTTTTAAAAAGTATCAAAATTAACATGTTTAGATGGACCAAGGGGAAAAAAAACTGATTGTAGGTTAAAATACGTCGCCACTTTGATTTATTCTTTCACATAAAATTCCGAACATCTTGAACTTATGATTTTCGAATTTTCCTTCGTATGCTTATTTAGATGTCAGAAACGGGTTTAGAGTATATTATTTAAAACTATATGCCATTTTGCATTGAGCTCATACACTAGCAATCATTTTATTGTTTCCCTAATGTTGGCTTATCTTGAAATATGAAACCATTGACAATTCTTCCGTGCAGGAGATTCATGATTATATTTAGAAGCACCTGCTTTCTTTAAATAAGATATGCATGCGACAAATCATTTTAATCTAGATATCCATCGTCAAGAGATGGATCCGTTCAGAATAAGTATTTGCCAGTTAACCTATGATTGCGGTGCTTCTACATTTAACAATTTGGATTGAAAATCATAATTGATATAAGTACGAAAAAGGTATGTTTATTTCATTCTAGCTAATGCCATAAAATTGTACGGAGTTTTCTTTCAAGAACTCTTATTCAAGAAAACAACTTAAATCAACGTGTGCAACATGCGCTTTGAAGACTTCCCTCGTTATGTTTAAAAATTACTTGCAACAATATAGTCTTAATCTTCATGCTTTAAAAGCCAGCTCTAAAAAATAGTCACTTAATCTGGTCTTCATAGCACCTTATGTTTTATTATATTTTGTTTAAAAAAAAAAAAAAATATATATATATATATATATATATATATATATATATAAGTAGAAGGATTTGAGTTTAAGTATCTTTAAAAGCTTTCAGAGCTCAATAGGGCATACATTTTGGTATTAGTTTGGTATTTTTTTCCTTTCCTCGCTCTGGTCATACGCTGATTTACACTCACAAGATTTGCTCTTAAATTTCTGCTAAGTCACTGTTTTTAAGACCCACAATTCCGTTTGATTTTTGCACATGTCCAATAGCCAAACCATAAATGTACACATCTCTGAAATTATTTTCAATGGTTCTCAATGGGTTTTATAGAATTCGGTTTAAGGTGTATGGCAGTCATAAATGGCCCTCTTGCCATAATAACAGTTTCCCCTAACAGTGGGGAATAATATGGTTTCTCTTGGTCTGACCATTTTCATTTTGTTATTGCCCTTCTAAATTGTCCTCGCCATCCTTTACAAAGGAATGTTGACCTGTTGCTGCTAATCGCTAGCAACTCATTTAATAGATTGCGTTTGATAATTGAGTTTGTACAGCACCCTTCAAGACCTTTATCAAAGTTCATATAGCAACCAAAAATGTTCCCTTGTGCTGACCTCCCCGTACATTTTGCAGGTTCAAAGTGTCTTTTTGTCTGTTTCAATTTGTCTTTCCTTGATCAATGATATCTACTTATCTACGCCCCCACCTCTCCTCCAATCCCATCTCTCTTTCTCTTATTCATTTTCCCCCTTTCCGGATGTATGGCCTTTTATATATATATATATATATATATATATATATATATATATATTTATTTTCTCTCACTGTAGGTTGTCATTATAATTTGTACATCAAGCACGTTAATAGTTTTACTTCAAAAGCAAAGTTCCCTTGATTGTCTATTTGTGCAACGGCGAATTAATTAACGATTCTTCCTACATAATTATGCTAACTTTTTCTAAAACTCGACTTTTTCTTCCGCCGATTACATTTTAGGTCGTTTCGCTCACTCCATCTGTCTTTCTTTCTTTAACGGTCTCTTTCAACTGTCATCTTCACATTTTTCTGTTTAAGAATGCTGTGATTTTGTGGCGCCAAACATTTAGCTTCCTTTGCCTTTGAATTCGACGAACATTTATTTTTCCACCTCATATAAATCCTTTAGTATTTGATCGCGGTTTAGGGATTTTAAACAAAGTTCATCTGGTGCGAGTAGCGAACGAACTGTTATTGCTTGCATCCAGAATCTGTGAAACCTCTAATTTTTCAACTTCACATGCACAGACAGATGCTGGAAAGGAAAGGAAAAGTAAATGAGAGAGAGGAAGGTGATGGTGACTAGGGACATCGGGAAAAGAGTAAGAATAGAGATGTCAAAGTACATTTCAATTTATGCTCCAGCAGGTGCTTCATGACCTGAGTACATGAAACTTAAGTCGCGCTTGAACTGCACGCACCTATAACCCTCAGAATAAAAAAAAATTATGGATTTCCTCATACAAATCAGACCTATCAAAATTAATAGAACGCATCGCAACCCCCAGAGTAATAATGCTCTCATAGAACGTCAAACAGCAAACTTCTTGTTCTCATCTGGTATGCAAAGTCTTAACTGAAATCGATCCATGCTTCTCTATTATTGTTCAAGCTGTTTCTCTCTAGTCCACTGACAAGTTTTTTCAAGTCGATGGTAGTGATATTTATCTGAAATCGGAGAACCATAAATTTAATGTTAAATAGTTAAAATTGCCTGATCGGGTTAAAGGCGACGTCTGTGATCGGGGAGATAAAACAGACACAATGCAATATCATACAAATATAAAACTTACAAATTTCCTCTTCAAAGGAAAAGTTTGTTTTACCTGAACAGGTTGAAAAGTGCAGATTTAAAGACCACACGCTGTGAATGTTATCTTTAAATAGACGGTGAGAGACACATTCTGTAAACCTTTCGTTGTATTGCTTTACCTTGTGCTCTATGTAAAATAACAAATCGCGAGTTTCAATTGACACGGATATTTCAGGATGAAATGACTATTATGTGAATATGTCTAAGAACATAAGGAAAATCGATAGTATCGAATATTATCGCTCTTATCAATGAACCGTAACAAATTGAATCAGCCGGTACAGACGATATCTAACTGAAATGGAACATTTGCAGTTTTTCCTTTGAAAATCAAGACAAAGAGGAAAAAATCACTTTCAGTTCAGATGAAAGAAAAGAGAGAAAGGACACAACGATTTGACTTTATCTTTTAATCTGTCAAGTGCACGATTTTCTTTTTACTTTTAATATTCTTGTAGCGTCATTCTGTTGGCTGTAGAAATCCACTGGAAGTTTACAAGGTTTCTGCGGGCTTTTTTTGTATTTCCAATTTTTTGACCGTATGATCTTAATAATAATATGAATTAACAACAATGCCACAGTACTAGAAGGGGCAAACTTCATTGGATTAAAAGACTCAAGACAAGTGTTAGAAGAAACATGATGTAAGGCTTTGACTGTGGTTAGGTCTCTAGTCTGTTTTAAACGTGTGCTGTTTTGTTGCTGAGATAATCAGTGGTGAAGTGCATATTACAAAAAAGTTGATTATTTGAGGTCTCACCGTATTTAGTGACCCTATGCTCTGTATACTTTAGATTAACAAAACAATATTGATGGTAAAACTGATTTTTTTTAAATGGTAAGAAAAACAGTAATAACAGTAACAATCATAATAATAGGTATAATATAGTACTATTAGACCAGTTTATATAGTACCTTTTCTCTTCTAGCTCAAAGCGCTCAACAATCATAACATTCCAAAGACTCTTAGTTTATGAGAGAATGATGAAAACATAGAAAACATCACTTAAAAAATTATACAAGCTAGATCACAACTCTTGAAAGACCTCATACATATTAAGTTCCAGGATCAATGAAGATGCAGGGGTGACCGAAGACGTTTCAGAAATGTAAAAAAAATAAAGCTGTCATCAACTAGAACTCAAGTAAGACAATGTTTTGTTACAAAGAAGCTAATAAAGCGAAACGTCTTCCATGTCTAATATAATTGCTTTTCTTAGTTCATTGTCTTACTTGAGTTCTAGTTGGTGACTGCTTTATATTTTTTTTTTACAGTTAAAAAGACAACAGGATGACAAAACTTTCAGTACCTTGAAACTGCGCTTGTCGACTTATAAAAAGTCAAACTTTCAAGTGACCAATGCTGTGACTAGGATTTTTTGTCCACGTGTTTATTTTAACTTAACGACGAAACTGTAACTTATTAAGTCATAATTTATTTTACAATTCGAATATGCAGCTCGGCATTTCTAGGTTTTCGTGTGGATTGTTACAGTATATTCTGATGGTTTTTCTTTTCGCTGCTCCTACGGTGAAAGTGCAGCGTGCTAGATAAGTGCATGAGACACGATCAATCGATTAAAAGAAATGAGTAAAATTGGACACAACAACAAAAATCTTAAAAAAAAAAACAAAAAAAAAAAAATTTGCAAAATAATTAATAGTGATATTTTTAGCATCGCTATCGTGATCATTTGTTGAAAAATTAACACTGTTAAACTAATCATCACAGTGCATCACATAAGGCCTAAATCCATCCCATTTGCAATTGCTATAGTTTCTTAATAAAATGTTATCAAAGTTCAAGAGTTTGGCAAGCAATCAGAAACTCACAAGTTTGAATTCAGTTAACCAATACCAATAAAACTCAGTATGAAAACTGTTTCCAATGCCCGATCAACACGCACGGGCCTATCTGAATAAACACAAATATCGATCCGGGTATCTCCAGCCATCGATGATTCTCTTATCCTATAGGGCATTTATTTGTGACGCCACGTTATCGATAAACCTTTTGGCACACTAGCAACTTTTGGCAATAACAGCCTAATAGGACCACAGACTATGTTATTCCGAAAGTCCCTTTCATGATGTTAGCGTTTGATTTGAACAAATTCAGTATTATATTGAACACATTGCCTGATTAGTTATTACAATAGTGTCGCAACCAATGCTAATAGGCAAAATGTTAGGAATTTGAGTTTGAAAATGGTTGCATATGAGAAAATTATTTTTCTTTTTACTTCCAAAAGAAAACAAAGATATTTTTCTCAATGTCGACACCTTTTTATTTTAAAGCTTTGACACCTGACAAATGTAAACCCCACAAGGAACACCGGTTTTGATTCTTGAGTATCAACAAGACACTCTTCCAAATAACAAGAACCATTTCATGACATAAAGTGTAGACAAAAGCTTTTTTTTAGTTTTCTTAAAAAATAATAAAAAAACTTGATCTCAGGTGAAAGCTTGCACATAGAAGAGAAAGGAACAGAAACAAGAAACTTACATCTGTTGCAAGTCCGTACATGTGTGAAAAAAGTTTCGCATTAAGATGTCGCTTTAATTATAAAGTTTCCTGTAATTCCCTTTCGTTCCAGGAGTTTCTAAAACGCTGTTGTAAAAAAAAATCCAGAACATTCGTATTGTGGTATAAAAACATTATTTCATGGCAAAAATTTAGTTTGAGATACGGTATAATATAAATTACAAAAAAATAAGCAGGGACCCAAACTGTGATACATTAGCACAATCAAGGAATCTAATCATTTTCGTCTGCATTCCAACGACGTCCATACTTATATAAAAAAATATTGAAGAGAGAAATATCTAAGAGCCCTTTTACAGTTTTGAGAGATCTTTCGTAAAAATTTCAAGGACATATTGTATTCCATTTGATGTCCTAATGCTCAACTGTTTATATGTTGTGCTTTAAGAAATGTTTGGACTAAAATTTTCAAAACGAATAAATTTTCCCGATCGGTTTGATCTTATGATGATGGAGAATAGAGAAAAATATAATTTTCTACTTTAAAAATCTATTTAAAGATCCTCCTAAACGCTTATGATAAGGTGCGAACACTGCCTTGCGGGAACTTAAAGCTGCCTATCTATTCGGATCTGCAAGATAAGTGACATTTAAAAGTATCTGTCGATAGATAGGGACTTAAAACACAAGCAAACTATTCTTATATTTATTCCTTTCGTTTTATTACTATCGAAACAGGTTTACCAACACAGCACCCTTTTAAATTGAACATGTATGGCCACCGCTCTTATGTACTACTTTCTTTACAAATAAACAAAGGAATCCGTGTAGAATATTACAAAATATGTACTTTTTGTTTTCAGAAATGTAAAACATTTTAAGATAAAGAAGGTGATCAAATTAATTGATCTCTTTTAATTTAAAAGGTTCAAGATATTTTTACCACCAAACAGACCGAATGGCTGTTGGGTAATATCACCCTTCTCCAACAATATTTATACAATTTTAAATCCTTTTTTTTATTTCTTCCTTCACACTAGTCTCAAACTGTATGTAGTGTATACCTGCAACTTTTAACTTGGAGAAAATTAATGTAAGTCTCAAATTATTGCTGTTTCTGTTGCTTTCTCTTCCTTTTTATAGTTGTTCCATAAACTTTTTTTTCTTCTTATTCAGCCGTGTTTCTTCTTATGTTTCAAATGCAAGGACCTATGAGAATAAATATGTAACTACTACCTAATTGTTTAAAACAGTATAATGAAAAAAAAACTTGTGATAGTTTAACTGGGATCAATAGATGAACATATTTGTATAAACTTTTGAAATACGTTCTCTTCCCCCCATCCCCAACCCTCCCCCCCCCCAAAAAAAATAAAAAAAAATACAACAAAAAAAAAAACAAACAAAAAACAAAAAAAAAACAAAAACAAAAAAGAAACAACAACAAAAAGAAAAAAAACATACAACAACGGAAAAAAAACAACAAACCAAAACCAAAACAAAACAAAAAACTAACCCCATACGAATAGGACGGCTTAAGTAAATTTTTCCAAAAACAGAAGAACAAAAATAATCTGCCCATTTGATTGATACCCCCGAGTCCACTCATCCCAGTTCACTCCATCGTGGGTCTAAGGCGACTGGTCTTTGATGCGCTTATCTTGCCGTTCGGTTATCGATTACATTTGCCTTGTCTAACTTTTGGGTAGTTCTATTGACCGACTTGCCCAAATGGCCCTAATACGGGATTGGGAATATTGATTTGCCTGTTATTGTGGCAATACGTTCACAACACAGGATGCAACTTCTTGGCCGAAATCATGCTACTTTTCTTTATACAGAAAATTCAGAAAATGAGCTTATGATTTATACAGATTCAATATCTTGGCTATGCTATCTCTGTATTACGTCCTCTTTCTCCCTTCTGTCTCTATCTCGCCTTCAATCAGAAGTCAAGTCATGATGTCAATTTTATTCAACACTTTGGTACTGATTAAAAACAATATATGCTTCTACGTCCCTCGTCAGCAAATGAGTCGGAAATTCACAAAGTTTTAAACGATTTAACGAGAGAAAAAACTGACTGCTTTATATGATATCAGGGCCCCGATCCACCCCAGTTCTTCTTCTTCTTCTTCTTCTTCTTCTTCTTCTTCTTCTTCTTCTTCTTCTTCTTCTTCTTCTTCTTCTTCTTCTTCTTCTTCTTCTTCTTCTTCTTCTTCTTCTTCTTCTTCTTCTTGTTCTTGTTCTTGTTCTTCTTCTTCTTCTTCTTCTTCTTCTTCTTCTTGTTCTTGTTCTTGTTCTTGTTCTTCTTCTTCTTCTTCTTCTTCTTCTTCTTCTTCTTCTTCTTCTTCTTCTTCTTCTTCTTCTTCTTCTTCTTCTTCTTCTTCTTCTTCTTCTTCTTCTTCTTCTTCTTCTTCTTCTTCTTCTTCTTCTTCTTCTTCTTCTTCTTCTTCTTCTTCTTCTTCTTCTTCTTCTTCTTCTTCTTCTTCTTCTTCTTCTTCTTCTTCTTTTTCTTCTTCTTCTTTTTCTTCTTTTTCTTGTTGTTGTTGTTGTTGTTGTTGTTGTTGTTGTTGTTGTTGTTGTTGTTGTTGTTGTTGTTGTTCTTCTTCTTCTTCTTCTTCTTCTTTTTCCTCTTCTTCTTCTTCTTCTTGTTCTTCTTCTTCTTCTTCTTCTTCTTCTTCTTCTTCTTCTTCTTTTTCCTCTTCTTTTTCTTCTTGTTCTTCTTGTTCTTGTTCTTCTTGTTCTTCTTCTTGTTCTTCTTCTTGTTCTTCTTGTTCTTGTTCTTGTTCCTGTTCTTGTTCTTCTTATTCTTATTCTTATTATAATAATAACAATAATAATAATAATAATTATTATTATTATTATTATTATTATTATTATTATTATTATTATTATTATTATTATTATTGTATTTTAATAACATCATATGAAATCACACTTTTCCTTCCTGTTCCTAGAAGAAGACAACTTGCATGCTCATATATCTACTGAGGGAATTTAATTTGAGACGAAAATAAGAATAAAATGTACATATCAACATAATGATAACGAGGTCTCTGACTCAATTTTTTTCTCCAAAGAGAGCCAAAATATCACAAGAGCAAAAAGTAAACCCCAGAGCATTTCTGCACAGAACCGATGCCTTTTAAGCGCTGATCAATGAATCTTTTAATACTTTTTACAATCATAAAATCATGGATCTGATGTATAAGCATCAAAAGTGAAGCATTTACGTTACCAATTAGAATAACAAGGTGGCGACTATTTCATACTGTCATTTAAGAGTGAATGTGGTCTCAAAAAATCAGTGACGTCTTTCTTACTAGCGCAAGAGAACCTTTATGGCACGAGCAAATAATTATTTTGCTTTGAAACTAAACAACGCTTGGCCCGCCAAAGGTTGAAGCTAGTTTCTAAGGTCGAACACATTTTACTATTTAAGGTTCATGAAGCTAGACAAATTTTTCTAAATATCTTTCTGTGCCTTTACTAAAATACTGACATTAAATAAAAATGTGCAATGATTGAATTCATTTCAACTCAAAATTTATTCACGAAAAATAGTTAACATTAATGATACTGGCTAACGAATCTTTTTCTGGGATTTTCTAACATAGCCGGAATGTTCATTCTATGAGTTAATAGTACTCATATCATGGAAACTCAACGTTTCTGCTAGACTGTTATAAGAAAACAATATAGATTTTCAACAATGAAGTGTTTGTGACTGGCTTTTTTCACTCTCGTGATATTTAATACATATTCATCCGTGTCAACGTCGAATGAAGTAAATTTTCTGTAAACTTCATTTGGAATCTGTTGTAAAAGATAGCGAGCCAAAATAAAGGACTATATTTACAGAGGAGCTCCTTGAATCAAAACTAACATCTCTGTAGTGATCGAGGTTTGAGTCAGCTGATCAATATGAGATGGTGTGAACGGAATTGGCTCATAAAAATCAGCTGGAAGAGGGAACATGAGAGAATTTTTCATCAGGTCAGGTAAAGATGACTTCCGAATGGAGAGGGGGAAAAAAAGCAATTAAAAAGCATGGAGAAAGCGGCTTCCTAAGAACATAAGAGTCTCATCAGTCTAGAGGGAGAAGAAACAAAACCAAAAACAAAACAAAACAGAAGAGACTTATCAGAGGATCAAAGCAAAAGAAAAGAAGTGAGAAGTAACCTAGGGAGGTCCGCTTCACTATGTCTCAGTCAGGCACGATGCCCGGCCAAAGAGCACGGACCAAGTCTCTGTGGCAGAGGGCTATTGTGGTATCCCAGGGAAGGGGTGGCGGCGGCGGAAGGGCCAGTATCAGTGGTCAGTCCGGAGATGACCAACAGCTCATCAGTAGTGGAGGGGCAGCACTTTCAGGAAACATGTACAACCGGGGAGTCGCGTTCACGAAAATCGCCGCAAATTTGCTGGAAACCAAGCGAGTTAACGAAAAGTAAGTTTTGAAACCTTTCAACGCTATCTTACAGGCGGTTGCCCTGTAAGAATTTCGTATTTTTTTGTACTGATAAACACTCAAGTAAAAAGATGTAAAGTTTGGATACATAATTATAGTTATTTGTAAAATATTATTAATTATAAATAAATATGTGAAATATATGTACTGTCATAGAAGGGTAACCGCTAATTTTGAAAATGCAAAATCGTAAAATCTTCACTTGTAGACAGTTCCTAGTCTCTTCATCATTTTGTCAGCACTCAGATGGACTGTTTAAGTTTCAGCCGTTCTGTTTCTTTTTAAATTGTGCTCTCATACTAGCCTCTACATTACTACATTACAGGACTGAAAACCCTTGCAAGAAGTTTTTATCTTTTCCCTCTCCAGCAGTAATAGCTGCAAGTGAACTTACGGAAAATAATGTATTACTATGTTGTTTCCTTTTCTTTTCTTCAAAACTAGTCAGAAAATAATAATAAAAGCTGTTACTATTTTAAATTTTCCAGGATATATTTTATTGCATAGATTTGAGCACTAATGTGGAAACGAAAATAAATTATTTGATTGAAGTGAGTTGTCAAGAATCTCAAACATTTGAAAATCAACTTTTCTATTTCAATATTCTAAGCAAATTTGAAATTGCTTAGAAAATATATGTTTAATGCTTTAGATTTCAAGATTTAGAATGGTAGTCGTCATTTTTGTTGACTTTATTATCTTACTTTACATACCCATAAATCATAATAAATGGATCCTTAAGTCTAAAAAAAATTTCTGTTGAAGCAGAAAAACTTACATGCTTAACAAATTCTAGGTCTGGTATTACTTATTGTACACTCTCTTTGGACATACCTAATATGAAGGAAAAGTCATCAAACGTCAATCATTCTACTCATAGGCAGAGCATGATCTCAATTTAACGCCTCAAATAAAACGTCATTGTGTTTGAAACATTCGAGAAATTTAAAAAAAAAATGTCAGGGACCTTCTCCAGAAATACGGAAATCATATCTGATACTCAAAATCGAAAAAAAAAAATGATACGTGAAAAGATTGATCGAAGAATCAATAATGCTTTGATCTTCGTCGACAAATGAGGGAAGCAAGAATTATAGGGCTCTATACTTTGCATCACAAATTCTTACCTCCTCGTCTCTTAAAATTTCTAACCTATACTTATATACATGTAGTGAGAGATAGAAAGAGAGAGAGAGAGAGAGAGAGAGAGAGAGAGAGAGAGAGAGAGAGAGAGAGAGAGAGAGTGAGAGAGAGAGAAAAGAGAGAGAGAAGTAGATATCGATAGAGAAATAGAGAGAGACGGAAAGAGAGAAAAAAAGAGAGAGAGAGAGAGGGAGAGAGAGACATACAGAGAGAGAGAGAGAGAGAGAGAGAGAGAGAGAGAGAGAGAGAGAGAAAAGGTACATTCATTTATCAGATAGGCAAATGGACAAGAAGAAAAACACTCTGGTTATCTGACAATCAGACATATATCCAGGTATTGAGAAAGGCATATATGGTGAGGCAGAATAATTTACTGTCTAAAACAAAGGATTCTTAATAAAACTTGAATCTTTTTTCCCTAATAAGAGGCTATAACTTTTTTTTTTCTGTCAACTTCAGTATGGCGATCACTGAATTTATTCATCCAGTTTTAAAATTCATAATGTGTTATGTAATATAAAGTAACGATAAAAGAATCTAAATAGAAGCAACATCTAATTAAATATTTTCTTTAACTTGATAACTGTTAATTTCAAAGGCAATATCAGAGCGGACCGAGAAAGCCACAGTACAAAATGAATTTTGTAAAAGAGTTTTTTTATAGTTTTAAGAGAAAAGTGTCAGCTATCCTAAACCAGTCCTTTTAAAGATATATACAGAGCTTTAAAACTTTAACTCTTACTTTATTATCTATTCGATATTTGAACTTCGCTTTATAAAATTCTACCTGTGTCCTCATTATCATAAACCCGTTACCGATACCATAGTAGTATTTTGTGGTCACGACAAAGCACCACACACTTAGGATAACATACTGTTAGTTTTGGTTCTTTGACAATGACGCAAAACGTATTTTGATTGAACTTTGAGTCTCGGTTTTGAGATGTGACGGGAAAGAGAACAAGAGAGAGAGAGAGAGAGAGAGAGAGAGAGAGAGAGAGAGAGAGAGAGAGAGAGAGAGAGAGAGAGAGAGAGAGAGAGAGAGAGAGAGAGAGAGAGAGAGAGAGAGAGAGAGAGAGAGAGAGAGAGAGAGAGAGAGAGAGAGAGAGAGAGAGAGAGAGAGAGAGAGAGAGAGAGAGAGAGACTGAAACTGTATGCATTTGCAGTGTTTAAAGATAATTATACTTCTCGACTCTTTAATCCTTAGAGAACTAAGGGCCTCTACTGTGGGTGACTAAAAAAAAATAAGCACATTTACTTGTCAGTAATTGTTTTTTGCAATATTTAGAATTGTCTTATATACATTTTTTTTAGTGGTTTGTACTAATGACAAAACCCGTTGTAAATCTTTTCAATATATTTTGAAACGCTTACTCTTTCTATCATATTTCTCATTTTCTTCTTTCCAATCAAGTTTGCTCTTTTTTATATAACACCCCTCTCTTTCTCTACCAATTTTTCCCCCTCTATTCTACCCTTCAAAGATTCTTTCTTCTAATTCGCCTTTTTTTTTTTTTGTATGGTTTCTATCCCCTTTAATATGTGTTCAAAGACATAAACTTATGTGATTCTTTCAGTAAAAGCGACCGGCTTATAGCCAACCGAAATGAACACCAAGTCCGACAGCCCGAAAAGAAAATCCTCGCTGCACCTTAAGGGTGCGTAGCACTTGATAATTTCAAAGCTCTTTAACAGAATAAAACGTAACAAAGACCTACCCGGATTCCCCTCACATTTCTTATGGCCGCAATAGTCTAAGCCGGTCTAAGTCAAAA
Source organism: Elysia crispata (assembly GCA_033675545.1). Lineage (NCBI taxonomy): Eukaryota > Metazoa > Mollusca > Gastropoda > Plakobranchidae > Elysia > Elysia crispata. The sequence continues at coordinate 99,470 of JAWDGP010005352.1, read as the reverse complement.
TTGTGAATTCTTCCAACGCCCTTATTTTTTTGTCATTATTATCGATCACTGATCCATAAAAAAGTGAACTTTTTAAAACCTTGAATACCATCGACGAAACAGTGAAACTTTCTGTCAAACCCAATTCGTCGTTAGTTTTTTTTTTTCTTTTTCGCGTCACTGGCATACATCAAAGAGTTAAACTAATCAATGTGGGTGAATAAATTGTAAAAATCAAGGTCCAAACAAAACAATGTTGATTTCTATTTTCAGGAACGAATAGGGTCACCGCTCAAGTGATTTCTTGACATTGACAGAGCTATATGCATTTAAAAAACTAGGTCGCAGTTTTTGGTCTATCGCCTTCTTATTTTACTTTTATTATAACAATAAATATAATTTACACTCAATTATAAAATATTACAATAAAAGTCAAGAGATTTTATTGTTTATGTCCTCTTGCAACTGATCGAACATTATTTAGAATTTTAGCAGAAATTCACAAAGCTCTGAGCTTAATCACCACCATCCCATCTCGCTTTTTATTCGTTAACTCCCCCCCCCCCCTCCTCCATCTTTTTATGTATATCTGTTTTATTCTTAATACAATATCTTCTTGTCTATACGTATTTCATAGTTTTCTATTTGTCTGTCCGTTTTTGTCTCCTTTGCTCACTTATAATCATGTCTTTCAGCCTGTCCCACTTTTCCCCCCCTTTTTTTTGATATTGTGATTTTGCCAGATTTCCACGCGAAAAAGCAATTTGATTTTACAATAAGATGTAAAAAATTTCTCAGGTTGTCTCCCCTCTAACGGTCGTAATCTAAAGTAAGACATACAGGTAAAGGAAGGAGACTCAGTTCCACTAAAAATTCCCTTCGAAATGATTCTATGCTTCTTTGATAACTGTTATATTGTGTGAGATTGCCTTGTGTCCTATTTCTTTGTATGCCTTTTTTTTCCATCTATCTTTATGGTTAAGGTTATAACTTAAATTAAACATATCATCAAAAGCTCTTTATTTTGTTTTACGTCCACTAAGTTTTCCATAGAATCGGACACAGAGACTTTCTGCCTAGCCAGGCTATTAAAGTAAAATCGAAGTCACCATCAGATTTCCAAACCAGAGACTGAGCTATGGGCTTCTGCTTATTACACCAGCGCTCTACCGACTGACCCCCCCCCCCTCCCCCCCATTTACCTATAAAGGATTCAAGGAGAAAAAAAACATTTGAAATTTTTATTTTTGTGTGGATATACTTAGAACATTGCAACCGAAAATTGGACTTGTGAAATATGATAGTGATAGAATACGAGGCATCTCAGCGTTTTGGCGCAAAACAATCATATATCACAATTAAAAAAAATAATTATTGTTCGACACTGTGCGACGATGGATTCACACTCATAGGGAGATATATAACAATTACTAAACTTTCCCTTACTCATTACATCGTGTTTTTTAGCTTTACAAGTTTAAAGGAAAAACAAAACAGAATGAAAAAAAGCAAGCAAAACCCCCCAAACAAACAAACAAACAACAACAACAAAAAAAAACTGCGGGCATTACAATGGAACAAAAACAAACAAGTCTATATTTCTCTTTATCTTTCGATTTATGGGGGTGAACGTAACATTACGTAAAACGATTTAAGCATCACAAGATCAGAAACTTTGCTTATTCAATATTTACATTTCTTTAAGAACAAAAAGAAAAAAAAAAGGTGATGCCCTATATATTAATATGCAGTGCAATCTTGATAACTTATCTTCGCCCTGACCCATCATCGCTGTAATAATGGCAGCCGACAGTCATAAAACAAAATAAAACTGATCCTCCAGCAGATCACGGGGTCTTTTTTTTATCGTAAAATGGTTCACACATTATTTTTTTTTTTTTTTTTTTTGGGGGGTGGGGGGGGGGGGATGGGGGGGCTCAGTGCTCAGAAAAATCTAACGGACGATTCTGATTTACGTTGGATCTGTCTAAGATTGTTTAAGAATTAAGGGCTGATTTATGTTGCTGGTCAAGATTACTTTTTCTTTCAAGATTCGTGATTTATAGCACCAAAATATAAAATCTTCCAGCGTTTCAAACATCTGCTATGAGTACTACATTCATTGATGCCTTGGATTTTCACGCTATTTCGGAAAAAAAAATCGTTCAAAAGTGGTTTTCACTTCATCGTCTACCTCCTTTGCCATATGACTTATGATAAGAAACCTCTATAAGTATAATGTGTTAGCCAAAGTATTTATTTTCTCCTGTCTCGCTACAGCTACATTTAACTCGCAGTTATTGAGTTGCATCGACTTTTAGTCACTTTAATCTTTTAAACTTGTAAGGAAAAGGGGGTGCATATACTGAGAAAAAAAATCTTACTGTAATTAGTTGAACAATGGTCGCTGCGCAATATTTACTGAATTTTTATGCTGCCATTTATAATATATTACATAAAAAGGATAAAATCACAGTTAGTAATGAATTATTTGTAAATGAGGCGATATCGTGAAAGGCCTCGGAAAAGAACCTATTAGAATTACAAATGCGAAAGATCGTAAGAGCCAAGCAGAAACCTGGAACCGAGCGACGTGTTTGTTTTCTAGTTAAGCTCGTTGATCAGCGTCAAAGAATCATGTAGCCTTCAGAGACGCCTGTACTTCTGTGTACAGAGACCGTAGTAATGTTTTTGTTGGGAGCTTGACCAGTCGCGCCAGTCGTCACAAGCCACTTGTGCGGTGAGGGACACAGTATTATGATCTGACAAAATGGTGATTTGTAGTAGCTAGCGTTAGGCTGAAAAGCGAAGAGCTTACATGAAGCTGTTGGACTCGAAAGGACGTAATGTGAGGCTAAGAAAATGATGCTAAGAGTTTTTGTGAGAAACAGAGAGAGAGAGAGAGAGAGAGAGAGAGAGAGAGAGAGAGAGAGAGAGAGAGAGAGAGAGAGAGAGAGAGAGAGAGAGAGAGAGAGAGAGAGAGAGAGAGGAGGGGGGCAGAGAGATATAGGAGGCATGAAGGAGGGAATGATAAAAGAGCTGTAGTAATCTTGGTTGCTTTCTAATTAAAAGAAGAATGACACATGAGAAGCAACGATCTCTGGTCATATGGACAGCGATGTATTTAAAACTAAGATTGCATTTAATGCAAACTAAAATACAAATTTATCTTCATTCTCATTTTAGGGTGTAGAACAAAGAAATAACACGTAATAAATTAGTTTTTATTTTGATACATAAATATCTCTTCACATTTTTGTGAAAATCTTCTTTTCATTGGTTTGATTTCTTCATAAGTCAAAATTTATCTCAAGACCTAAATCTTTTGTAGGTACAGCGGTTATGAAAAAAATTCATGTTGATAACATGGTTATTCCTAAGTTCCTCCTAAAAGGTAAAAAACACTGAACTTAAATATTAACACATATTTAATTACATGACAAATACAAATTAATTCACTAGCATTTCCCACACAATCGCATTTTTTTTATTTTATTCAAAACAGCGCCATCTATACAACAAAAAGTGAGAGACGCAAAGTCTAGTGAAGCGTAGAGACATACAGGCGGCACAAGACATACTGTTATTATTTCGGGTTTACAGAACAGGACGGCTTCATGGCTAATCAGGCGAAAAATTAATGAAGCGGTCTTATCGGCCGTCAACACTTCACTCCGACTGATAGAGTTTGGAATGCTCCTCCACCTCCACCATATAGACTTCTCAAGAGAAAGGGTGTGTGTGTGTGTTGGGGAGGGGAAATAAAGAAGAAGAAAAAGAAGAAGAAGAAGAAGAAGAAGAAGAAGAAGAAGAAGAAGAAGAAGAAGAAGAGAGAGAGAGAGAGAGAGAGAGAGAGAGAGAGAGAGAGAGAGAGAGAGAGAGAGAGAGAGAGAGAGAGAGAGAGAGAGAGAGAGAGAGAGAGAGAGAGAGAGAGGCAAACAGAGATAGAAACGCAGAGAAGTTGAGACACAGACCAAAGGAAGAATGGATTAAGTGAAAGAGCAATAGAGGGAGAACGAGGGAGAAATCGAGGGAGAGAAAGAATCAAAGAGTTAAGAAATAAGGAAAATAGAAACAGCTTCGAGAGAGACACACGCCCATACACAGAGAGATAAAAGGAGAGGAGGAAAGAAAAAGATATGTTAGATAATACCACTTTTAGATCTGAATGGCCTTAAAAAGCAGAAAATAATCTACCCTCACCAACAATTAGTGCCTTGCTTGCCTCACAGGCAACTGCAACAGTTTAGTCGATAATGATGCCTAATATTATGTTATCAGGTTCCATACTCTCTGCAAGGGAAGATAACCCTGCGAACCAATCGGACCACTTCACACCCCTTAAACCTCCTTCAAGTTCTCAGAACACTCTGAGCTTGTGCAGCATATTTCACAGATAATTGGTTCCATGTCCCTCCCAACCGTAAAATGCCCACAGTGAGGCACACACAGCGCTATCTATTTGTCCTAACACACACCAAGAGGAATAGACACCCCACTTGGAGGCGAGAATCTTGTTTGGGGTGACAGTCGTCCTAGCTACACCGTCCCCTCAGTCCTGACCGCAGAAGAGGACTGTGTATTGTTTAAAGGTAGAGAAGATAAAAGAAAGGATATAGATCACGAAAAGAAACATATGTTTAATAATGTCTTCAGTGATGTTAGATAATAGATATTTCGTTTACATATTAATTTGTTAAAGATTGACTTGGAAGCAATATGACATAATCGAGAAAATGATGTAATCGAAGGAAGGGGACGTGAAATTAAGAACACGCGGAGAAACAAATAAATGTATTGAATAGATTTTTGATACTAAAATAAAGGGCAAAGGGTGATCGGAACACCTCTAATCTCTCTTGCAAATAAAGGCTGTTCAATATAATTATCAAGTTTTTTGCAAATATCGATAAACATCTCGATATTTAAAAAAGAAAGCATTCAGTCAACCTATAGAGAGATAGCTTTTTTAGCTCCCTAAGGATACCAAAAAGAATATATTTTCGGCCTTTTAAAACATAGAAGTAGTATGAAGTTAGGACATCAAGCGCCATCTGCCGAACTATGATCAGGGCTAACTTGGTGCCAGAACAGACCTGGAGACCGTTACTGGCACCCCATTTTGAGTGGTGTGTAGGAACAAGATTTGGTGTTGGTTGGGGAAGTAGGGGGGAGGGCATCCAGGTGGGGTAGAGAACCTGGAAGGGGGAATGAGAAAAAGGGTCTTTAACGACCCAGTCAGTTGCCCATTTTATATTTCTTTTGTTTGCGTTGAGTGCTGGTAGTCTTCACAAGGCCACAAAGCCCAAAGCAAGGCGGATACACAACCCAGTCTCAGTTGGGTGTTGGTCAAAACAATAACGGGAAAACATAATTGCTCTTTCGGTGACATTTAACCTTCTTTCATGGCGGATTTATTATAGATATTTATTGCTCTTAGAGCTGTGGTAGATTAAACAAAAAAAGCTACGGCTTCTTCTTTTTTTTCCTTCTACCCAAGTAAACACATAGTACCGTCTAGACAAAGCAGATTCAATTTCTTTTGGTTTCCTTTGGTGCGATAAGGTTAAGCTTTAGTTAGTCGCTGAGGGCAGACCACAAAGGGCACTTAGGCCTATAACTTTCGGAACTTGCAGTCTATGTTAAGTGCGGAGAATAAATGTACGGTAAAGATACAGTTTTAGTTAATTTTATTTTGTCTTTGCTTAAAAGTAAAGCTTTGTTAATCCGTAAAATTATAGCATTATATCAACTGATTTTTATGGTATTTATTTATTGTGAAATATTCTAAATTTTCAAATATAAACCATTCTTGCTTTTAAACATATGATGGAATTTTTACTCATATTTTATGCGAAACGATACTATTTTATTTTATAAATTAGAACTTTTAAAACACGACTTTACACAACTGTAACTACAATGATAGTCTGTTTATAGAATGTCTTTGGAGATCTGTTCTAATCTATTGATTTATCCTAATATCATGGCACTGAGAATGATGCTAAATCATTTTCTGAATCAAGCTTATGAGAAACATCACTATCATTGGAGAGGAAAAATAACGAACTGTAAAAATCTTATTTTCAACAAATTTCTGTCAGAACAGACATGTTTCAATGGTATCCCAAAGTTTTAAATTGTATTTATAAACAATAGTTGGATAACTTTAATAAGAATATTAAATTTTAAGAAACGTAAGAAAAATGTAAGCGTAATTTTGCTTTTCCATATTTTTTATTTATTCTATTTGCTGCTCTCAAATTTGCTATACTACTAATCGGCACAATTTTTTGCCCCTGTTTTGATCAAACATAAAGAAAACGAAAAGTTCTGAACACCAGAAGAACCTATTCTTTTTTCGTCCCATGAACATGTTTGTTAAGTTTGATACCACTTCGACAGATCGAATATCAATATAAGTGAGCTTATGTTACTTCATATACCATAATTATATTTTACTTAGACTTACAGTTTCGCCATAATTCGTATTCTACGAATGAGAAAGTAAAATTTCTTTCTTGACTAAACAGTACTATTTTACAATTATTGTAACAAAAATCAGTAGGAGAATATATTTATCTACATTTTCCATATAACAGTATGACTTGCTCAATATACAAGTTGACAATATTATCTTTTTTTGATTTTATAGATACAGTTTTTCAGTCCTTTTATACTTAATTGTTTTGACCGCGAAGTCTATCAAACAATACCTATCATTTTTGTGGCGGACATGGAAGACCCTTTTCGGTGTTATGGGTTATACTTATAGTCATTTACAGATAAATTTTATAAAAGGAAAAGATTACACGAGCTCTCAGAGCAGTCGGGTTATAGGTGTGGATGCGTTTTTAAGACGTGGGGCAAGATTTACATAGAACCATGTCGAAAGCAAAGTGTCCCCAACCTGCGAAAGCTGCTGTCCAGGACGTTCCAGAGAAGGTTCCAGCCATTGATTGGTAATTTTAAATTTCTATTACGACCCTTAAAATGCTCCAGTAAAGCTTTATGTAAATAGAAATTAATAAAAAAAAAAAAAAAAAAACAACTGGCAAATGGTACTTTATCAAACTATATAAAAACTGCAGCCGCGTTCGATTTACATTGATCAGAACTTCAAATAAAAACAAAACAAAAAAAAACAGACATGGCCACTGCCGCTGTTATAATTCCTGCTCCGACTTTCACCTATCATTCTTGTTGCTTCTATCTCTTCTATCGCTGCTATCATTCCTGCTCCGTATGATGTTGCTCTAATTTCTGTTCCTTCTGTTGCTTTTGTTGCTGCTGTATCAACGATGTCTGTTTCTGTAGCTGTTTCTTTTCTGTTACTGCTGTAGTTAGTTTCACTGCTCGAACAGTGCTGGCAAGGCGGAGTAGCCAGCTGTCGTTTATATTGCTGTCATTGCAACAATCGAAGCTGCCGTGGGTGCTGCGACCTTTCCCCATTTTCACCTGCTTTCATAAACGAAAACACTGGTTAATTTTTACATAGAAAAAGTATCAAACCTTCAGCTGTATTGCTGTGATCTTTCTGTCGGCGAAGAATATTCGATATCCATCTTCCCTACAATTCAGTAGGTAATGAAAATATACTTACAGCCTTTATCCCGCAACTAGAGAGGCAGTTATGAGATCACTGACTTCAAAGTCTTTCTTCCAAAAACGCCTGAGCTATTACTTTTTTGATGCAGTCCTCTTTTCAATGCGACTGGATACCATTCTGAAATAGCTGATTCTTTAAACGACAGAGAGATTATGTATGAATTTTATTCCTCTTGTATCTTCCAGGGAGAAAGAAATAAAAGCCAAGACCGAGGAATTAGATGAAGTAAAGGAGAAACTTTTGCAAGAAAAAGATGAAAAACAGGTACTTTTGTTTAGAATATCTAATGTACTGGAGAAGATTATTAAATGAAGATCTGACTATTCATAAATGCTCTTCTTAAAAAAGTTGCTTGGACATGCTTAGGTTCTAAATCTAGAGTCTAAATACTTACAGCACTTAGACTCAGATCAATAGGTTAAGATCTACATTATTTTAGATAGATCTAGGTTTTACTTTTAGGCTTAGAATAATAATGTTATTTAATCCAAATCTATTATAATTTTTTTAAGCATTCAATATCATGCAGGTTTAAATGACTGCGCGGCTGAGAATTTCTGCAAGGCAGTGCACTTTTATGCACTTAATGCGAAAATTCACATCTTTCTTATATTTATAGTAATAAGCGTTTAAAAAAAAACTAAAAACAAACTGGGCAAAGGATAGAGTAGGTCGATGTCCTTTATTCAAAAAGGATTTAATTTCTGCATGTTAATTTTATGTTTAGAATAAGAATTATCGAGATATAATATTCACGATAAAGATAGATAGATGGTGGTATAAATCTCGATCGTATAAGTAAAATGATAGATGTCAAGAACATTTAAAAGCTAATTTAATATGTGAATACTCCAATCTGGCAAATTGAAACCAGCGTTCCATTCAGAGAACTGGGTTTTCAGCTTGTATCCATATTCACCGGAAGTTATTTGGCTTTACAACGGAATGAGACCTTTGAAATGTTCAAATCACTCCTGAAAGTATTATCGTTGAATACGAAAGAATGATGCTAGATACTACTTATGTTAAAAACAATAATCAAGCTGAGTAAATCATTGTCTTTCTTACAAGACATTTCACTGAAATGTATTCTGGAGGTGTAAGCTCGTTATTAGTCAAAGCACTATTTCACAGAGCAGTTACAATATAAACTCAAGTGGTAATCTCTTAAATCGTATCGATGATCCCAACAATATCATCTTCAACGATTGAGAGAAAGGCTGTATCATTATTATTATTATTTCGCAATTAGAAGGAGGCTAGCAGAAACACAGATCGGGTGATAATTAAAAGATGAAACAGAATCACAATGATACTCTAAACAGTTTAGATGCATACAAAGCAATAGGACTAAGCTTCATATATTGATACATGAGCCTTAAATTTTATGGGACGTTAGGTGTTTATTGGAAATGAGTGGTGCTCACTGTCCAATAAAACCATTTCTAGACTACATATTAAAAAAATTTGATGCTTGTTACTTAAAAAGAGAACAACAAAAACTATTAAAAAACATGGTATCTAAATGTGTAATTCTCTTATATTTTTCTTCTATCGAACTAAATATACAAAAGCTGCAGCTCAACATGGTTTATATGTTATTAAGTAACCCAGTATTCATTTGAAGTACGTCTCTTTCTTAATTCTGTGTTTGAAAGTTCAAATCCCACGTAACATATTCTTTAATGTTGTTATTTTTTATACAGAAACTTCAGAAGCAACTGGAAACCTTCTCCATCAGCCAATCAGAAGCTAGCAAAAAGTTGGCACGTGCTCAGGATATTTCAGAAAAACTCAGAGATGAAAACAAGAAAAAAACTGAACACATTGAAAAGTTGGAACGGAGTATATCTCAGATGGAGGACAGAATACGAAACTTGGAAATTAGGGGTAAGCAATAATAATTTTATCGAGACTTTCAAAGATTTTCTTTGAATACTTTTTTTTTACATGCCAACCATAAACGTTATTGTAGTGGAAATATTAGGACGGGAAAGAAAAGCTGGAAAAGAGTATGGAGAAGGAAGAAAAGCCCTATTTTATAACACCATCGTCTTTTTTTTTCTTTGTTTTTTTTTTTTTAATGTGTGGTAAAAGATATAAGATTCTTTCTGTAACCTTGATTTTAGTTTAATTATCCATTAAATTTCTATTAAAACTGCTTTTATATTTTAGAAGATACGGAAAAAAGACTGAAGTGACGTGGTATCTTTACTATAAAATGTTTAATATTGTTCTAAGGAAAAGTAAGAACGGTCAATTATACAGAGCAAAAATATTGAGGACAACATATCCACATTGAAATTTAAAAAAAATACTAGATTAAAAAAAAAAGAAGAAAAAAAAACTTTTCCTATGTTTTAATTCACTGAGTATTCTGTTATTTAAAGAACTTAATAAAAGTCAAGAAGATGAAAAAAATGAGCAGCAGTTGTTTTCTTTTTTTTTTTTCATGCTCTCTTGTGAACAGTACTGCCAACGTTGGTTAGGAAATCAAGGTGGGATAACTCTTTCTGCCTAGGAGGCCTTTCCTATTGCTTGGATTATCACTCTTAGAGATCAGAGATTTTATGATTATTTTAGGAAAATGTCATACTCAAGTAATATTCAGATTAGTCTGCTTGCAGATCTAGGTTTTAAAGCAATAAGCTATGGCAACTCATACAGGGGGAGATAATAAAGACGTAATAAAATAGGGAGCGATTGACAAACCTGGTACAGAAACTCATGTATGCAAAAATCAATACATGTACAAACACTAAGGACGGTTAAGGAGATAATCATCGTCAAAATAATACGCAAAACGAATTAAAAAAAACAACGTTTTTATCTGTTTCTCTACACGGAGCTAAGTAAAAAAGGAAGTAAGTATGAGAAGTGGTGACGTACCCAGATGACTGAGTCAATGTTACGTGCCAATCCTAAAACTGCTGGGAACTGGATGAATTGCAAACATATGCGACTGGTTGCGTGAAAACAAATATCGATTTCAAAGGCAGATTCTATCTTTATTTATTCAGCTTTGAAAGAATGTTTATATAAGCTTTAACGACCTCTGGTGGAGTTGAAGCTTTTATAGAAACATGCGAAGAATTAGATAAACTCTTAAAAAGGATAATTATAATGTCTTTGGGCCAGATACATTCAAAGCTGATGCGCGCATCATTCACAGTTTACAAAGACAAGATTGTAACAGACTCATTTTAAACTGTTTATATACAAAAGTAAATCAATTCAATTTTGTTTTATACGTTCTCAACTCTTGTGTCTTTTTTTTTTTAATTCGCGAGGAAGCACATTCTTCTCCGGCGTTATCTATTTTTATAGTGAACTGACTGGACCTCCTTTTTTATTTTTGGGAGAAAGGGTAAGGACTAACTGCGTGCCAATACTTTTCACCGTCCTTGATCGTTGTTGCTATACATGCGTGCAATGTGTTTGGAAATGATCCCAATTGCTCGTCATGAAAATAATGTCATTCGCTTTTGACATGATAATGATTTTACTCTCTAAATCCATGTATTTTCGATATGAAGGACAGGTAATCAGATTCGTAAAAAAAAAAAAAAAGAATAAAGTAGTAAACTTAAACGGAGGTAAAGGTACCTGGACATGCTGGAGATTATAAAGAATGCTCAGCAATATGGATAAAAAATTCATTTATTTCCTAAAAAAGCCCAATTCGTATCTTTGCCAAACAAACAGCAACCTAAATGTTTAAATCAATATTGAACCTGTAAATGCAGTTCGAATAAGAGGGAGGAACCATAACAACGGAAAAAAAAAGATAGATTTGAACCAGTGTCAAATATGATAAGTTTATCCTAATCGGACGGTAAAGATATTAAAACAGACAGCAATAGTTTGAATTTTATGGATGTTCAGTTAGTGACAACTTTGAGACAAAAAATCGGAGATACTAAAAAATAATGTAACACAACAAAATGCTTCGCTCGCATTATTTTATTTCAGGACATATCCTATCAGTTTCCCTATGTGTATATATTTCTCAACATGCCTGGTCTAAATTTTACTGAGTTAATTGACAACATGAGTAGATTAAAAATCAATGTGACTAAGAAACAAACTTAAGATATAAGAAAAGGGTAAAACTAAATGTCTTTAAAATATCTGTTAATTTACCTTCCTTCCAAATATGACTTTCTCCCTTTTTTCTTGCGCTATCTAAAATTATTTCATTAGAAAAACACACACACACACAAAAAAAAGAAGCAAAACTTGTGAGTGGTTAATAATAGACATGTTCGAACCACTCTATCGCAATAAACTATTTTTCTTGGGCTATCCGAAAATCGATTCGAAGGTGTCTATAGCTTCAACAATATTCCTCGTATTGACTTAATGAACTGGTAGGCTTCTACGTTAGGAAGAAGATATATTAAAGCAGGAGACCCAAACCACCTGAAAGCTCACGTAGTGCACATAGTCACTGTGCATGAGATAAACATGTCTCAGTCAGGGTGACAACGGCCCTCTAACAGAATAGCCGTGATCTAAATTAGCAGCCTGGTGTTTTCAGAAGAGTAGCGCTTATTCTAATAGATGAGTCCTCCAGGCTATTCTGTGGCATGAGTTTATCTAGATTTTGTGCTCAGAGGTGCTTACTATTAGCATTTTTGACTAACGGTAAATTGGTTTTAAATTTCAGCCAAATCATAGACTTCCATTACTCTCAATTAATATGGCTCTGTTTTGAAAAAAAAAAAGGTTTAAAAATATTTCGGCAACCTAATGCTTTTCAAGTTAGTCACACTACTTCTAGCCTACAATAGGGTTTAATCATAGCCATTAAATTAGAGGTAATGAAGAGGATCGTTATCGAAAAGCGCTCCTCCTATATCATCGGCAAAGATTTCCTAAACCAGTTTGACACGCCTTAGTCGATTGATGAAATATTAGGAAAGAACTTTGTTGAGTCCTGCTAAGAAGCTTGTCTAACGGTAAAGTCAGGCTGGACATGCTTAGGCTACTTTACAAACAGTAAATCACTAATAAAATACATTCATCTACTCGCCTGCCATTCTGCTCTGTTTCAAAGTAATAGCGTGCAAATTCCTTTATGAGTAGGGCTTACAAATTTTATCTATAAATGGAGTGGGATTATCACATATTGAACTAAAATATTGCATTCAATGCAGTGTGTGTTTTATTTATTGGAATTATATTATGAGGCGGAATAAGTGGATAAATGAATAATCAATGTACAGCTAGCACATGTATATCTGCAATGCGCAATAATTTTCATACAATTTCAAAAAACTTTAAAGGACTGAAGTGCTCGATATTTTTTTATTTAGATTTATAACCTTTTACGTCCGCAAGCACAAACAAAACACATTTTTTAAAGTGCACAATTTTTTTTAATTTAATACGTTATGATTATAAAGAATTTAGCCATTAAAAACTCCTAACTGTACTCCTTGCGCTGGAAAATGTATTCTTTAATCCAAAGATTTTTTTCATAACAATGAAGTTTGACCAGTTTAAGTGCGCGATTGCAAGCTGAAATAAATCATTGTTTACGGACTTGGCGTACTTTTTGGTGTGGCAATAAAATGTTTTTGCTTGTCGATAAATAAAAGTTAAAGAAAAAGAAAGAAAACCCGATGCAAAAGGAATAGAAAAGCGTTGACTGGAAACAGATAATAGATCACAATCCTTATCGATTTTCTTGTCAACTGAACCTTCTTTGTTTGCTTATTTTCTATGGAAATGTGTACAGGGGATAAACATTTTCAAATATGCCAAATGAAATAAAAACCTATTAAAACAAGTGGAAAATGCACGTTATGGCTTTTTAACTTACCGTAAAGCCCATGTCTTTGATTTCAAAAGCGACCCTCTTAAATTTTACACCAAAAGTTTAAAAAATTATACAGACGTCTTATATCTCCATTCTCCTGAGGAAAAAAAAACCCTCTTTAAATCAACAACCTCTTCCAGTTTCATTACCTCTTAAGTGATAGGGCGACGATAGATTATCATTCCAACCCGCGAATTTTTCTGTTCTTTCTGTTTGTGTTCGTTCCAAGTTGGTTTTGTTTGGGGCTCTACCAAGCTCAACTTGCGCCGCGCCAAGAAGAGCTGTTATCTCTTGATCTCATCCGACTCTCTTTAAGTTGAATCTCTTGAGCAACTGAGTCCTCTATGAGGTAATGAAATGATCTCTGATTGAAGGCTCGAACAATGTTGTGACTGGTGAATATAGGCCTTCAGTGTTTTTCAACTACTCATTGTCTAGTGTTTGTTTTAAATTGTGGACCTAAAAAAAGTTAAATCACTTGATCACTCACCCAAACAATCTCTTAGGAGAGTTAAGTAAGCTTGCACTGGGAGAGTCAACTGGCACTTTTATCTTTCTCAAATGTTTAATATCATGTCATTTCGGTGAAGAGTGACACGCTATGTCACTTTGCACAATTACAGTAAAATCGGATTCTTCTGCTGTACTAGTTCCCTAGGGCTCCTAATTTTTTTAACAACGATTTGCTTATACCAGTAAACAATTGTAGCCGCTGTGGCAGTGCCTGTGTGAACTCGCAGTAGGCCACACAGGAATTTTTTGTGCAGCATTCAAGCTAAAGTTGTTCCATGGTAAAATAAGAGTCTTGTCTATTTCGCTCCCAAACCCTCTCCCCTTGATAGATTTGTCTCCGATTTTTGTGAACAAAGGGCATCCAAGAATAAATTCAGTTCGATCATTTCCAGTTTAAAAAGATATTAAAGATATATTTTTAAAAAGTTGTTTTAAATTTACTATGATTATTTTTATAATTGAGGGGCAAACTCATCTTGAATCTTGACGTGAACTTTCCTCAATTCTAATCTATCCTGCTCTTTACCAGTGCCATTCATGTCCAAATTAAAGTTAAAATTGCTTTATCTTTTAGTGTCTCTTTTAACCCTGTACAAATTGCAAACCAGCTGGGCCCAAAAATATTTTACGAAATATTTAAAAAAATGACAGGGACCTTGACTAGTATAGGATGATGATACAATCGAAGTAAAAAATTAAGTACCTTAATCAGAGTTGTATATACGGTATTCTTAGCACCCAGGGAGCAAAGATAATTTTAAAGCTCAGGAAAATTTGAACTTCCATTATGTAAAATTAATGAGATCATTACGACTGAATATACAGTTCTTAAAATAAAGATAAGGTAGCTGAACCTCGAAAGATTTTTAAAGAAAATGTGAGAGAAAACATTCGGATAACAATATTTCTTAGGACACTTTACAAACACACACACACACACATTTTAGCCCTGTGACAGTTAACAAGATACTCGTAAGAAACAATAAACCTAACAAAAAGAAAAAGAATCGCGTTCGGAAGCAAAATATTTGGCATAGGCTGCGGTGTATCGAAAACTTTTTACTCATTTCTCAATACCAGCAAATAGTTATGCTGTTAATATTGAAAGCACGAGCTTTGTCCAACAATCAGAAAATTTGCGAGTACCATTTGGGTGTAGGATATTATTTTTTCAGTTTGCGCATTTTGTAGATCATTTTTCAGCTTTTAGCTAGGACGGTACTAGTTGCTTTTGAAAAGTTTTGGGTTCTTTAGTGCTATCGCTGATGTTCTATTTTAGCTTTGTAATCGCATTCTTAATTGGCATGAAAATAAAGATAATTTGAATTCAACCCAAACTTGAGTCATACTAAATTCTAAGCCGTCAGGCCTCAGGTTAAAAGGGAAACATGTTATGAGAAAACAGATGGACACAAATGTCAAGCTTTCTTATTTTTTTTTTGCGTTGCAACTGCTATATCAAGAATTTTATCAAGGGACTTGGAAATGAATAAGTTTTTGAAGCTTCTCTGTGTTTTTCAATTCTCCATTTTTAATAGTTTTTGTAAAAAGAATGTCAAACACAAATTGCATATGTTACTGAATAATAATAATAATAATAATAATAATAATAATAATAATAATAATAATAATAATAATAATAATAATAATAATAATAATAATAATAATAATAATAATAATGATAATAATGGTAGGTATCTGAATAGTGTGAAAAACATTGCAAGATTGCAATGTTATAGTTAAAAGCTAAACCCGCTGGTCTTTAAAATCCACTACTTTGATATGACTTACAGCAACCTGATTTTCCAAAGCCATATATTTCACGTAAGTGTGTGTGTGTGTGTGTTTCTGCTCCTTTTTCCCCACACTGAGCTGACCCAGTGTTTAAAACGCCATTTCCTAGCCATGCCAATGTGGACGATAAGCCAGAGATATCCTGTTCCCTAAGCAAACCGGAGACTCGTAAGAGAAACTGAGGCAGGGGACCTTAACTTCGTGGATCGATATGATAATGACACGCAAGCGATTAATTTATTGTCCGTCTTTCGGTGACGGTCTTGTTGTGAATAGAAAGTTTGCACTGGTTTTTTTTTTCATGTTGGAGAAAATGTAAATGATTTGTGCTTTCGTTTCATACATACGGCGTGTGAATTGCTGGCGTGCTATTGTTTGGGACATGTAACAAAGATCTTCTCTAATTTTGATCTTGTTTCAACTTTCTTCTTTTCTGGCACCCACTGCCGAAAGGCAATAGCCATAAATAGACTTCAATCAGAAAGAATTGAAAACTTTGATGAAATATGCACTCTGACTGCGTTTCCTGACATGATGTGTTTTTCCATGTCAGACTAAAAAACTTTATGTGGTTAGATCTTTAACAAAAGAAAAAGTATAATAAATTATGATAAAAATCGTTGCATGGGAAATGGAGAAAAAAAATCAAAGACATGATACAAAGCACAAAGTTGGATGAAAACTGATCAAAGCAACGCCTCAGAGAAAAAAGAAACTAAGAAAGACAACACATTAACAGATTGAAAAAAATATGACAGAAAAGAATTTCATTTTATCTAAAAAGGACATATGTTTTGCTGCGAATGTTCAAAAAATGACCCTTAAATTTATGTCACATTTTGATTTCTATCTGTCTTATTCGTCATTCTCTCAATGCATTTCATAAATCTCTATTTCTCTCTTATACCTATCTTAGTGTTTGTCTATCTGTCAACCTGTATGTCTGCCTCTCTCTCTCTCTCTCTCTCTCTCTCTCTCTCTCTCTCTCTCTATCTCTATCTATCTATCTCTCTCCTTCTATTTTCCTCATTCTCTTTCCCCACCCTCCCTCCTCCCCAAACGGTCCCCATTGCACCAGTGACGCTGATCACCGTAAATCCCAGTCAGTCGCCAGTGAAAGCACCAACCTTAAGACTCCGTTAACTCTCTTACCCTGGAGCGGATATTAAATCTCACCTGGGAAGTGTGCTCTGAAAGGAATCTGTTTAACTATTATACTAATTATATGCCTCAAAGGCTTACCGACTCTTTTCTTTCTCGCATTCATTTCTCGTCCCATAAGTCTGCCTTAAAGTTTGATATGGGGGTATGTTGCCATCTCTCTCTCTCTCTCTCTCTCTCTCTCTCTCTCTCTCTCTCTCTCTCTCTCTCTCTCTCTCTCTCTCTCTCTCTCTCTCTCTCTCTCTCTCTCTAATTTTTACAGAGCTGGAAAGCCAAACCTTGTAAGCAAACGTTTGTATTACCTGCCATGGAGAAGGATTGTGAACTCTACAAAATTTATTGTTTTTGAGGATCCGTATTTTCTGAAATTACCATTTTGTAATTATTTCTTAATCTAAGGTTTCGCGAAGAACGTCAAGCCTCGTCTTAAAGACCTTTTAAAATTGCGGTCAGATCTTCAGTACATTGTGCTATTGAAACATTACAAATTACGAACTTTTCTTTCCATTTTAGAGTTAGCACAATCTTGTCTTTATTTAATTATTCGCAAACAGGTGACAATTACTTATTCTTCATGAGGAAATTATTGAAGGATATGACTGTGACTATGAATATCAAAGTGCTATTTGAATCGCAATCTAACATATTTGTCTGCGATTTGGCTGTAAATTATTCTTGTAAAAACTTTTTATTTGCACTTAATTTCAACAATTGGTAGTCCTCGGAAGTTTTCAAAATAAAATGCTGAACAACACCAAATGAGATGAAAATACAAGTTCTCAAAATAAAGTGCTGAACAACACCAAATGAGATGAAAATGAAACGATCAGTTTTATGAAGTCAACTTTAGTAATCTTTAGCTGCATCATAATTATGTTTACGTGAACGCTCTTAATTTTATGGATTGGCTTATAATGATTCACTTTGTGATGACATAAATAATTTCTAATTTTTGTATTTTCTGAAGTTTTTAACTTTCCTTGAAGTACTAAAACGTAAATTTGAATTTGTTTTTCATACCACATAAGATCTTTAGCTTGATATACTTTTCTTAAAGTTTTAAAACTCTCTCTTAATTTCCATTTTATGAGGGCAATTTTCTTCTAATTGAAAAAAGCAGCCATTTCACGAAACTATAATAGAAACTTCATCTGGTTAGGAATTCTAAAAAAAAAAGTATTTTGAATTTGTACCTTTTCCATTTTGAATCTCCAAGCGTAAATGAATGAATCGAAATGTGGCGCCTTTCACCATAACTGTTTATACAGGAAACTGGAAAAATAATGTTTACAGTCGATTAGTTATGCAATTTGAAATATTTAACCCATGGAAGTCCCATTTCATCTTTGAAGCCTTATCTACCATTCACAAATCAAACCTTCGTGAGACTTCCATAGAGAACACTAAAATGTAGAATTTCACTTCCTAGTTCTATTCATAACCTTAGATTGAGGGCTTTTCAGAACCTTAGATTGAGGGCTTTTCAGAATCAATATATGGAAAAGGCACTTTGGATATCTCTTTTTTTTCACACTTCACACTGTGGTTAACTTCAACATTTAGACAGCTCATTAACCTACGCTGTGCGATCTAATGTTTAGAATCCATATGTTGGATCTAAGCCTAAACATTCAAGGTTAGGATATTTTAGGCAAAAAAATAAATTTGTAATTTTTTTTAGTAAAATAAATGGATCTATAGGAGAATTTAACTTCAAAATGATATACCATCATTCTCATCCCAATTGAGAATGCAATTTCACAGAGGGGTATGCTGAGCTGTTTTAAGACATAAAGAAATAATGTCTGCAACGAGATAACTACACGAGCAAAAAGCATCAGCATTGCTACCAGTACCCAGAGGTGCCAAAGATAATAAGAAAAAATAGGTTACAATAAAAACCCATATAATTTTATGAAACCAAAATATTCTTCTTCACAAAAGTACCTACTCACGTCTTCCAAACCTTTTTGGGCGAATGACTCTTTGTGAAAATACTTTATGGATCTAGATAGATTAGTTGTGTATGTGCAATAGAAATTGGCTTTGTAATACTGCTCCCTATTGTTTTCTTCTCAACCTCCCATAAATGTTTCTTGGACCTACCTAGCTGTAAATCACGAGAAAAAGATGAATAAACATCAGAGCATAGATGCACAAATGAAATAGCTAATCTGACGAAGAAAACTGTAATTATATTTAAGAAAATACATTAACAATCAGAGGACTGCCAGAGGATCTTCAAAAAATTAAACTACTTGTTCTTGACAATGAATAAATTTAGCTCCACGATTTGTAAAACAAAAATCAGATAAAGCAACGTCGTATGACAGTTAGATGTAATAAATATAGTTGCCTAAAAGAATATCCTTTACATTCCAAAAATCTGTCTCGAGCAGGGTATCAGTAAAAATTCACATGTTTAACAAATGTTACAACTTTCCCAGGAAAGATAAAAAGAGACAGAAGACCTAAAATGGGTAAATCAGAATTCTTAGTTCCATCGAAGCACAAAGTTAATTTGAGAAATACGAAAACTATTGCTCAAGGATAATTACACCATGATCAATCAATGATACCAATACAAGCTTTAGAACAACCACTCAGGATCACAAATTGTGCTATCAACAGATGATCTAAAATGATAAGAGGATTGAGGCAAGGATGAATTTGACTTAAAATGACCACTACCAACAACAAAACAAAAAGAATAACAACAACAGCAACAACATAAACAAAATTTAATCTCCGCTATGATTTGAAACACGATAAGTATCATGGTGCAGTATAAAATGATGGTCTCCCAAACTGCACTGTCAATGAAGCGATTTGATCGTAATGCCACCTTCATGATGAAAGTACTTTTTAATTTTTTTTTAATTCCAGCACAAAAAAAGTCTGCAATAGATGTTCACATCTGGAACACAAACTGATATTCTTATATTTTTAAACACAGGGTTTAAAAATGCCCTGTATCCCAACAAGCTATCAGTAAGATTTGTTGCGAGTTCAAAAGATAATAACAATTCCAAGCTTTCCTTTATTATGGCTGTTTCTTGACTAGGTACAAGAAACAAAGTCTTACCACCTAATCTGTTACTCTGAATGTACTTGTGAAGTTAATCTGTAGCATAAACTTACCTTGTAACGGTGTTTTTTTAGTCAGCAGTCTTTTTTGAAGACAGTAGTTCCAGAGCTTAGAGGACGAATAAAGGCAGAGTAAAGCCCTTGACCCGTGATTTTTTTTTTCGTTTCTGTCTTTTTCGTTCACAGCTTCTGAAGTAGAGAAGGCGGAATTAACCTTGGAATCAACGAGACGAACATTAGATACGAAAACGTAAGGTTTCGCCTTTTCTGAACACTCCAGATTGTTTTATTGTCAGTCAGATTCTATTAATTTGTCTTCTACCTCTCTCTCCTTTTATATATTTTTCTTTCTTTCCTTCTCTTTATTTTTATTTCAGCACCGGTGCCTGTGGTGTTAAAATGTCCGTCCTGATATTCGCAGATCCTATTTTCCGCGGGCTCGAGTCCCAAACGGTAGATAGATCAGTTAAGGGCCTAATCTTTATAATAAATTATTTTGGCCTGCCCGACGGGGGCTCAAGTTCCGTGTTTAAACAAGCCTGAAATTACCGTATTGTTCACGGGCTGGATCAAACACCAAAGTGTTGCTCTCCTTAGTATGCCAGCCAGTGTTGTTTATTTTTTCCATTTCAATTTATATCTTCAGATTTTTGCAAGGTTTTAAACTTTAGAAAGCCGGCCTTGTTGATTTTGTACATTTTTTCCACCTTAAATTCATTCCCTCTATTTTTGCTCCCAATCATCTTCCTCTGTTCCATCAGTTACTTCTCGGATTTCGGGCCTCTATTCTTTAAAGCATATATTATATTTTCTATTTTTTTAATTAACGCTATCAAGAATTAGCTCAGGTCCCTAAATGTTTCTATATATTTTTCCTTTTAAAATTCTACATTATTTTCTAATACCATTACCTTTAGAGAATTTGGCATAAAACCCCATTACTCTGTCAATTTAACCCTTTGCTTTGATTCTCCAAACATTAGAATTATAGCATTATTATCACCATTATCATACTTCCTACCATCGTCATCTTAATCGCAAATATGGGAACTGCACGATTTTCAATGCCTCTTGATCTCAGGATGGAAGTAAGGGACAGGGACAAGCAGCTGGAAAGAGCGTATGAGAAACATGAAGATATCCACAAAGAGTTGGAGGTTTGAAAAATTTTCTTTTATAACTTTAGTTATAAAAATATCTATAATTTTTATACGATTTTGAAGCTTCAACTTTTCAACTTTCCAATAAATGCAAGTTAAAAGTACTCATTATTAACCTTTCTATAAGATAGAAAAAAAGAATTACTTAAGACAATTGTTTTACTCAGTGTTACCCATTTAATGGAGACCCAATAACATGCTACTTTTGCAAATAGCAATTATAATAATACCATAAACACAGATCTGCACACTGCAATTGACCAAATAAACTTTTCAAAGAATTTTTGCAGAGTTTAAAAAGTTTTTTGCTATCTCAAAATGCTGTACCAAAGCCTGGCAAGATATAAATAAACATGATCTCGAATGACCTGAGCTCAGTATCCTAGACTTTGAAGAAGTTTGGCTTGAATGTCTGTGTAACTCTGTGTTTAGTCGAAACGTAAGTCTTGAATAACACTCTGATCACATAAATTTCCTGCCCGATAGTAAACATCATTTAAAAAGGTTTTTAACTGTTGTTATGAAAAGTTGACACAAAACCAAGGTTCAATTCCTCTTGTTCCTTTTTTTTCAGGCGTCAAAAACCAAGGTTGGCGAATTGGAGAAAAAGATCGAAGACTTGAAGCTTCAGGTTCGCTATGAGCTCATGAAAAACGAGAATATCGAGAGGGTAAGTAAAGCATCAGTATGCATAGCAATAAAGTAACACGATACACTGCATTTCAAACTATGTCGACAAAATGCAAGTGTAGAGATGAAAATAAGGAAAAAGAAAATGATGGATGTACTGTAGTCCAGTTGCAACTGCCGTTTTACAACTTTATGGCTACAGCTTTATTTGAGCATGTCATCGTCGAAATCATAATTGTGATTTGGAGATGGAAAAAAACAACAAACCACCTTCTTATAAATGATGTAAAAAACACATTTCAATAATGTCTCTAATTTCAACTTCTTCAAAGGAAAAAAAAGGCGATATTGTCTGAAAAAATCACACGAGAGAAGCTATTGAGAAACCTCTACTTGTAAAAAATTTCTTCTGCATGATATTTTTTCCTATGATAAGAAAAAAACATGCTTGGTCATATGATTCCTAATTTTTTTTGTTTTTTCTGTAAATTGAAATAGATTTCTGCCCTCGTAACTTCCTTTCGAAACAACTAACGCAACAAAGTATAAACAAACGAAGTTTTTTTTGCGGATTGCTTGACTTGAGCGATTCTGATTTAAAAATGGAATAGCATTAGGTATAGACATTAAAAATATTGTATTTGTCATTTTGAAGTGAGTAATCGTCCAGCAAATGAGGTAGAACCATATTCAAATGTCCTTAAGTTTTCTACTTGGTAATTAGTACACAACAGACATATAAAACTCTGAGAGAGACATAAAGATCAGACAATTAAAATGTATTCATGTTTGATTTATCGTTCTCCAGGGACTGGAAACCATTCCACGCTTGAAGGAGGAGATATCAGAGCGAGACAAAAAGATTGCCAATATCGAGAAAGAGCTTGAGGAACGCGCGGCGCTTCTGAACGCGTCACGCAAAGCTGCTCGCGAGTATAAAGAGAGAATCCGGGTATGTTACTCACACGCTGGTAGGCAGTGTATAAAACAAAAGTGAAAGTTTTTAAATAGGCCGAGACATGATCGGTTGACAAATGTAACGTCTCATTATTCTAGCGTAATACACATTCTACAATTCTGCCATTCTCCTTCCTATCTATCTATCTACCTATCTATTTCCTACCTAGCCACTCGTCTATCTGTCTATAGTTTTTTTTTTGGTCTCTCTATTGATTTTTTTTTATCTTCCCGTCTGTCTATCTATCCTTCCGTCTCCACATGTTTTTTTTTTTCAAACACAGAACTATCTCGCATTCGTCAGTTCCACAGCGATAAAATAGAAAAAAAATAATGTCCAACAAACCACGTCAAACAAAGTTGACGGGTATTATTTATTATATCTCTCCCCCCATCCACACCTCCTCTACCCCTTCCCGTACCACAGACTCTAGAAAGGAACGACGAGGAGGTGTACGCCCTGAGAGACGAACTGGAGTTCTGCAAGAACGAGATCAACACTCTGAAGCGCCTCATGAGCAGCAAAGACACGCTCGTTCTCCACAAGTGCCACGCGCTAGATCAGGCTAAGGTGACACACAGCACTAATGTTGAACCGAGAAATTGCTGTCTTGCATATCTCTTCCACTTCAATATTTTATTTGTAATTATCTCCCTTCCTCTTCATCTTTGTTATACATGCATCTTCCTCGCCATAACCATTATCGTTAGAACCATCGAGGCCACTAACTTCCCTTTTCCTTCATCATAGTAGCCATTAAAACAATCACCATTTCATTATCATAGTTATTGTAACATTAATAGTCATCTCCATCTGAATTATCATATACCGTTATCATTATCATGTTTTTTTTCATCATTAAACTTTTTCATCTTCCTGGGTATCGTCTTCCCCCTTTTCACAATTATCACCTTCATCTTCATCACTATTTTCTCTATAATCATCGTATTTGGTACAAAGTTTTGGAAAATGAAACACTTTTATCTCTTTTCTTGACGGGGAAAACCATTCTCTTCATCAACCTTTTACAATTTCATTACCTCTTAAGTGATAGGGCGACAATACTCTATCATTCAAATCCACGACTTTCTCTGCACTTTCTGTTTGTGTGTTCGATCGACAATCATTTCACCCACCCATTTCTACCTTCTCTCATATACTCACTTCGCTTTCCATTTCCTCCTCTCCTTTCAAACCTCTGAAAAAGAACACTGTGGAGAACCTAAGGAGTCACTCCAACATCGAGAGTGAGCGGTCAGGCTTGCGGCGCATTCACCAGTGCTTGGAGCAGCTCAAACAGTTGCATGTTACATCCTTGGCAGAGGAGCACAGGGCGCCAGGAGCTGTTTCTTGGTACGTCATCTATTTATACCCGCCACTCTCTGAGCGCCTCCTCCCCTCCCCCACCCCCGCTCTTCTCCCCTCTCTTACCTCATTCTCGCTTCAACACTTTCTTACCTGGTCTTACCGAAAATAGCAGTCTTTCCTCCTATATCTTCCTCTACATTTTCAGTTACCACCTTCTGCTTTCTTTATCTTCCTTTTTTCATTCTTCCTCGCCTTCCAGACTTCCGTTCTTTTCTTGCTCTCATACTCTGTTTATGACTTTGCATCCTTGTTCCATCATCTTGCTTCTCTCAGTATACTTAGCGATATAAAAACATTTTGCTTCCAATTTCCCTTCGTATCAATTTTCATAAACTCTCATTTTTTTGTTTGATTGTTGTTTTTTTTTAACTTAAATCTCCGCTATTCCCCTTTCTGTAAATTTCGTTCATCTCCTTTTTATGTTTAAAAGTGAGGCATAGCGCAAAATTTTGAATGCAATTCACATTAAACACGGCATGACTTAATCCCATTTCACAAACATGCTTTACTAGCCCATAAAATAGGAACACAGGTATCAAAGGTAAGCCCGATATGCGGGTTCATTTTTTTTTTTTACAATAGCATTTATGTCTTTTGGCTTATTTGTTGAGTTTCTAAAGGGCTTTAAAAAAAAAAAAAAAAAAAAAGTAACTTTGTTCGTGATATTGCTTTTTTCGGTTCATGTCTTACCAGTCTGTCAACTTTCTTGTTAGACCATAATAGATGATATTCTAGTAACAACTCCTGAGAAGTATAATGAATATATATACTCAACAGATGACAACACCACCACCCAAGTAGGCAAATCATCATTTTACCTGTTACAGTAGGCGACTGCCGACGAACTTAATACTCACATAATTATTCAGAAAAAAAAAATCAGCGGCAGTCTATTGTCAATGAGAGAGTCCCTAATTCAAAGCGTACACCTTAAAAGGGTTCCATGTGGCGTACAGAAGCAACGCTGCAAGTGAAGTTATGGAGTACCAGCGAGACATTACATTGCACCACTACCTTCATGTTCAGAGGCCAATGGAACATTCAAAAGATTTGCGCCAAATGAAAATGGACACAGAAGGAGAAAAAAAAAAGAACTCATAGTTTTGCACATCCATGCCATTATTTTACACCATTTCCTAGAATAGGCAACAAAAAGAATAAAAGTTCATTTTTCTCATATTTTTGTTCTCTTTTCTTTTTAATTCAAACTCGGGTGTTCCAGGGCTAAAGATCGACCGACTCCCCACAACAGATATGTGCAGTCCAGACCAAGATCTGCTGCTGCAGTAAGTTTTCATCGTCATAGCAAATGTTAATTTTTCAGAAGTACGTACAAAATCCAACGTGTAGATCTTTCTCTTCTTTACCAGTTGAAATATACTTTGCTTCGAAACAAAATTATAAATAAAGAAATGGGTGTCCACTGGTTACTCTGCCCATCCCACATTAGTTCTTAGAGAAGCCATTACGCCTTTGCCAAAACAAGTGCTTATTTTTCTGCATCTGCCAAAAATCATTTTTCAATAGACCACAGATATCAATAACTTTTTTGTCAGAATTTTTATAGCAAATTAAACCCATACTTTAGAAACGCTTCAATCAATGTTATTTAAATCCAAATGTCTGAACATGTGCTCGATCTAATCTCCATTCCTCAGGAGCGAGGCATCGATGTAAATCATCACCCATACAGCAATACCAAGGATCCCGAACACACCGACGGTAACGACAATAACAATGGCGATGGTGACAACGACTACAGCAATGCTAACGCTACGACTAACAACAAAAGTAACACCACCAACGGCCACTCTTCTACATATATCTTTCTTGAGAGATTCCTCCACGACGCGGAGAAATCAGACTCAAAAAAAGGTAGACAAACTCCTCAGCAGCAACACTCTCAACAGCATCAACAGCAATACCGTTGGGCCAGCTCGCCACCAAGTTCTGGCAAGATGCAAGGTCGTGGCAGCACGGGAGGAGGGAACCGTGTCTCATCAGGGACCAGCGTTCAACGAAGCGCATCCTTTCACCACCTTGACCAGCTCAATCTTTCCAACAACAACAACAACAGCAGCGGCCACAGTAACGGGGCCGCTCGAGCTCACACGGCCCAGGCAAGGAAGAACGGCCCTTTCTCCCACAGCACATCCCCCAACGGGCGTGCCCCTCTGGGCTCAACTAATTTGATCTCCCCAAGGTCATCTGCCCGATCTCCACATGTAGCGGCGTCGCTCTCCACCCACGGCCACCACATTCAGGTTGGTGGCCCGCGAGGCAGTACAGGCAACTTGTACACGTCTGAACTCAGTCACAGACCTGGCTCTCGTTACCAGCCCTCATTGGACTACGCTCTTGGCGTTAGCACTGACGAGGAACTCACTACAGACACATCCTTCAGCGGTCAAAACTACAGCAAGACACATCATCAACACAGACCCAAGTCCTCAGGCTCTCTTGCCGCCAACGAGCGGGAGAATTACAACTATTCCAACACAGGAAGTGACTCTGAGTCGGTCGGCTGCTCGCAGTCTCAAAATGAAGCAGAGGATCCTTTTGGTCCAAGACTGAGCAGCCGTCAAATGACACTTCTCTCTGCTATGTCAGGACAGCAGAAAGATGCCATTTTGTGTGATGCTATACAAATCGGAGACCGTGCTTCTATCACTGTGAATCAGAAACCTCCAAGATACGGCCGAAAGAAGCGTAAGTTAATGCATTTCATTGCTAAACATATATTTCAGAGTCGTGGATAAACTTATGCACAGTCAACGAATCCACAACAAAGGTTCCTTCATATAGGAGTTGTTAGAGGTGCTTGGTGTGTGAGCGCGAGAACGAATGAATGCCAAAGACAACCAAGCACCTAGACCTAACAGGGCAAACACAAATAGGAGAAAATACGGAGAGAAAAAATACGATAAAAGGTTGTATAGACGAACTGTTGACCTGGCCATCACGTTATGCCTTTATCATGCAAGCCAATGGATGCCGTGAAAGAATACAATTTGAATCTTGACTTTACTGTTCTTATCACTTTCCGTCTTTCATGGTATATTTCAATTATATTATTCTAGTGCTTCTATTATTCATTTAGAAATTTACTTCATACCAAATGTCAGTCTTGTTAGAATTAATTTGCAAAGCTATCTAGTTACAGGTTGAGTAACCAGTAAAACAAAGACGTCCCAATTATTAAGTTTGCAAATTAAAATTTTCTCCATGTAATAAGATTTATTCTTTTAAAAAAGGTACTAACTTGCTTAACCTGAGCCACTAAACTGTTTTATTATTCCAGCATTCCAGCAGCATCTTACAATGATAATAGTTTAAAAAATATCCTCAGATCACTTTCCTGAAAGACGTGCTTACACTATCACACTTGCCGACAAACAAAAGCTGAAACGAAAACGAACTGCATTATTTTTTCCTGAATTCGAAATCTTATCCAAATGTTACACCCCGATCGGTTTTTCACTGATTCCCAGACAGAGAAATCAATAGTTTTAAGAAGCGTAGCATTACCGATAAAATAAACTGTGCCGCACTGTCGTCGATGAATTCAACAAGTCAAACCTTTACTACGATCTTTCCATAGCCAAACCTGTCACGTATACTGGGATTGTCAAGTACATAGGGAACCTGGACAAAGAGAGCTTTGACGCGAGGATCTATGTTGGGCTCAGGCTGGATGCTCCATGTGAGTACTGTCTGAAGAAGTTAAAGAGAAGAAACAGGAAGGGATTGGGTGACTGAATCAAGATCGGAGGACTTAGATACAATAACTCATGTTTAGTTATGACATTTAGAGAGAGAGAGAGAGAGAGAGAGAGAGAGAGAGAGAGAGAGAGAGAGAGAGAGAGAGAGAGAGAGAGAGAGAGAGAGAGGGGGGGGGGTGGAAGGCAGGAGCAACAACACAGTGAATAATAACATTGTTTATAAAAAAAACAACCGCAGCAACCATAATCATAAAATACAAGGCAGCGCAATGATTTGGCGGTAGTTATGAAATACTCAAACGATGACAACGGATTTGGGTTTTATGTGTTGAACATCTAATGCCGCTTGGTGGCTAAATAAACTTTGAACTGCGATGTCAACAAGATACAACCGTGCTCAACCAATTTAGCAGCAACAATGTAAACGTGGTTTTTCCTTGTGTTCCACAGTGGGTGAGAGTGACGGCACATTCAAAGGAAAGCGGTACATGTTCACTCCACCCAATCATGCTAGGTTCTTCAAGATCCGAGATCTCGACTCTGTTCTGGATGTTCCGGTAAACACGTTTCTTAATTTTACTCTTTGATTCTTTATTATCCTGCGCCTCTGTTCATCTGCATGCATACATGCATAATATGCCTTGTCCCCGTTCCTGCCTCTAGCCCCGCCCTCATTCCCCCGTAAATCTCTCTTCCTGCCTCCCTTCCTCTCTCTCTCTCTCTCTCTCTCTCTCTCTCTCTCTCTCTCTCTCTCTCTCTCTCTCTCTCTCTATATATATATATATATATATATATATATCCCCTTTCTACTTCTATCTCTCACTTTCCCCTCTCGTATTTCGAGGAGTCCCTTAACTGTTGACCTTTTATCCTTATAGGGAATAGTCTATTTGTTTTCTCTTTTCTTAACGCTGAAGTTATTTAGTCTGTATCTCAACTCCTTAATAACACTTTGTTTACGAGGTCACGCATATTTGTTTACCACTGTAGCCCTTTGATTTTCTTTTCCTTCACTCGAAGTCTGTACATGAATATTTCATCCCCACCCTCCCCTTTAAATGATAAGTAAGTGAGGTTAAATGAACTACCGGCAATTTTTTTTTACCTCACTTGCAGAAGAAATAATATATTCAGAAGAACCCTGATGTTTCAAACATGCTTTATCCTGCTTATATGACAAATGACTTAAAATTATCTTCCACGCTTTCTTTAACGTGTGTTGTAACTGCTTTTACAACTATGTACATACGCGCAATTTACTAATCTGCCGAGTTTTCCCATTAAGAATTGATTTTTTTCTTAAAGAGAGAGAGAGAGAGAGAGAGAGAGAGAGAGAGAGACAGAGACAGAGAGAGAGAGAGAGAGAGAGAGAGAAAGAGAGAGACAGAGACAGAGACAGAGAGGAGAGAGGGATGGAGAGAGATGAGAGAGAGAAAGAAAGAGAGAGAGAGTGAGAGAGAGAGAGAGAGAGAGAGAGAGAGAGAGAGAGAGAGAGAGATGGATGAGCTTAACGGATTTAACTTTCTAGCATCCAAGGAGACTTATAGAACGTTCTTGAAATGTCTGACTCTCAGCCTGTCGGAGGCTAGTTGGTCTAATGGGGACAAAACGTTCATCTGGGCTAACATATTAAATCGTCGTTCATATAGCCGGAGACATTACCAATAATAACTAAAATAAATGCGCAAATGAAAAATCTACTTTCTTTTTTGCGACACCTTTTTGGCGATTCCTTAAAAAGTTAAGATAAAGCTGTAAAAGAGATTATCATGTCTACTGCCTTTTTCCCCATTTTCATTTACTCTTTGTTTAAGCCTCTCAGAGATGATTATGATGTGTAAACGAATGAGTTCTATCTCGTAAAAATACGAGATTTGAAAACTACAAAAACCTCTCAAAACAATCACCTACCATCACCCTTCTATTGACAGTCGGGCATGTATATCAGTACTGCAAAGCTGATCTTGCGACACCAAGAGATCCATCTCAAGTATCAACGGGAGCAACAGCAGCAACTGCAGTTAAATGACAGAGGCGACAACTACGACAACGATGTCATTACCGAATCCCCGATTACTATAGTGAATGGCAACAGCAACACCACACCCACTCTAAGGGCGTCTGTGGCGTCTTGATAATCAAACAAGTGTGTTTTTTCTAAGTTTTTCTTCTATTTTTAAAAATCTGCCTCGATTGTTTTGTCCACAAGCTAGATGTTCTTTTGACATCTCCTATGGAAAAGGCATAGAACATCTGGATTGTCGTTCTTTGAGGTGTAGTAGAACTGGCAGATATACCATTTCTTAGGTCTATGAATTAGCGTAAAATTTATCAAGGAGACTTGTGTATGTCAATTCGATCTCCTAAAAACGGAACAATAAGAGCAAAGAAACAAAATGAAACAGCTTTACTTGTTGTTTAGAGAATTTTTTTAACTCAAAGTTGATGGTTTTTTGTTTTCGTTTTTTTTTTTCATGTTAGTACTCCTTTTCATTCTGGGTGTCTTTCAGCCTATATTAATATTGTCATGATGTATCTTTGATGCCTGTTTGATTTCAGCAAACATGAAGATTTCTTATTGACTGAAACTAATGTTTTTACGATGAACGTCATGAAATATCGCTAAAGATACACAACACCATCTCCTGGTAATAGAATATAGACAGTTAAATCATTGAAGTGCTTCTCTGTACGTTATTAATGCTTCTTTAAAGAGATGGTTTGAAAGGTTGAATTAGGTTGTTGCTTTTTTTTTTCCTCTTAGAGCCTTAAAAGTTGCGAAGAAAAGAGGAACGTTCTAGCCACGAATATAAAGATTAATAAAAAAAAAAGTACATGCACATTTCGTTATAGATCGCAGCTAAATCAGACTTATACTTTTTAGCTTTAGATTTATCTTGCAGATTTCAGATGTCGCAAAGTTAACAAAGTTCTACTATTTTGCATGAAAAGCACTTTTTCGCGTCATTTCCAAAGAATTAAAACTATAATTCTTCATGTATCATTATGAGATGGCCGATAATGTCCCACAAGTTTTGACCGTTGAGAAGCTCAGAAAAATGCATTTCTCTAAATATCACGTATCGGGATGCACTACATTTGGAATGGGTGCTAGGAAATATTTACATTACACTCAGTTTTAGCAAAAAGTTATTGTGAGAAATCGAGTTAACGAACAAGCTACATAGATGCAACAAATTGGCTTAAGGAGCTTTGATTCAAAAAATATTTTGAGGCAGATTTTCCAATTTCTCAATAATATCTCAATTTAAAGAAAATTATGAGATGGCAAATAGTACACTATTATTTTTTAATTTGATTTATATATATTATTCACTAAGGCTGTGAATTTGTAAAGGAACTGTCCACTTGAAATTTAATACATAAGAGAGACAGACAGACAGAGATATAGATAGATAGATAGATAGATAGATAGGTAGAGAGAGAGAGAGAGAGAGAGAGAGAGAGAGAGAGAGAGAGAGAGAGAGAGAGAGAGAGAGAGAGAGAGAGAGAGAGAGAGAGAGAGAGAGAGAGAGAGAGAGAGAGAGAATTGTGAAAAGAGCGGTAAACATTCAGGGTGAGGGGAGAAAAAGAAAGAAAGACACACACAGGCAGATTAAGAGAAAAAGGAAAAGGGAGACGTCGGACAAACAGAAGGCAAAATTTGGAGACATAAATAGTTCGAGAAGGAGAGGATAAAAGGAAGAGAAAGGTAGAGCGTAATGGACTGAATAAAATGAATGTTGAAGATAGAATAATTGTACAAAGTATATCACAATAAGAAAAAAAATATTGTTAAGATTAAAATTCTTATTGTTTAAAACTGTTTAAATCTTCTACCAATATGTACATACCAAAATGTGTAAACGTCTCGGATGTTGAAAAAAAAACCAACCCATGTATACAGCCTTTTAGATCTTTATTCCACTTATTTCACATATCCCTATTTTGTAAAAACTACCAAGTTTCTTATAGCCCTTTTCTTTTATTGTTTATTTTCATTCGGAAAAGCTTTGTTTCTTTTAATAAAACAAGGCTGATGTATGAAGTTTTTTTTTAATTAGCTTAAAAATTACATGCATGAGAATAAAATATGATTGTTTTGTTAATAGTAAATATGTATTTTAATTCTATTAAACAAATACTGCGGAGGAGAGAAAACTCAAATCTGCTTGGACGCGGTAATAAATTCTTATTTCCTATCAATGTAGAATTATTTTTTATCTGTTTTTTTTCTTGTCTAAAATAAAGGTAAACAAAACAAAGAACAACCAACAGCCGTAAGGCTTAAACAATGAATTACATCTAGAAATTAAAAAAAAAAGGCAACCGAATCAGCTAACGACACTGCTTTTTTTTTTTCGAGTTTTTTTTCCCCTAAACATTGTTGTCTATCTTTCTCGTTTAGTCTGCACGATATCTGTTCCCAAGCCTTCTCTCTGTATGTCTAATCAAAAAAAAAACAACAACAAATAAGCAACCCAACTAAGAAACATTTTTTGTTTTTGAAAAAAAAAATTATAAAGGAAAGAATATCAAACCAATCAATGATTTGAGGCAGTTCTGAAAATAATTTTTCATTTATTTTTTTTTTACACATGAAGTGCAATAAATGCATTTGGGTGTTCACAATCATAATCCGTGGAATAATTAAGGTCAAACTTACTGTTGATTTCGAATTTATGGCAAACGCAAAACAATTAAAAAAAAAAAATAATTGATTCTCTATCTGAACTATCAACTATATTATGCTAAGGGTAAAAGGCGACGATGATGAAGAAGATATATAAAAGTCTTTCAGAAGTCATATGAAGGGTTTTTTTTTTTCATAGCTTTTTAAAAAAGGATACAATTATTCACATCTTTATAGATTCACTATTTTATCACGATTACTGCTTAATTGTTCTCTAAACCATATGCCGCTGGCCTTGGGGCTAGAGCGTTCCTCTGGATCCGCAGACTTTCTCGCGGGGTCGAGCTTCACGCTGTCAGTAGTTGATTTTAGGGCTTCCACTTTCTACTTTCTTCCTAATCAACTAGTGCTTCAGTTTGATGTGCAAAAAAGGTCTAAGATCACTATGTCTGTTGGCGAATTATATTAAACGACAAAAATATGAGCTTGGTTAATAAGATTCTTTGGCATTCCACATAAAAAAAATTAAACATGTGGGTTAGTGAAAAAGAAATAGTTAATTTTCTGGATAAAGGAATACTTTTAAAAGAACAGAAATGAAATTACATAAAGATAGAAAGATAGTTTTTTTTTAATGTTTAACATTCCCTGCTTCTTTCTCAAAGTCTTACAAAGGAACGATTTACAAGAATCACTATAGCGTTATTTAAAGTGATAGTTGGCTAGCAAAATATCTTTTATAACTGCTCTCTCTTGAAAGATCATCAAATCACAAGTAGTTATGAATATCTAGTTTTTTAAAAACTTTTCGATAAAATCTTCGAAGGATAATAAAATTATCCTTAAAGAATTAAGAGACCGGAATAACCAAACCTATACGTTTAATCGCTTTATTGTGTGATAGATTCACTTTTATTTTATTCAGGACTTAAGAAGAAATGCACATGTACGCTCATTTGTGCAGAAAATATCTTTTCGCTATTCATTTTTGTATCGGCTGCCGATTATGATTTCTGCTAAACAAAGATGGAAAAATACTTAATTAAATATTAGAAACGTGTTATTGTTATTTTTTTTTAATCATTGACGTAGATGTTGCTGTTTATATAATATAAATGATGATGATGATGATAATAATAATAATAATAATAATAATAATAATAATAATAATAATAATAATAATAATAATAATAATAATAATAATAATAATAATAATAATAATAATAATAATAATAATAATAATAATAATAATAATAATAATAATAATAATAATAATAATAATAATAATAATAATAATAATAATAATAATAAATCTTCTAAATCTCGTAAGGACCAATCAAATCAGCCCTGTCAGTCAGCACTAATCTGGCTCGTCTCTCAAAACTTTTGTCATTATCCATCTTATTGCCAATTTATAATACAATTAATTTTAATGCCTTGAAACCCACGACGGCTAATTTGGGTATAAAATCACTTAAAACCCATCCAAAATAATTTAATTTTGTTTTAATCTGGATGCTAGATTTAAAAGATTATAGATATAACTAAAATCTTCCTTAGGTTAAAATCAATCCCTTTTAAGTTACTGAGATTGCATAGCTCTCTGAAAAGATTTGCATCGGTGTAAATATTAATTTGATTTTAAATTGATGGTGTCCTCTTTTTTAAGTTAATTTAATACTCTGGTATTAAAAGAACCAAAAACGTATAATAGCGTAAGTGCAAACAGAGCTACAGTTATGGACACATGAGACTGGCTGAGTATTTTAATATGGAAAGGTATAATAAGGAAAGTGATAATGCAGATGCAAAAAATACTGTACCTGACAAATAATTATTCTGACGAAAAGACTTGCCTAGGGACTTCATCTAGACTCTTTTTGTCATAACATATACAAACAGATATGTCACGTTTATCAATAACGCAATCAATAATAATAAAAAAAGAGGAAAAAAAATGTTCATATGGATGTACGTAATGGCAAAAAGCCTTCTTTGCTTTAGATTATAGTCAAAGCCAGAGGCGAGTAGTTCATACCTGTTCGTGTCACGGAGTTAGGACTTCCCAGAAAGAGATTCTAATTTCATCGATGAGAACGTTAAAATTAGGCAACCATTCGTAACAAATACAAGTGAACAATATACTTAATTTATTACTAAATTGAAACCAATAACCGAAGCATGATGAAGCATGCAACCTTATCTCTTTTCTTTCTATCGATCATACTTCAGAGGCATGGAAGTGTCTCATTGGATATTTGCCTGCGTAAGTGAACTTAATTTGGTTTTCATTTAAACTCTAATTAATTTTACCGTTAGCATTCTTTTGTGCCTCTGAAAAGCTTGCTGTATTTTAAGGTTTTAAATATCATGCTAGTATCGCATTTTCTTTTAACATGAATTTAAACCAGCTGCTCGTATTCAAATTTGGATTTATGCCATAATAATCTGTATATTCAATTAGTAAAAGAAAAAAATGTCCAAATCATGCCACATATAAAACAGTATTTTGGTAATCGAACGTGAAAACAAAATCGTGTCAAATGTTTTTATTTAAGAGCTTAATATTCACATTGTAGTATGCTATTCGAAAGTTGCGTCAGTAGGGATTGTTATTATATATTTTTTTCCGGGTTAAATAATGACAAATACACATACATTTTACTGTTAAAGCACCATGCAGTCGGTACAGTGACAAATAAATGAACGTTGTCTTATATCTTTTCCATAAGATGCTTATCCATAAAATGACAATAATATTGTACTTTCATGTCTAATTAAAAAGCTTAATCCATCGTTTCTTAGCTTATGTCTTTGCAAAAGAACCGTAAGAAACTTGCACGTATCGTAAAGATCATCACTATGTTTATTTTCAAAGTTATTTCTTTACAAATTTTAGATTATTGATATTACGTATCGAAAAAAAATGGATTATGCTTCACTCGTTGATTTATAAAAATCTTTCTAGTACTTAATATTGGTCTATCTAATATTATTTTGCGGGCGAATCAAAGCCCAACACAGCCGAGTAAAGTAAATAACGACACCGCTACAAACTGTGATACATCAATATATGTTTGATAGAGATTATCCATACTGGTTTATCCAGCACTCCTGGAATATGTCGCCTTTTCTGTGTCACAATTTTATTCACAAAACAGAAACTCGGGTAAAGTTTCCTTGTTATACTTTTTATCTAATATGCAATTAAAGTTAATATTCTAATTTATGAATCAGTAAATAACTGAAAAGTCGTACATGAAGACCAGCCTGATAGTCATTGATGACAGCATACGTTGAAATATTAATTATTAATTTTAAGCTCAAATTGTAGCATAAAAAAACATACGCCTTAGACACTTGGTAAATCTGTAAACGCGTGCATGCCCCAAACCAGAAAGATCTATTTTTAATAGAGGACCGTTTTAATGAACTAAAATAACTATTGCGACGTTCTTGAGCTGATTGTTTTGCCAGGGATACTCTGCTTAGTTCCAAAGCATCTATTAAACCGACAAGACTCTGCCAGAACTTTGTTGGGCCGTTTTTAGATTGAGAACACATTCAATGCGCTTCGGGGCGACCCTATTATTCACTGCAGAGCAAAGTTAGCGCCTTTGATTTGGCGTCCGCATCTGTCATTACTAAAAGCTTTGTACAAAGTGAGACATCAGGTCGGCTAGCTTGAAGATCATTGAACATTTTTGATTGGGAAAACTTTGAAAAATTCAGTTTTTTATTTGACCCTCAACCTTGATGCGTTAAACCATGCACAAGATTTGTGAATCCCGATTAAAATCAGCCAAACTGTTTAAATCAGCCAAACAGTTTGTCTTGGATGAGCACTTTAAAAAATTCCTATGTACCAGTGCTTACAGGAATGTAATAATTTCGATGTTTAAACTGGGAGATGAACTCTAAGCTGTAACCAAGCTTGGAATCTTATGAGAAGCCAGCATAGTTTGGTCGGACAATTCTTGTATGGTTTTGTTTTTAATCTACGCTCCAGGCTCTTTGAGTAATGCTTTTACTTATATTTAAGACTGTGCCCGCTAAATTAAAAATTCGAGTCTTTTTTTCTTTTTATCTCGCAGTTTGAATAAAAAATGAGGTAGAAAATTTCACAGCATGCGTGTCCACCAAACTCCTTCAAGTCTGAAACGACGAATAAAGTTTAGCGTATTGGGTGCCCATAGAAAACATGATAGTATCCATACAGTAGCACACAGTCAATAATATTAAGATGTCCCCAAATCGTAAAATATAATCCTTACTACTGTATTTGCGCATGCAATACTTTTTTTTTTTGCTGAATTCCTTCTAAAATACTTTTGAGACCTATGACCAAAACAAGTAAACTTAAAAATAGTTTATTTGGCTTCTGGACTACTCAGTCACAAACACCATTAAGATAAGAAGTCGTTAAAATAATGGTATAAAATTCTAACGGGTATTTCAATCAACTAGCGATTAATTTGGAGCAGCCTAGTCGTTTTGGTGAACAGGCAGTGAAAGAATACTTGAGTACTAATATAATAATGATAATAATAATAATAATAATAATAATAATAATAATAATAATAATAATAATAATAATAATAATAATAATAATAATAATAATAAACTGCAGTAAGGTGCTCGGCGGTTTACTATTAATTTCTGTCATACAGCCATTGCTCTAAGTTGGCAAGGCTACAAATGGCCCCGAAGGTGTTCTCCACAAATCGGTTCAGTCACAAACTCTCAAACTGCTTAAAATTCAATATAGATATCAAAATGTCTGAAAACTGATGCCGATAAACTGCTTTGGACATGAGATCTAGATCAAGATTATTGGAGTTCAAATACTTTAAAATTGAGATTATGAGGTCTAAGTAAAAGCAGCTTTAAATTGTGGAAGTAGTGATTTCCCCAAGACATGTAATTAGAGAAAGAGTGTAACAGCTATTAACAATAATAATTGAGACTAGGTGTAGCTCTCTACATGCTCAACTTTGTTAGAAAACTGTTATTTTGTACAGTTTAATTAACATCAAAGCAAACGATGAACACGAGGCAAAATAATACGTGTCATTTATGTAATCTATGAGGCTGATGCAAAGGTACACTTGTTTAATATTAGCATTGATTTGTGTGTTTGAAAAACAGTTGAGTCTCGAAAACATTTGAGAATGGTTAAAACCATTGCGAATTACGCAACAAAGTGGTGTTTACCATATACGGTGTAAGTCAGCAAACAATGTAAATAGTGATAATATTATGGCAAAAGTGTTTCGAAGAACCAGTTCAGTAGAACACAGAAAGCAACTTCAGCCTTAATGGCTGAACAGCCTATTGCCATAAAAATTTATTGACAAAAAAAAATAATTTACGTCAAAGAAAGATAGATCTAAGATTTATGATATATTCCTTTATCTAAAAAAAAATTGAGATGGATTTATAAAGATACACATATGAACGAGAAAATAAAAAATAAAGAAAAGAAATTACGTACGGATACTCATTTACACTGTGCGAAAGTGTTGAAGAGCAAAGAAGTCTGGCAGCATTTAAGCGAAAGGAATCTCCATCTCATGTTGTTGCAAGGCCTTATGATCTATTATTGTTGCTTTGTGATACGGTGTATTTTAGCTTAATTTAAGTTTAAAAAAAGTTTGGTATTTATCTTTTGAATCGAAGAAAGAAACGAGCCAGACCTTAATATCACAACTCAAAACAATCTAGGGAACAACATGTAACAATATACAGAAAAATAGCCCTTCATATCAGTTTAACCAGCCCTATATAATCTTGCGTCTGACATAAAGGCATTGTTGCAACATACTTAGCTTTTAAAATATTGTTGCTATGCTTATTTGCAAACCATATAAATTCGAAGTTTTTTTTCCCTATACTTATCTAAAGGTAACTTTAAGCTCTTTATAAACCACCCTGCTTTACAATCTTCCCTAAGAAGACTTTTTAGTATTGTTTTTTTTTTTCCGAAGACTGACAGACCAGAAAGCTAAAGATACACAAGGGAAAAGTTCAGTCCAATGGTTACTGCTGAACTTTTACCTTTTTCTTCTCTACAAGGCTGAGAAACAGCCCACTGATTTTCACCTAATAAAGTCGACATCAATTCATGACAATTTTCTGTTAATTTTTCATAAAGCTAAGAATAACCATAGCGTGTAAAATGTATTCTCCATAGCATTGTATACATTGTGGAGCAATGCAAGATATAATAATCATGATAATCAATATCTTTAGCTAGTAATATGAATCTGATTCTTGGCCCTTACCCTTTGATGGTTTCGCTTTTAAATTCTGAGCCTTACCAAACTAGTGCTAAATATATCCAGACTAACATTTTTGAAAACTTCAAAGGTATATAACCGTTTAAGTTGTTAAGTACTAGGAAATCAAAATGGTTATTTCCCTTGTTATGGGATTTTAAAAACAATTCTGAGGACAGATCTGATAACTCTGTAGCTTTTAGCCAACTGCTGAAATGTAACTATATATATATATATATATATATATATATATATATATATATATATATATATATATATATATATATATATATATATATATATATATATATATGTAGTTTATATACACATACACATACAAACATACACATGAAGCAACAAAACATGACCAATATGAGTTTTATTGCTTTGCAGCCATCTTGGGTCAAATATCAATCTATCGTGGCACCGACGATTTACTTAGAGAAGAGAAGTTTTTATAGATCTAGATTTGCCGAGAGAATTTTCTATACAGCCGAATGATTAAGCATGTGTATTGAAATAATGGTTCAGAAGAAAAGAAATAACAAATACCTCTAAGCTCCATGTGACTATGTGCCTGTCTGCCTATCTGGCTTTGTACCAGCGCTTATGACTATCTATGCTCCTTTTTCTTTTTTTTTCTTTTTTATTCGTCTATTACCAGTAGTATTTTTTATTTTTTTATTTTGTATTTTATTTATTATTTTTTACTTTTATTTTTTATTTATTTTATTTGGGGGGGGGGGGAAGAAAGGAGAGTCAAGCGACATGTCTATTTGTCTGTCTATCTTTCTTTCCCAAACATGTCTGATTTCGTGTCTTAATATTTGATTTTTTTTCTGTCTTCTTAAAAATTGAACGTGACAATTAATTCGCTCTGCTTCCTCCAACTTTAACCGTCATGAATTATTAAAACTGCTCTCCCCCAACACCTCCTCCCCAATTATTAAAACTGCTCTCCCCCAACACCTCCTCCCCAATTATTAAAACTTATTTATTAAAACTGCTCTCCCCCAACACCTCCTCCCACTATTAAAACTGCTTCCTAATTATTAAAACTGCTCTCCCCCAACACCTCCTCCCCAATTATTAAAACTGCTCTCCCCCAACACCTCCTCCCCAATTATTAAAACTGCTCTCCCCCAACACCTCCTCCCCAATTATTAAAACTGCTCTCCCCCAACACCTCCTCCCCAATTATTAAACTGCTCTCCCCCAACACCTCCTCCCCAATTATTAAAACTGCTCTCCCCCAACACCTCCTCCCAACAACACCTCCTCCCCATTATTAAAACTGCTCTCCCCCAACACCTCCTCCCCAATTATTAAAACTGCTCACCCCCAACACCTCCTCCCCAATTATTAAAACTGCTCTCCCCCAACACCTCCTCCCCAATTATTAAAACTGCTCTCCCCCAACACCTCCTCCCCAATTATTAAAACTGCTCTCCCCCAACACCTCCTCCCCAATTATTAAAACTGCTCTCCCCCAACACCTCCTCCCCAATTATTAAAACTGCTCTCCCCCAACACCTCCTCCCCAATTATTAAAACTGCTCTCCCCCAACACCTCCTCCCCAATTATTAAAACTGCTCTCCCCCAACACCTCCTCCCCAATTATTAAAACTGCTCTCCCCAACACCTCCTCCCCAATTATTAAAACTGCTCTCCCCCAACACCTCCTCCCCAATTATTAAAACTGCTCTCCCCAACACCTCCTCCCCAATTATTAAAACTGCTTCTCCCCAACACCTCCTCCCCAATTATTAAAACTGCTCTCCCCCAACACCTCCTCCCCAATTATTAAAACTGCTCTCCCCCAACACCTCCTCCCCAATTATTAAAACTGCTCTCCCCCAACACCTCCTCCCCAATTATTAAAACTGCTCTCCCCCAACACCTCCTCCCCAATTATTAAAACTGCTCTCCCCAACACCTCCTCCCCAATTATTAAAACTGCTCTCCCCCCAACACCTCCTCCCCAATTATTAAAACTGCTCTCCCCCAACACCTCCTCCCCAAATATTAAAACTGCTCACCCCCAAAACCTCATCCCCAAATATTAAAACTGCTCTCCCCCAACACCTCCTCCCCAATTATTAAAACTGCTCTCCCCCAACACCTCCTCCCCAATTATTAAAACTGCTCTCCCCCAACACCTCCTCCCCAATTATTAAAACTGCTCTCCCCCAACACCTCCTCCCCAATTATTAAAACTGCTCTCCCCCAACACCTCCTCCCCAATTATTAAAACTGCTCTCCCCCAACACCTCCTCCCCAATTATTAAAACTGCTCTCCCCAACACCTCCTCCCAATTATTAAAACTGCTCTCCCCCAACACCTCCTCCCCAATTATTAAAACTGCTCTCCCCCAACACCTCCTCCCCAATTATTAAAACTGCTCTCCCCCAACACCTCCTCCCCAATTATTAAAACTGCTCTCCCCCAACACCTCCTCCCCAATTTTTTTTTCATCATTTTCCACTTACATCCAGGTTTCCCACACATGACGGCCTGTGTCTTGCTGAACGAACAGCGCAAATTGGAAAGTGTCATTCCTACCAGACCTCCATCAACCGATGATATGTACTGCAATATTGGTGAGGCTTTAGATCTAGTGCTTTGACCACATAGAAATAAGAGTTATGAACTTGATATATATTTATTTCATTCAATGCTAGATGCATGTAAGAGTAACTTTCCTTACTTTCAATGAAAAAAAAATGGTGTCTGTAGCCTCTTCATCTTATACAGGAAAACAATTTATAACGTGTTTTCATAATCTATTCTACACGTTCATCATAAAGCAATAAAATCTCGTTAAAAGTAACTTGATGTGCGCTTGCCTATTTATTTGAAACTAAACGTTAATGAGCGTTAAAAATGCCTACACATAAATTATGATTTTACAAATTTAACTATTCTCATTACTTGGAGATACATACAAATTAAAGCAACAATGTGGTGCAGATTATTGGGCAAAATCATTTTTATAAGCATTTATTTTGCAATTAACAAAGTAGCGCTCATAACAAGCTGCGCGTATATAAGGTCTAACTAGATCCTAAAAACGACCTTATTTTATCCGAACTTTGGTATTTGAAAAAAATGGTACCATAACAAAGGAAAGAGATGGGCAAGTTTCAGCTTATCTATCGCGGTATTTAAATGTTGACACTGTCAACATGCAAGATTCGACTCCTCTCTCGGAAACCTCCATGTGGATTCAAGTATAGATCTAATTCTGGCTTTTGTCTCGAAAAAAAGTATCAGATATCTTTGGAAAAAAATTGAACTAATCGATGTTGATCCCACAAGAAGCGCACAGGATCTTGGTTCATTGGTATTTAAAAAAAAAAGGATTCAGATATTTAGATCTTTTATTAGATGGAAGTACCACTGAAAGTTTATCCCATTCTTTGATCATGGATACCAAATACACTACATCGGAAGGATGTATAACTAAAATAAGTTAAAATAGATATAGTGCACCAGATCAGTAATGTTTTTTTGTTTTTTAGCATTGCGCTGTAGCATTATTTATAAATTTAATGCATTTTTTAAATTCTCAAATCACGCAGATAGATTTTTTAGAAGGTCAATGAAATTTTTTACACATCTTATTTTTCATATGATTCGAAGTACCTTTTACACGAACCAGCGCCATATGTCTCAATACTTATTGGAAGTCCGGCTAAATTTATAAATAGTCTCAAATATGCATCGATTGATAGGCAGGTGAGATTTCGACGCAATTTAAAACAAGTTCTACTAACGTTCGGAAAAAGTTAAACAACAATTTCAGATAAGGTTCTTATCAAGTTTAGATCCCTTGGCTGCTGATTGAGTAGTTTTAGATTCGTCGAATGATCTACCCTGCATTGTGCTTACCTAAGGGCAAAGAATTGAATGCACAGCTTCATGTGATGTCCGTGCTCTCAAGTGCAAAGATAATAAGAAGTCACACACATCCTCATCAAACTTTATGTTCTCCATTCCACGTAATCTTACTGGGTCTACCGGGTTTTCGCTCTAATAGGCCTTTACTGATCCATTCAATTATTCTGTTCCTGAGATAATCATATTTATAATCCACTTGTACGTTTGGATAAAAATAGTCAGTACAAATTTTAGATCAAAGGCATACTACAG
Source organism: Elysia crispata (assembly GCA_033675545.1). NCBI lineage: Eukaryota > Metazoa > Mollusca > Gastropoda > Plakobranchidae > Elysia > Elysia crispata. The sequence continues at coordinate 56,600 of JAWDGP010005352.1, read as the reverse complement.
ACGTTTTATCTCACCTGTAAAATATATTTGTAATCCCAATCTTTTAAGAGATCCTTTAAATAGCTGCCCCATACAATACCACCGAAATCTAAATGAATGCGCAGTTTGAATTTCTGCGACGCAGCGCACATCTACGCACTTTTTGCGAGAATACATAGCATTCTAATACCCGTTTCAAAAGGTCTCAAAGTTTTGGAAAGTACAGAATTTGCTGATTCCCCATGTTTTCACCATCATGTTATATATGGTGTAGGTTATATTAGAGCACACACGGTGTACGATTACCATTTTCTCTGCTTAATAATAATTCTTCTAAAAAATTTGATTGTTTTGGTTCCAAGTTGTTTTTCGGATTGACCCTTCGTTTCTGTGATACACAAACTCATAACAGTTTTTCCTATGTAAATATGTCTCTTGCCTTCATTTCAACTAACACTATTACGATGACCCTTTTTCCCTTGCATGTACATCTTATCATTAGTCTTTCTTGGATCGGACCATGTAAAGACTAGTTACATTTGGCTGAAATACTTTATCATAATTTTGCTCTTTTGATTTCATTTATTTCACAGGGTGCCGACAAGAAGGAAACGAAATGATTAACTCCATATGTGAATGTACATCACCTGAAACAACAACTACGTTTTATGTCACAACAACATCTACATCAATGTCTGCAACAACGACGAGAGTTACAACAACGGAGTCGACCACTACAACCGTCATGCCAACTACAACAACGCCGACAGATACCACAACTACGAAGTCAACTACCACAGCCAAGCCAACTACAACTACAACGACAACGCCAACAACAACCACCACTAAACCAACCACGACGACAAAACCACCAACAACAACAGTTACAACAACAAAAACTACCACGCCAACAATAACGAGTACAACTCCAACTGCTACTATAACCACGTCAAGTGCAACAACAACAACACCAACTACTAAAACAACTGAACCGATAACAACAACGACGCCAACAACTACAACAACTAATCCAACAATAACAACGACAACAACGACCACGCCAACAACCACAACAACTGAGCAGACAACAACAACCACGCCAACCACTACAACAACTGAGCAAACAACAACAACTACGCCAACCACTACAACAAACACGCCGACCCCTACAACAATTGAGCAGACAACAACAACTACGCCAACCACTACAACATCTGAACCGACAACAACAACAACCACGCCAACCACTACAACAACTAAGCCAACAACAACAACTGAGCCGACAACAACAACAATCACGCCAACAACTACAATCACTGAGAAGACAACAACAACTACGCCAACTAAAACAACAACCAAACCAACTACAAAAACAACCACGCCAACCACTACAACAACTGAGCCGACAACAACAACAACCACGCCAACTACACCAACAACAATCAAACAAACTTCAACAACAACAATAACAACAACTATGCCAACCATTACAACGACTGAGCAGACAACAACAACAACTATGCCAATCACAACAACAACTGAGCAGACAACAACAACCACACCAACCACTACAACAACTGAGCCGACAACAACAACAACCACACCAATTACTACAACAACTGAGCAGACAACAACAACAACTATGCCAACCACAACAACAACTGAGCCGACAACAACAACCACACCAACCACTACAACAACTGAGCCGGCAACAACAACAACAAACACGCCAACCACTACAACAACTGAACCGACAACAACAACAACAACGCCAACTACATCAACAACAACTAAACAAATTTCAACAACATTAACAACAACTATGCCAACCACTACAATGACTGAGCCGACAACAACAACAACAACCACACCAACAACTACAACAACTGAGCCAACAACAACAACAACAACCACGCCAACCACTACAACAACGGAGCCGACAACAACAACAACAACCACGCCAACCACTACAACAACTGAACCAACAACAACAACAACAACCACGCCAACCACTACAACAACTGAGCCGACAACAACAACAACCACACCAAGAACTACAACAACTGAGCCAACAACAACAACAACAACCACGCCAACGACTACAACGATTGAGCCGACAACAACAACAAAAACCACACCAACCACTACAACAACTGAGCCAACAACAACAACAACAACAACCACGCCAACGACTACAACAACTGAGCCGACAACAACAACCACACCAACCACTACAACGACTGAGCCGACAACAACAACTATGCCAACCACTTCAACGACTGAGCCGACAACAATAACAACAACCACGCCAACCACTACAACAACTGAGCCGACAACAACAACAACAACAACAACAACAACGCCAACCACTACAACAACTGAGCCGACAATAACAACAACCACGCCAACCACTACAACAACGGAGCCGACAACAACAACAGCAACCACGCCAACCACTTCAACGACTGAGCCAACAACAACAACAACAACCACGCCAACCACTACAACAACGGAGCCGACAACATCAACAACCACGCCAACCACTACAACAACTGAGCCGACAACAACAACAACCACGCCAACCACTACAACGACTGAGCCGACAACAACAACAACCACACCAACCACTACAACAATTGAGCAGACAACAACAACAACTATGCCAACCACTACAACGACTGAGCCGACAACAACTACAACAACTGAGCCAACAACAACAACAACAACAACCACACCAACCGCTACAACAACGGAGCCGACAACAACAACAACCACGCCAACCACTACAACAACTGAACCAACAACAACAACAACTATGCCAACCACTACAACGACTGAGCCGACAACAACAACACCAACCACTACAACAACTGAGCCAACAACAACAACAACAACCACACCAACCACTACAACAACGGAGCCGACAACAACAACAACCACGCCAACCACTACAACAACTGAGCCGACAACAACAACACCAACCACTTCAACAACTGAGCCGACAACAACAATAACAACACCAACAACTACAACAACTGAGCCAACAACAACAACCACGCCAACCACTACAACAACGGAGCCGACAACAACAACAACAACAACGCCAACTACGCCAGCAACAACCAAACAAACTTCAACAACAACAACCACGCCAACCACTACAACAACGGAGCCGACAACATCAACAACCACGCCAACCACTACAACAACTGAGCCGACAACAACAACAACAACCACGCCAACCACTACAACGACTGAGCCGACAACAACAACAACCACACCAACCACTACAACAACTGAGCAGACAACAACAACAACAACTATGCCAACCACTACAACGACTGAGCCGACAACAACTACAACAACTGAGTCAACAACAACAACAACCACACCAACCACTACAACAACGGAGCCGACAACAACAATAACCACGCCAACCACTACAACAACTGAACCAACAACAACAACAACAACTATGCCAACCACTACAACGACTGAGCCGACAACAACAACACCAACCACTACAACAACTGAGCCAACAACAACAACAACCACACCAACCACTACAACAACGGAGCCGACAACAACAACAACCACGCCAACCACTACAACAACTGAACCAACAACAACAACAACTATGCCAACCACTTCAACAACTGAGCCGACAACAACAATAACAACACCAACAACTACAACAACTGAGCCAACAACAACAACCACGCCAACCACTACAACAACGGAGCCGACAACAACAACAACAACAACAACAACAACAACGCCAACTACGCCAACAACAACCAAACAAACTTCAACAACAACAACCACGCCAACCACTACAACAACTGAACCAACAACAACAACAACAACAACTACAACAACAACTATGCCAACCACTACAACGACTGAGCCGACAACAACAACAACAACAACCACACCAACCACTACAACAACTGAGCCAACAACAACAATAACAACAACCACGCCAACCACTACAACAAGTGAGCCGACAACAACAACAACAACAACAACGCCAACTACGCCAACAACAACCAAACAAACCTCAACAACAACAACCACGCCAACCACTACAACGACTGAGCCGACAACAAGAACCACGCCAACCCCTACAACAACTCAGCCGACAACAGCAACAACAACAACTACGCCAATTACTACAACAACTGAGCCGACAACAACAACAACCATGCAAATCACTACAACAACTGAGCCGACAACAACAACTACGCCAACCACTACAACAACTGAGCAAACAACAACTACGCCAGCCACTACAACTACTGAACCGACAACAACAACAACAACACAAACCACAACATCTCAACCAACTACAACAACAAAACCATCAACTACAACAGTCACAACAACAAAAATTACCACGCCAACAACAACGACTACAACGCCAACTACTACAACAACAACAAAGCCAACCACAACAACGACAAAGACAACTTCAACAACAAGTATGACAACCAGCACACCAAAACCAGAAGGTACAAAGGGTATATTGTAATTTCAATAAAAAGGAGTTTCATGCACAAAATATTTGCTTTAAGTCAATGGAGAAAAAGAGATTTTCTAAAAGACGCCATGGACTCAGCTTGTTTGCACTCGGTGCCAGCTCTGATCACCGCGCCCTCAGACTCGAAGCATCGACTAAACGATTGTCGAACCCTGAAGCGGTAGCAGTCTGCGAAAGTGATTGCAAAAAGTCTTTGCTAGAATAATAAGCTAACTGAAATATAATCATAGTTAAGATGTCGAAACTGTTTATTCTTACACCAAAAATTATTCCGTTTTGATTAAGAAGAATCAATGATTCAAAATAACGGAGTTAAAAAAAAGAATTACCTGCATCCACTTTGACAAAAGCTTAGATATGCCGTAAATGCCTTTAAGCTGCTACTTTTAAGACCATTAAAATTTTGTACCAAAACATGATGTCACCATTGATCCTACAGAATCTACCGGGACACAAAGGTGAGTACGACAGTGCAATATGAAACCTTATGGCTATTTCAAAATTTTTTAAAGAAAAATTTGTCCTTGCAGCACAATGCTTGCTTCAAAACTTACATGTGTAATCAATTTCGGTTTTAAAATTTCGACTTCTTCAATGTTTTAGAATTTGTGCAGTTAAGTCCATGATGCGATTTTTTAAGAATTAATATTTTAAACACTCCAGTTTTCCATGCTCACTATTATTGTCCAACGCTCGAGGAAAAGAAAAAAAATTGTTGACAGCCTAAGATTTCCGCGATGAAACGGCGATTTTTTTTTTCAATCACCGCAATAGGTCTTTTCTTCTTATGCGTTGCTTTTGAGACAATGGCGGTACATTCTGGCACTGACTGCAAATCGGCCAAAATGTCTGTGGTGCTTTTAGAATCATACCAATTGTTGTTGTTGTTCCTGCCAATATCCTCATTACTTAAGTTGCTCTATGATCATCCGTGACTCTAGTTATATTTTTCTACATTTTGTTCGCAAAGACGTTAGATTTAGTCGATGTAAAATAATAATAATGATTTCAGCCGCAGCAACAGCGGCAGTGGAATGATGAGAAATGGTATCAGCAGCAACACCATACGGAATTGTAGTAAACGTAGAACTTGTAGTAATAGCGCAGTACGAATTAGACTGTGAAATCGGCCAAAAAGCAGTGCATCTGTGTTGAAAGACATAGTTTTGAACTTAAAGCTGCTTTGGCGCCCGTCCTCTTTCATAGAGAATATCGCAGTTTCTAGACCTTCGATTTATTTTTCTCAAAGAAGAACTCATGAGAGGTTTAGAATACGTTATATACGTCCACTTGTCTTGAAAGTTGAGCAGAGAACAAAGGCACATTGATATGTTAGTTTATTTTACAATCATCAAGAATTACAATTTTCTCTGTGATTTTTTAGCTATTGACCTGTAGCATTTTACCCAATCAAAAACGGTACAAAAATAACGAAAAAAAAAACTATATCTGAAGTGGTTACTTTTTTTGAGGATTAGCCTTCATTTTTGTCACGATCTTTACAACTTTCTAGTTTTGTTTTTGAGAAATTCGTCATAATGAAAATAACGTTTGCGACAATTGTCAAAAACGAACCACGTATTTACATTAAACCAAAAAGCAAATTAAAAGAATATTGCACTTATCATTTATTGTAATGAACACACATTTTCACGAAATAATGTGATAGACCTTGGGAGTTATAGATAAATAAATATCAAACGCTAAAAGGAATACAAGTACCATTCTAAGTGTATCCTGCCTAATATCACTCGATAGGTTTGTAAAATATTTAATCCATTGAATTTTCAGTGGCATAGGCCTAAAGTCATTAGTATTAGTCATTTTACAAATTTCTCAACTTTATGAATCGCAGAGTGTTGTTTTTATGGAGTATAAAATAAACTAGCGTCCGGGATGTAATCTCAAGCTCCACTACTTTGGGGACACCGTACTTAACATAAAATTTGAATAAACAAAAATGATGTTAAGTATGTGTATACATTTTTGGTGGCAAATCAAGTAGACTTTGTACTAACAAATCTAGGATAATTTTAGATATTTAGTTTTGAGCTATTCTTTGTTTGTTACTGGTTTTAGCTTCAGCATTGAAATCAAAGTTTATGTTTTCAGAGATCCAATAAAACAATTTTTATCTCGAAAAAAATACATCGCATATATAATGTACAGTAATATCAAAGAAAGAAGCAGGCATTTGTAACGCTAACGGCATCGTTTGCAACATTTTGTTACAAAGAAAACTTAGCATGAGATTTACTGAAAAAAAAAGAAACAGTCAGAAGAAAATAATTTTGTACATTTCAGCGTTACCACTTACAAAGCATCTCTGAAAAATTATATTCATTATTTTTCTTTTGCCTTCTTTTGACCGAAATCACACTCAAATTTGTTTCTAGTTTTTACATTCTCCACTGCACTTCAAATCAAAATTGACTCAAAGCCTCAGTTTGACGGTAAGCAGATTTTGGTCCTAAAATGTTAAGGTTTTGTCAGACTAGCATGTATGGCCGAGAGCATGGATGTGTATTGAAAATAAAAGGGAGAAAAAGTGTGGTGTCACTTTTGGTTTAAAAAATCTGAGGGCAATAGAAATAAGATTCGATCACTTCTGATCCGCTGGTCTCGTAGAGTGGGTTTCGCAGAGACTAAAAAGCTCAAGACTGCCCTACGTCGTTCATGCGTTTTTACACACTTGGATCAAGCTTGCTCTTCTAGAACCATAACCAATGCATTGCTCAGAACCACTAAATAAACGTACTTGAGGGGAAGTGACATCATGATTTTTTATTACTATAAGCGCTCATCAAATCTATGCTCTGGATACAAATACATGTTTCATTGAATTCGAAAAACAAACAAACCAACAACACAAAGACATGCAAAACTATTCTTTCTAATGCAAGCAACGAATTCATGCCATGCAGTATCAACCTAGAACCGAAATAGCGCAAGTTTAAGCATCTTTTTTCATTTTTTGTTTTGTCAAAACTAAGAAATACAAAGGAAATACCGAATTAATTTCCCTCATGGCGACCACTTTTCAAATGAGATTTTAATTTCAAGTACCATTTGTATATAATCTGTTATGAATGAAATAAATTCCGCAATAAGACTCACACACTCCTTAAGAAAAATCTCCTAGGAATCATTTCAGGAGTTGCACTATATATCTCAATTTAACTTGGTTCCCAATTGCTTTTCTATCATATAACTATTCAGAACTTAAAGAAAATAATAATGATAAAAAAATTTTGTTTCCTCCTCGACATTTATGCGCACCAGTTTTGCAACTCCTCAGGTAGTTTACTATTAATCTTTTGTACGTTTTCTTGATTATAAAATGCATGAGAATATTAAGAGAAAAAAAATACATCAGCAGGATAATAACACGATTTCAATTAGAAAAAGATTAATTTTTACACTCGCATGAAAACTGGAATGCTAATTGGAACAAAGAATGGTTGAAAAATAATTTTCGTAACGGTCTATAACACAGCAAATAAACTACCTCAATACTATAGAAAATTACAGTCCTGTATATTCGCGTTACCCAAATACCTTAACAAAGAATACAAAAGGTTTAGTTTCTGGGCCTATCTTATACTTTTTCCTTCATTACTAGATTCATGTTTTAAAACAGATCCTTACTTAACAAAATACTCATTGAAATCCTTCTCACACTATAAGGCTAATTGTCTAGAACGTTTGTCACTTAAAACTTTTCTTAGTAATTTATTAGTCAGCTGTGATTTATCTTAAAACCTCCATACCCTCAATGAACAATTCGTGTGATTTATCACATTCTCCCTTTGCCTGGCTTTGTTTGTGTAACTTTCCTCTTTGTGTAGGGCGGCCGACTTAAAGTCAATTCACCCTCTTTGTGTAGGGCGGCCGACTTAAAGTCAATTCACCCTCTTTGCTTTCCATCACAACATACACAGACTGATGTCTCTGTGATTAATATTCAGTCTTAAGTCCAAACAGAATTCAGTCCTTTTTACCGCCTTTTTTGTTTGATTCTTCATCTTATTTCAAACCGTATCCTTTCATAATTTGAAAAGCATAATTTTGGTATCTCTTTGAAATTTTGATTTGCACTTCCTCTTCTTGTTTGCTTATGTCGTCTTCTTGTTTCCTTATGTCGTGTCGTTATTCTCATTTTGAATTACAAAATAACTAGGCCTAGGCAGTAAGCCTTTTGAATTCTCTTTATAGAACCAATTAGGAGAAACATTTGACCCCTTTTTATTCTGTCTGTCTATGTGTCTGTCTCTATGTCTGTCTGTCTGTCTGTCTGTCTGTCTGACTGTCTGTCTGTCTGTCTGTCTGTCTGTCTGTCTCTCTCTCTCTCTCTCTCTCTCTCTCTCTCTCTCTCTCTCTCTCTCTCTCTCTCTCTCTCTCCATTCATTTATTCAATCATTTATCTAACTATCACTTCTCTATTTTATTTCTCTCTCATTCTCTATCTATCTCCTTAATTTCTATCTTTTTGTCTTCGTAAATCTCAGACTGTCTCTGTTTCGTTTATTTTCATAATCTGTTACTCCTTATCTATATTCATTTTATGAATGAGACATGACAACTTGATCACGCTCATCCAATTCGCATTCTGTACAAATTACAAGACGTTGACTCCCTCGTTTAACCTAGAGCTTATAAAGATGTTCACTGATTTTCTTGGGGCGTTAGATAGAGATCTACAAATGTGCCAGTCTAAATCCAATATACCGTTGAAAGAGCGGGCCCAACTTATCATTTCATTTCATTCAATTTCAGATGGTCATGATTTCTATTTACTAGCAGATTTTCTCTATCCACCTCAGCTCATGTTCAAAGAACAAGGCGTGCCGCCAGTAAATTATTTGTACTCATAGATTTGAAAAAGAGCATGATGGCAATTAACCTTAAATGTCTTTCGAGCGCTCAAGGTAAGTGTAAATTTTGTAATGGTTGAGGGAAGCTCTGAAATAGACTGAACCGTAGAAGAGAATATCAAAATGCTCATTTAGATTCCATTTTAGAAATGTTTCACTGCTGGTATTCTACCTTTTGAAAAATTATATTATGATTTTAAATTCTCAAATGTTAGTTTGACAAGACTAGGTCTAGACGAAACAATTTGAATCAATTGCAGATTTATCTCAGAAATTATAAATCAAACTGCGCTCGAGTATTGCAATCCAGTAACACTTACATTTGATGAAACGTCTCATAAAAAATTTTTGTCACATTTTCGTGCCATACATAGTCTACATATTGCGATTTCCGGGCAAAATAAATCTACAGTATTATACGTAACGTAAAAATCCATCGAAGGTTATAAAGAGAGTATTGAATAAAAACAAACAAACAAAATCGTATAGTATCTAGAAGCTGCGAAATAGAATGGAGCGGACGGGCGTCACTGACATCACTCATTTCATTCCCATCGTACATTCTACTGGCTCCAAGCACCACGCCCCGGTAGACCGGGGTATACACCACTAATCTATCCAGCTAAATTACTCGAGAGACTCCATCGCTGCACCTTGGAGACCTGGGGGGATGCGTTTCCAGCTGCTAGCAACAGCAAGACTGAAAATTGGAGCTGATCCAAGAGCAGGCTCGAAAAGCGGACAGCCACTTGTCACCCTCAGGCAACGCTTCAACAACTGCAGCCAACACGGTCTCAGTATAGCTATGCTTCTCCTCGGTCCTCATCGTTGAGGCTGAGCTGAGACACCTCGACAGCTGGATCTCTCAGATCAGCAGACACCACGTACAGACTTACTGCACTCGCCAGTGACACTATCTCAGTGACAGAGACAACATCAGAGTTAGTAGTTACGCGACTTATAGGCCTAGACCTTGCCAGAATGAGCTCGGACTGTGCTGTATCCGGCGGTTGGAGGGATCATCGCGTCTCACTGGTGAGCAACCGCCCGCAACAAATTGGGCCTTACCCTGTCAAATAATTTGTGGTTCTTCACAGCTCGTCCTTTTAAAGACTTAGGGAACGTTATACAATTTAGAATTGTGGGTGCTTGGAGCTAGAACAGAATACAGCATACTGTTCCCAATGCGAATTTCGTACCAGGTAAAGAAAGAGAGGATTAAACAAAGCAAATGAGATAAGTAATCTGTAATCTGCAAAGATGCTGAGTCCTGATTTCTCAAAGGACCGGCAGGAAGTTCATGACCCATTATTCTTTACGAGTTTGAAATTTCCCATCTTTATACGATTATCATTTCATTTGATTTTTTTATTTTAATTTATATATCTCGCTTAATAGCACCTCATCAAACAGTTCTAAAGATTTAGTACATATGTTTTCTGACCGCCTCGATTTATATATATATATATATATATATATATATATATATATATATATATCTCTCTCTCTCTCTCTCTCTCTCTCTCTCTCTCTCTCTTTCTTTCTTTCTTTCTTTCTTTCTCCCTCTTTCTCTCGCTCTCTTTCTATCTGTCTCTGTGTCTTTCTCTGTCTCTCTCTCTTATCTACTTGTCTGTCTGTCCCTTTCCCCGCCCCTCCCCATTCCTCCATCTTTCTTACATTTTCCTTTCTTGGCAACCGTCTGTAGAATGTCTTCTTACTTATCTGTTTCTTAGATTGACAGTCTGCCTGTCCGAAAATCCCATCTCTTTGTCTCTCTGATTATCTTTTCTCTAGTTCTTTATCGGTCACTAAACTATTCTCATTTCCACCACAGGTCACTGTTACTATACCCAGAACCGCCCGGCTAAACTCGGAGCAGTGTCCAAAAGACTTTTTGATGGGTCCCCTGTCTCTATAGACTGTCAGTACCCGGGAATCGTCGGCATCTCAGGGTTTGTCTTTTGGACCATTATCTTCTCCAAAGATCTATGTGGTTTGGCATTTTACTTTTCGTTTGAAAAAATAGGAAAAATGACACAAATAGATAAAGCCATGGATTGCGTGATGTCACTGCCGTTTCAATTGAGGTAGTAAACAATGGTGATTGATTTAGGTGATTTCACCTTTCATAAATCGCAAATGTCACACAAAGTAAAGAATTTTGTACAGCAAGATCACACTGAAAAGGGAAATTTCCCTACGTTTTTAATTTTTTGAACATTTACGATTTAAGGCAAGCGGATTTTAAGGAGACGATTACTAATAATCAACAGTTTTGGGATACCTGAAAAAAGCGAAATTTAAGTATTTTGCCCTAATAGGAAAAAAAGAAAACGAAAAGAAAATATCAACCACTTCGAGCTGTTACATTTCTCAAAATGAATTATCTTTCATGTACGATCTTTTGGTATCTGTATCACTAGAAATGCAAAAGCAACCCTAACGATAATTTACAGTTATTGCGGAAAGACACTTAGCCAAAGGAAAAGAAAAATATGGTTCATTGTTTATAAATGTACGTTCCTCCATCATCCACCCATACCTTCTCTTCCATATCTCCATCCTTCTATAAAAACATAATTAAGCACAAATTATTTTTTTTAAATAATTCCTTTTTTCAATACCTTAAAAGAATACAATTCAGAGCAAAAGAAACAAATCTGCATCAAATACTCGAAAAAATTGTTATTCGAAATGGTCAAAAAACGAGATAGTCATTTTTCAAATGTGTGGGGTGATATCCAAAGGGATTTTTTCGACCTATAAAAAGATTTTGATAGATCTAAGTATGAGTGTTCTACAGAAATGTGATATCGGAGAGAAGTAGCACCTGATTTTTTTCCTACCCAGTCTTCCATATATGAGGTGAGACCATCGATTCTTTAATGTAGGCAAGGAGTTTCGCCGTGCGGTCAAGAGGTTTGGAGCATAAGTAACCATTCCTGTCCAAATACACACCCAGCTAATAACAGAATAACTGACTGGAAAAAAACAAAAATAAATACACAATGTGTCCCGTAAAAATGAATAGAAGATTAAGAAGAAAACAATTAGATTTCACATTATTCCGTAATTAAATTGTTAAGCAAATTAGAAGCTTCAACTTTTAGGTTAGGGTTCTAGAATAAAGGTTTGTTGTAAAAAAATGGATACAGATGGATTAAATAATGTCAGGCTCTATCTGTATCAAAGACTTACGCCGGAAGCCGATTTTTTGAGTGCCTTATGTCAATGATACTATTACCCATAAGCCTATCTCGAGGTTAAACAAATCGTCGCCAGAAAGTTAACCCTGGTCTTGAGGCACTGCCCAACACAATGAAATCTTAGTTCGAATGTGGCCTGCAGAAAACCTTTTTAAAGAAAACTACGTAGTTTTATTTCCTACCTCAATTTCGCTAATGTTCTTTCCCCCAGCAAAGAAAACATTTGTTTCATAATTGCAGACCAGATGACATGGGATGCATGGGGGTTCTTCTGGACGAGGAGACAGTACTCATAGACTCGTTCTGCGCTTATACTGCTGCAGTGTAAGTATCAATGGTTATGTTTAACGTATAAAACAGAAGAATAAGCGTATTGTGAAAGGCTAATGGAATACTTTTGCTTTTAATTGGATTTTCGTTTTGTTAAATCTGGTAGTTCTATTACCATTTTAAAAGCAACATCATGCTGCTACAATGAGATAGGTAAAACTCTGGAGTCCACTGCTCGGAATGTAAAGGGGTCTCTTATATATATATATGAGAGAGAGAAATAGAGAGAGAGATGGTGGAAAGAAAGAGAGTTAGAGGGTAAGCATTGATGTGTGTGAAAGATACGTCTATCTGCTAATATATATTTCTAATACTCAATCTTTACTCACAGCCATTGTAAAATGAAAATGATTTTTTAAAATCTTTTCTTGATCTAGTTTCAATATGAAAGTTCTTGTGTCCTCGTACAACACTGATGACTTCTCGGATATTGAACTGAGTAAAGACACCTCGAGGTATTTGGACTCTGATGAACCAAGTAAGAACTGATCCTATACCATGTGAGTGAAATACGGGCAAATATTCTAACAATGCTGAGAGAAGTGCCACAATGACTGCACATTTATGAGTCTATATGCTTACATGTTCATGCCTGTAGATCCTTGCGTCAGTGCATCTGTATTTTCTATCTCTCCTTCTCTTTTTCCGCGTAAGGCCCTGACAGAGACTTAGAGTTCATTTGGCAAAGTAAAATGATTCTTTTTGTCTTTGGTTAGTGGTCTTTTCTCCCACTTTTTTATACAGCGATCACTTAATGTTCTTCGATCATGAAATGAAATTGTCATGAAACAAAAAGTGCAGATGCTGCCAACTAATCAGTGGCTGTATAATAATTATAGAGAGTTCGCGATCTCAGTTGCGAGAAGGAGAAACAGTTGACTCAGATCTTGGAGATTTGAACAGGGCAGGAGACGCGGCGTTGTTTCCAAATGGGAAAGGTATAGGAGATACAGGAGGATTTTTAGATTTTGGAGATTCAAATGTTGGATCACGGATGCTGAATGTTTTTTTTTTTAAATGATTAAACATCAGAGGTAACGCAAATGAAAGAATATATCCCTATTTTTATGCATGCTGCTCAAAGGGGCTTGCCTAACATTGTTTTTCATGATTTGCTACCAGTCAGAGAAAGCCTACGAACAATTAAGTTGACTTCTCCGGTTACATTTGACGACAAATGCGTGCAGCCAGCCTGCGTTCCAAATAAAGAAATCGACGCCGACGATATAGATTTTGGGAATTGCCGCTTTGTGGGCTATGGAGCTACAAGTGACAGCGCAGGTAAAGCCTTTCTTTGTTCTACATATTTTACTCTTTTACAGTAATAAAATATTTGTTTCTAGATAACAAATCAAACTGTTAATAATATGAATCTCTGAAAGATTTTAAGTGGTTGGATTTATAGTTTAATTTAATCCCCCACATAATTTTTTTTTCAATATTATATTTATAAAAGGTGAATATAGGGGTTTCGCACTACACAGACAATTAATCTTATTCATCTTAACTCATCTTAAAGGAGGTGCACTTGTGAAAAAGTTAATGGAGGTAGAGGTAACGGTTGATAAAAAAAGCATCAGTAACAACCAGCTTAAGGTGACAAGAAAGACAGGCCCTGGCACAACAGGCCCTTGCCTAGTAAGTACAAAGAAACTGTGGCAATAGTATAATGTTATTAATGGTAGTAGAGTAAAAGCAGCAGCAGTAGGAGCAGCTGTGATAGTAGCGGTAGTTTTCATACAAGTGGTAAAAATACAGTTGTTCTTTTACTGGCAGTAGCAGTAGTCAAACCAGTATTAATAGCAGTATTAGAAGTAGTTGTTGTAAAAGCGATAGCAGTAAAATTTGTAGAATCAAAGTGTAGTATTACTAGAAGTAGTGGTTTTAGAAATAGTAGTAGTAGTAGATGTAGAAGTAGTAGTATTGTAGTAGAAGTAGTAGTAGTGGTAGTAGTAGTAGTAGTAGTAGTAGTAGTAGTAGTAGTAGTAGTAGTAGTAGTAGTAGTAGTAGTAGTAGTAGTAGTAGTAGTAGTAGTAGTAGTAGTAGTAGTAGTAGTAGTAGTAGTAGTAGTAGTAGTAGTAGTAGTAGTAGTAGTAGCAGTAGTAGTAACAGCAGCAGCAGCAGCAGTAGTAGTAGTAGTAGTAGTAGTAGATGTAGAAGTAGTAGTAGTAATAGTAGTAGTAGTAGTAATAGTAGAATAATAGTCGTAATAGCAGCAGCAGCAGCAGTAGAAGTAGTAGTAGTAGTAGTAGTAGTAGTAGTAGTAGCAGTAGTAGTAGTAGTAGTAGTAGTAGTAGCAGTAGTAGTAGTAATCGTAGCAGTAGCAGCTGCAGTAGTAGTAGTAGTAGTAGTAGTAGTAGTAGTAGTAGTAGTAGTAGTAGTAGTAGTAGTAGTAGTAGTAGTAGTAGTAGTAGTAGTAGTAGTAGTAGTAGTAGTAGTAGTAGTAGTAGTAGTAGTAGTAGTAGTAGTAGTAGTAGTAGTAGTAGTAGTAGTAGTAGTTGTAGTAGTAGCAGTAGTAGTTATGATAACGCGTTTTTTTCTTTCTTTTCAGAACGATAATGGCGCACCTGTGATTTGCAGCCATCTGGTGACAGAGGAGTGGATCACAGTGGGGATAACAAGTCAAATAGCAGTGCCTTGTGGAGACGGAGCATCAGTGTATGGCTTTTGTGTTTGAATTGGAGTTAAATTCAAGTTATTTTATAAAATCACGGAGCAATAATGTTTTAACTTTTGTAGTCTATTGACCAATTGTTTCTCTGTAATTTTCTTTAACTGCTTAAGTTTACCGGGTCCTTGTAATAATTCTCTCTCTCTCTCTCTCTCTCTCTCTCTCTCTCTCTCTCTCTCTCTCTCTCTCTCTCTCTCTCTCTCTCTCTCTCTCTCTCTCTCTCTCTTCTTTTCTCTTCTCTCCTCTTCTCTCTCCCTCCCTCTCTCTTTATCGCTCTCTATTCTCTCTCTGCCTCCCTCTCTCTGTGTCTGTGTCTGTCTATGTTTCTCTCTCCTTCTCCCTCTTCTCTGTCTGTCTGTCTGTCTGTCTGTCTGTCTGTCTGTCTCTCTCTCTCTCTCTCTCTCTCTCTCTCTCTCTCTCTCTCTCTCTCTCTCTCTCTCTCTCTCTCTCTCTCTCTCTCTCTCTCATTTGCTTCCAAGATTGCTTCGCATTACATGTGAATTCTTTTCGCTCTGAACCGCTACCAAATCGGATCAAATAGCTCAAAAGGTATATGTGTCAAAATTCAGAAAACTTTAAGGCTTTTTTTAAATTTTTTTGGAAATTCAAAAGAAAAATCCAGAGTCAGTCATGAATGTTGCGTATTTTATGGAATCTATATATTTGGACTTGAAAGGCTTTGACCGCGATCTCCTCCGTTGTTACTCAACCCACACCTTTGAAACTTTCCAGGCGTCTACAGCATTTATATGACTAGGTTCTAAATCATAGAAAATCAACGGAAACTGCTTTCCTTGATTTCCCCAAGATGCTGTTTCATCAACATAAGCTAACTTACGATCATCAAATTCGCGCCTTTTTTTCATTCTTTAACAACAGAAATCTTTCTTATTCGGCTAAAAGTGTAGATCTAGGTTTAAATAACTGCGTGGCTAAGAATTCCTGCAAGGCAGTGCACTTTTATGTACTTAACGCGAAAATCCAGAGCTTCTAACAAGCG
>JAWDGP010005352.1:0-35000 GCA_033675545.1 Elysia crispata | reverse complement strand
CTTTTTCACGTGAAATCCATAGATGTCTTTCTGCGATGCTTTAATTGACCGAATTTGTGTCACCAAGTTTTCACCGCAAAATTTGCTCATAGATTTTATTACTTAAGCTAATATTACATCATTCTTCTCACCAAGTCTTCTTTTGTATGATCTAAGTTCTTTAGCATTCCTGTAAATTCTGTCTAAAAAAATCATGAGAAAAGCATTATGTTTAAATACTTGAGAGTATGATAGTAGGATGTATAGGGTAATATTTTCTACATCTAGCACAGGTCACACAGGGCATACAATATCGAAATCATGCGAAATTTGAACTGTAATACAGGCTGCTCAATATAAATCAGTAATTGCTATTGACCTTGTTGACCTGTTTAACCTTAATTACAGAGTTGTCTCAAATTATTCATTTGACTTTTTATTTTTAAGTTATTCATCTATTTTTTGAATATGAGTTAATGATATATTCCGTTAAGAAGTATGTCACACTCACAAAACACATGATGAAAAAAATATCACGGATATTTAGAGTCGCTTTTTTTCTTCAAATAAAGGGAGGTCGAAATGCTACCACAAAACACATTGAAAAACTACTAAATCAAGGTAATAGTTGTAGAAAATTCTGGCCATTCTCTAGTCATAAAATATCTTTTCTATTTCTCATTATTACGATCATTGTTTTATCCTTAGATTTAAGAACGCTTTCATAGTTTATGTCAAACATTTTATTGTAATAAAAAAAATGATAACAGATAGTATTAAAATATGTGTCTCATAGAGAACATATGGAAGTATTGATGGAATCCTATGATACCTCAGACCTGTCTAAGAGTAAACATGAGCTTGACGGATCAACAGTTAAAAATCTGGACAAGACAGAGCCAAGTAAGGAAAATTTTGTTTGAAAAACAATAATAGCACTGTGCGGTGTGCGTATGTGTGTGTGTGTGTGTGTGGGGGTTCAAGAAGTCTTTGATCAAAATGTGAAGCAATAAAGACATAGCGTTGCATTTTGGCACTTATACTTTTATTTCTCTTCATAGTCATCACGCAGAGTTACACATTTTGCCCCTTCTCGTTGACCTTCAAAAGTCCTTAAGAGTGAAAGGTCCTAGAATGGGCCACTAACTGGTCTTCAAAGTGTCCTCAGTGTCATGGAAACGGCGCTCTTAGGGTGATTTTTTTTTTAGATGAGGGAACAGAAAAAAAGTCTGAGAGGGTGAAAAAAACTATTTGTCGCAGGATTTTAAAGCCGAACTTTTCTCTTGTCTGAACTTTACCTTTAATGGAACCCTAGCCAGTCTTCAGTCGCCAGTATGGAGTTATCGTTTCTATGGAATCGGTATCGGGTGATGGACTTTTGAAGCTCCGGAAGTATTAAAAAGTCCGAAGGATATGGGAGGATCATATACATGCATTCCCTTCCAACCTGAAGGACTTGAAAAGCACATTAGGGCAATATAAACTTCCTTACCTTTCTTTACCCGAAACTGACCTGGATTTTATTCAGAAAAAAAATTGAAGAAAAGTCTTCTAAAATATTGTTTCGCAATATTCTAAATTTCTAGTCCCAACAAACAGGACAAGACTTTTTCAGTTGACAATAATTTTGCGCCTCTGCCTTTTTTGGTTGTGGCGATCCTGGAATCTTTCATTACATCCATGCTAATTTTCCCTGTGGATCGAAATAATGGACCAAAGTTGCAACCATTGATACATTTTCTTTTCAAAAAGTTTCTCATTTGATCTTATATTGAGAGGGTAATGAAGAACCATTTCGATTGACCCTACAACCATGAATGTTTTGCTTGTTAATTCTAAGCTATTTGCTTAAAGTTTTACAAGAGACATTTCCAATGGGGACTGGCGAATCATCCATGATTAACACCAATTCACCTTTGAATTTTTTAACCCATAATTTAATTGTTTCATAAGAAGGGCAGTGATCACGAAAAATCAGAACATGTCTTGAAATAAAGCTGGAAGGGTCGTTTCGTTAAGACTGGAAGAAATTTCACCACAGACTGATATCCAGTGAGCTCCAAGGTTGTGATGTGGCCGATGTAGATAATTAAGGTGAACACAAATCGTTGAGCATATGAAATGGTAGTCTTCACCTACAAGATTTTTTCCAAAATTTGCCTGTGGTCTCAATTTTATTTTAATTTCTTATAACATTTCCTTTATCTCCAGTATCTTCTTCATGGTTAAGGTAAAGACTTATTGAACGATCATTGTGAATAATTAAACATATTTTTCAAGTACATGTCTATATTTTTGATTTTATCAATACCTGTTGATTTTTTAGTAGTAATTATTTTTTACTCGCAATTATGTCGCTTGTGTCTTCAGTAAGAGATACTTTGCTGACAGCAAAGCTGATGACCCCCGTGACTTTCAACGACGCATGCATACAACCAGCCTGCGTCCCAAATAAGGATATTGAGGCAGCCGATATAGACTTCGACGATTGTCGATTCGTTGGATATGGAAACACAGTGGCCGGGAAAAGTACGCCTATTATCTGCTTCTTTCCTCTTTCTTTAATATTCTCATAAACTACATTGGACTTTTATCACTTTGAGGCTGTGCTTAGAACCCATTTGACGATAACAAAATAAAACAAAAATTTTATGTTGAGTGAAATCATGAAATTTCTTAGGTTTTTGTTCAAAGTCAAATGGGAGAAAAGCGTGGCTTCGACCTTTTAAGGGTTGAAAACCACTTGAGACAGACATTGAGATATGTTTATCACCAAAACAATTCGAAGAAAGTTTGTCTGAGTTCACAAATAATTCAGTAAGTTAAAGCATTTTATTCATATGATGATACAACAAAAGTCTTGTATTGGATTTACTCTAAAGACCGCGCCAACTACTTCAAAACTAATATTCTAAGTTTTAAAAAGAACAAAAAAACTTAATTCTTTAAAAATTTGAAGTACAGGAAATATACGGATTGGAAGCAAAAGTTCAAAATGTTAGAAAAACAACCACCAATTCTAATTGTACTTCTCTTAAATGAAGGAACAAATTTTAACAAGAAATGAATGGGAGCCTGATATCTATGGACTTTTTTTTTATGAGACTGTAGCTTTCAACCGCTATTATTTATTTGTTTCGTAAAAACAAGTATGAAACTTAAAAAAAAAAGTGAGATGGTAAGAGGGGCGCGGTTCAATGTTTGTAGAGATGGGAATAGAAGAAACATAGGATCGGAGAGACAGAAGAGGCGAGGAAAACATAAATAAAAATATGGCTGGTAGGCAGAGGGAAAAGCGTAGTAAACGAGTTATCTACTGAGCGTTATGTTTGGACAAAACTATCTTCAAGATGACGATTGCAAAAAATAGATGATGAAAAATGTTTTGTATTGTGGTTAACATTCTCTGGATTGGATATTTCATGCCCTTAGATGTTTAGTAATTTTCTTTTTTATCCTTTTCAGTCCTTTCTCTTGTTTTCACAGATGAGATACCTACGTATGAAAAATTGATGATATATTTCTTTATGATAAGATTTTTGAGATCAATCTTGCAGGTCCACCTGTGCAGCATCTCATGGAGATCAAAGTGTCCGTGGATAAAAGCAGTGTAACTAAAGACAAACTGAAGATCAAGAGAAAAGCAGGTCCAGAAAAAACCGGACCCTGTTTTGTAAGTAATTAGAGACTTCCCAGAATAGTGGAGTCATAAATAGTAATCACATAAGGAAATTCAGTAAAAGAATGAAGTATTGGAGGTGGTAGTAGTAATTCATTTTGTCATCATACTTTTGACAGTAGCAGCAATAGCAGGAGTAATGATACTAGTAGTAGTAGTAGTAGTAGTAGTAGTAGTAGTAGTAGTAGTAGTAGTAGTAGTAGTAGTAGTAGTAGTAGTAGTAGTAGTAGTAGTAGTAATAGTAGTAGTAGTAGTAGTAGTAGTAGTAGTAGTAGTAGTAGTAGTAGTAGTAGTAGTAGTAGTAGTAGCAGCAGCAGCAGCAGCAGCAGCAGTAGTAGTAGTAGTAGTAGTAGTAGTAGTAGTAGTAGTAGTAGTAGTAGTAGTAGTAGTAGTAGTAGTAGTAGTAGTAGTTATAGTAACAGACAGTATAAAAGTATATTAAAAAGACATATCTGAATATGTAGTCATCTTTAGGATCTTGGAGGCTACATATTCAAATATGTCTTTTCATTACACGTATACTTTTATACTTTCTATATTACATATTTCTGCCTTTTGTTTTATTAATGTAAACGTTTTTTTCAGAAAATTTGGTCTACAGATTTTTTTTAAGTGTTTGGCCTTGTTTTTTAATTTTTCTCCATTTATCCACCCCACTCTTTCTCTCTCTCTCTCTCTCTCTCTCTCTCTCTCTCTCTCTCTCTCTCTCTCTCTCTCTCTCTCTCTCTCTCTCTCTCTCTCTCTCTCTTTCTATCTGTCTATCTATCTATCTATTTGTCTATCTATCTTTTTATTTCTCTTGTACTCCTCTTCTCTAACTGTCATTTTCTTTCAGGTATATTTTTATTAAATTTTTATCTCTTCAGCATACTTATCTTTTTGGAGTTGATTTATTTATTCATTTATTCATTATTTTATAAATACTTGTTTAGTGAATTTTTATATAATATTTTTTTAAATATTGCTTTTTTTAACCCCTATATAAGAAATTGTTTTTGTGTTTTCTGTGACTCCTTTCTTTTATCTTTATTATTTTTTTTTCTCTGTGCATACAAGGATAGCCGCCTTCTTCGTAGGAGATTCTTCGGGGAATCTTAACGCACCTGAAAGTAATCAAAGAAGAAACACATTACAAGAATATCATCTCTCAACAATTTTGATCTGATCTCTCGACGTAAAGCTCTAAAGCAAAGTGAAGACATATTTCGCTATCATACGAAGACTTGCTTCCTTAAATTGCGTGCAATACGTAATATTTAAACACATCCGCACTGCCAAATGAAAAGTTGCTGAATCAAGTAGATAATAAAATCTTTTCTAACGCGCCGATCACATTATCAAACTCAAATATCGATGTACGATAACTACATCTTCTCAACAAGTAGCCAAGACGCTTCTTGCCTTATCGTCACCAATTTCCTGTTGATATCTTCAGCTCCTGACGAGGCTTTTGAGTAGAGGTTGTGATCCTCTTGAAACAACCTTTCAGCTGATGGTTAATGTAGATCTAGGAACAGTCGAGGTAGCTCAAATTCCTCCTCTGAATGTTTTCACAGCACTACGAACATTTTCTCCTCTGGTCTTAATCTGCGACTTCAAATCTCTCTGTTCCTCGATATATCCAGAATGATTTCGGCTCACCTGTGATTTGTAGTCATTCAATCACCCGTGAATGGATCACAGTAGGAATGACAAGTAGAGTAGCTTTTCCTTGCAACACAGGATCGAATTGGTAGGCGTTTTCAATGTTTTATGAAGTGCAATTTGAATGCTTCAAAAAAGGTGTCAACTCAAATTAAAAAGGAAAAAATCTTATTTTACAAAGTATTTTGCATATAAACAGGTACTTTACTGTGGCAAAAGCCTAATTTTGAAAAAAAAATTCCTAAGATGTTTACTTTTTTCATTTTATAGGAGGTTTTCACTTGTTTCTGTGAATTGAATATCTATATCTTAAAACATTTCATATGCCAGACAATTACAAAAACTATGGCTTATAGTACTTTTCTTTGGAACTTTTATATTTTACATATTTTTACAAGAAGACGTGAGTGGGAGATTTCATTTGTTTGCATAACATAATGAGTTGCATAACAAACTGACTCTTTCTCTCTCTCACACACACACTCCCTCTCTCTCTCTCTCTCTCTCTCTCTCTCTCTCTCTCTCTCTCTCTCTCTCTCTCTCTCTCTCTCTCTCTCGTTTCCCGCTCTCTCTTTCCTTTTTTTCTTTTTCCCAGGATTTTCCTTGTGGATAACTTGTTGCAAGAATCCAAAGACAAAGGCTACTTCACCAGCCTACAGAGCTTCAAGTACTCATCTCGCACCTAATTTCGCGTCGTGTCTTCCTATGACTAATCTGTAAACCAGACGCTGAGCTGAGAAAATTGCTTAAGTTACTGCCCTCAGTGGTTTTCAAAATTGCAATATCAGTTCCAAATAAAACTCTGATTTTATTTTATCTAATTCATTTTAATTATTTAATTATTTTTTTTTGTAATTGTTTTCCGACTAAAGTTTCCATTTAACATTCAACCCAATATTCTATTGACGGCTTTCATCAAATTCCCATAAAAGTTATATGACGGGTACCTGTAATATAATAATCTTAAGGCATTTTCACTATGCACTGGTTAGTATTTTTGAGTAGTTTTGAACAAAAAGAAGTTAAAAGCCATGTTTTGCAGAGTTAGGACCCCGCAAATTCCAACTTTTTAATCATCATAGTCGCGAAAATGGACCATAAAATCGATAGAGGCCTACATTTTTTGTAAACTGAGGTAAACAGCCATGGTTTTCGTATTTTACCTCTCATCCACAACTTACAAGATAGATTCTCCTTTCATTTTTTTTTTTTAAATTGGGGAAAAGTATGCATGGTAAATCTATGGGCTAATAGCGATTTACAATAACTATCACTTTAGTGCGATTGCCGAAAAATAAATACAAGTTGATACTTGTAAAAAGAAGATTCATCCTCACAACTCAATGTATTCAAAGAACGTCTTGGGTGATTATTATTTTACTTTAAAGTAAAGATTTTAAATATCTGGATGAGAAATGTAGATTATTGTGTACGCTTTAGTTCTAATCTATTTATATAGATGTGTAGACATATACCAAAGTTAGATCTAGATCTAGATATAAACATAAATGTAGGATAAATTTTATAATCTAGATCTTGGTGAAGATGATTTCTAGATCAAGATTTTGTATTTGGGCCAATTAATGAAATTTTTTAAAATATTTACACTCAAGATCTGGATGTTTAGGTTAGGATCTTGATTTAGTCAAAACCTAAATATATATCCTATACTTCTTGCTGTAAAAGTCCTGAAATAGAGCTCTTTTACCGATATTGAATCAGTACTCGCCTATTGCCAGTCTAGCTCTCTTCCTCAGATCCACCGAGTGCCACTTTTCTTGTTGCTTTTAATTAACGTAGTGAGAGCTTTCAACAATTCGTTCAATCACTTTCCGCTTTCTAAAGCATTTGCTCATCTTCTACGGGCTTTATATAAAGACTAACAGGCTACGATTATATAGAATAATGACAACTTTTAAACCTTCAAATCGCAAAAGGAGTTCAACAAATCCGGTTGAACTGTAAAGTTCAAGAACAATTAAGCGATATTACAGTACAACATGGCGGACATGTGTGGATTTCTATTGTAACCATTTGTTGTGAGGCAACAAATTTTTATCCTAATGATATAAGGATCAGAAACAGAGAGAGAGAAAAGGAGGTGTGATAGTAAGAAATAAAAAGAGAGGTTAAAAACCTTTTTTTTACCATCTGTAATAACTGGGAACGCTTGATCGCTTATCAACAAAATGGACGGATTGTGTGGATATGTTAGATACGACAAGTCTTTTCGTACATGTAGCCTTATGTGTTTCTCTGAAACATGGTTGTCACCCTCTTTACATAATGGCAATTATAATAGAGGGTTTCTATTTACCCACATGTGACAGAAGTATAAAATGTAATAGAAATAAAGTAAAATCTATATCTGACCTTCAAGACTAAGACAGGAGGAGGTATTATGTCAATTCCAAATGGTGCATTCCAAAAAATAGTTTTATAAAGTACAGTCTGAGGGATCCAGATATTGAAATCTCTACTGTATCAGCACGACTCCAATATTAGCCTCCCACACAGTGCCCTCGATTTCCATTCTTTTTCATTTCGATATCGATTTGAGCCCGATGAACTGAGGAAACGGGTGTAGCTCTTAGAAATCAATATCGACTTCGTTTCGATCGATAACCGGGAATGTTGGAAGCATTTGTGTTCCGATTCTTCCCTCTCCTATCCGCTTTACTGAGCGAGTCTTCACGACACAGAACACCTTTGCGCAGAGTGACATACGTTATAATTCTTTTGCCTCATTATCTCGATTGCTCTGATACACTCTGGTTTGTTTGCTACAAGTAGTTGCGAACCAAGATGAGTGCATTAGATATAAGAAAAAAATTCATTGCAGCTGTGAAAAACCGGCCCATGTTATATATTAATATAAAGAATGAACAAACCAAACTTTGGAAAGAAATCGCAGCAGAGCTGAATCTTAAGGGTAGGTTAATTACTTTATCTCCATGAAGGCTTACAGATTTTTTTTTTTTTTTTTTTTTGTGATCACACGCAAGCACTCCAATCCTCATGTACTTTTCCTTTCTTAGAAGTTAGATCACTTAAGTTATCTATCCTTTTCTCCTTTGACTCCTCTCAACGCACAAAATTTAGTATTATTTAAATGCTCTCAAGATAATTTAAAAAAGAAAAGTACTTGGTGTAATTCTTTTTCAATTCCTTGAGATTTTTTCAACATTCTTTTATGAACTTGATAATTGTTTATTTTATTTAAACATAACTCCACTTGTAGATTTGATAATTTTACCCAACAATTTTTAAATAGCCAAATAATTAGCATACCAGTCAAGTGCGCCTTCTGTTGTGAAGCAGTTCATCATTATTTCTTGAACTTGTGCTTTTTTTTTTTTCTTTTTTGTGATCGTGGTTTCCAGTTTGAATGTTTTGCTAAGCTAAGAGCCCTTTTGTTGTTGGTACATGTATGTCAGGTAATGGCCCGTTTTCTATTCTTGCTTGAAGGTTAAAACTTTAAATAATCTGATACATAGGAACTGTTGGTCACAGTGAAAATATAACGAATAGGGATGGTTTATTCATTCAATTCGATTTACAATAGATGTACTAAGAGTTGTTATCAAATATATATTTGTTTCACATAGAATAATAGAAAATGACTTGCGTACCATGTCATTCGCTCTTAGACATGATAATTAGAACAGGAAATAAATGTAAAGATAAAAGATGACAAACCATGGTTCATGCTACAAGATTATAGGGAATAATCCACAACATAAAGCAAAGGGAGATAATTACATTCCAAGGACAATAACTACTATAATATTTCATAACAGCCTGAAATTATCAATCTATCGCTCTGACTCTTGTATGATATTACAGCTGTGTAGGACAGTGATTGCTTTCACAATGTTTGTGGCTGCTGGGGGTTGCTCGTCAATTTGGCGGAGAATAATTCGTCACATTAGAGCTAATCTGTTAAATGAACACTCAACGCTTTTGCTAGCGGCACGATAGTCTGAAATTAAACGTTTCTTTTTCAACTGGAGGTTGACGGTGTGGAAACCGCAGGGTAATGAGAAACGCAGATGTCCCGACTGAGCAAAAACTTCAATTTTTCTATCCTTTCGTTTCGCGGTCTCTAAGGCCGTCTTACATAATATTATTAGTTTTGGTCACAACAAACTTCCTCTCCATGACAACAAGCATGAAAGGGACACCCCTCAGCGGTGTTCATGGCTCATATATAAAATTTTACAACTTGTGTGGCTAATTTTCTACCGTGAATTAAGTCGACAGTTTTCTCAATTCACGAAAATCGAGAAGTTATGTCTTATTATCTACATCACGGCCTGAAATCTTTCCGTTATAGACTGAGGCATTACGAGATTACGCATACTGTCACCTTTTATTACCATCATTAAACAAATAAAAAAAAAAAAAAACTATACTCAAATAATATAAGAGACATCCGCAAACTTACCCTGTAAATTTAAATACAATACTTCAAAATAAAAGAGATGCACCTGGTGTCAATTCTTTCCATATATAGATCTAGAGATCTAGATCTAGACCTACCAAGATATCTAGATCTAGATCTAGATCTGGTGGGTCTGATTAAAACGCCCAAGAAGACTATTGGTACATTTACTTGAAATTACTGCAGCTAGATCTAGCGATTTACAAAGTATATTCTGAATATTGTGAAAAAATAATTATTTAACGAAGCCAGTCTAACCAATGCCTAGCTTATCCGATGCATTGGTGCACGATATCGTAGATCTAACCTGTGACAGATCAATTATCTAATTTTGAATATATTGAAATTTTAAAGACATTTGTAGTTTAGTAGTAGAGTATCTAGTTAACTAAAGGGCAGACAAACCCTCAAGTATTTTTTTTTTCTTTTTTAAACGTAATATTTTACCAATTGAATTGTGTTTGTATAATTTGACTCAAAGCCTATTTTAACTTATAAGGCATGAACAAGAAATGTAAAGCTTCTACTGTAAGATAATTTATAGGGAAAGAAAATCTGTTCGGCACCTCCAAAAATTTTCGTAACAAAATAAAACCAGCAAGCACCAACATACACACACCAACAATGATCTCATCTCTTATTTATTTTAACCTTGTAGACAGTAACGCATTAAAAAAAAAAATTCTGCAAACTTCCAAAGATGTGCACTTATTATGAAAATAAATGATTATCAGTTTTTAGGAAACTTTTTTTTAGACAATATTCCAACAGAACGCCATTGTTTACAACATATGATAAATACAGCTTCCACCTTCTTTGACCAAAACAATTTTGGCGGCACCAGAAAATTACGAAAATACTCGGGACATCTCGAAAGGCCTGTCTGTGTATTTGTCCGTTTTTCTTTAATTTGTGGTGGAAACCGTTTCGTGAGGTTCTCCCTGGGAGGGAAGGCATCATCTGCTACAAATACGTAAGGAAGCCCAAAGTTGGTACCTGGTACTAAACTTGTCTTGGAGTAGATAATTTGTCAGATAGAAGTCTTCGCCCTAACTGGAATCGGGCAAATACTCCACCACCACTGTTCCCACCACACGATCCTACATCCACCACAAGAAACTTTCCATTTGCGTCTACGACAGCGAGGAGTACAAATGAAAAGAAATGTTTATCACTGAAGTGTTTTGAGCCGGGATTATTTGGGGTTTTTTTTTATTTTAAACAAGTTTGCCATCAATTGCATCCAAACACATCGGGAAATCAAACCGGGTTTAAAACTTCGCTACGATAATCAGCCAGTGCTGTTCATCAGGTTTAGGCATCACCTGCCGTTGTCGAATGACTCATATGACGGAGCATGTTTCGATTGTGATGGTTCTCAAACTGTCAAGATGCCTGTCCGGAAATGAACAGATAGGGAAAGATGATTTTCTCCAGAGACCAAATAGCTTGGGGAAAAAAACTAATGTGAGAATCAGTTACAACACATTACAATCTTTTCTTGTTTAAATAAGTTAATATATTTTTGTTTTATTTTCAGCAAACTCTTGCAAAATAAAGTGGAATTCACTCAGAAACCAATTCAAAACGTTTCACAAAAAGTTTCAAGAAAACGAAGAAATAACGATTTGGTATTTATACAAGGAAATGGAATTTCTGATCCCTCATATTGCCGGAGAGAAAACCTCAGACTTATCAGATCCTTCAGAAATGGCTGACGATGATTCGGAGGATTCACCTGAAGCAAATTCTGCTTTGCCACCAGAACACAGCAACAGTACTTCGACATGTGAAGGACAAGCTAATGTAACACCCGAAGAAGCCAATAAACCTGGAAGTTCCGCATCAACCACCAACCCCAGGGAGTCGAAAGCAAGATGTCCACAAGAACGCACATCAAGCGATTTATCTTTGGATGGAGAAATTTTAGACGTAAAAAGCATGACGCTAGAAGATGACCCAAAAGACGAGGATCAATCGTTTT
Source organism: Elysia crispata (assembly GCA_033675545.1). Taxonomy (NCBI): domain Eukaryota; kingdom Metazoa; phylum Mollusca; class Gastropoda; family Plakobranchidae; genus Elysia; species Elysia crispata. The sequence continues at coordinate 23,270 of JAWDGP010005352.1, read as the reverse complement.
TAAACAACCTGGCTTCAGATTTGAGGATGTTAGATACTGATTCGAAGATTGAATGTCAGAAAAAAATGCAACAGTTGCTTCAGGAGCACCTGCGCGTGCAACAAGAATCTGCAGTGGGGACCCAACATTCCCAGAACACAACTAATTAACCGAGAAATTATTTGTCGCCTCAAACAAATGGCCAATATCAAGCATATCGAGTGTCACTTACTGTATTTTTTTTTAATCTGACATGCGCGTTTACTTTAATTACAAAAATGTATGCTGTAATAATTTACCTTTTAATCAAATTGGTTTTATACATGAAAAAGAACACAGTAATGAAATAATCAAACTCTTTGCTTTTGGTATATTTGTATATGTCTAATGCTCAACACATGATGTAAGGTTACATCCACTCTTTCTTTTTCCTCGTTTTTCCACTTATTTTCCTCTCATGATGATGTATGCATTTCCTTTGCGTTTTAAGTAATGTCATTTCCTACTTAATTTTGCATAACACTATACTATCATGTGCCACTTTTACGTGTTTGAAAAGAGCTTTTAAAAGTCAGCTCCTTAGTAAGGTCAATTCATGCGTAAATGTTTTTAAGCTAATTAGATCAACTTACTTTGAAGGTATATTTCTATAGGACTTGTGGTATTCTTTGAATTACATTTACTTTGTTATTCAGACCGCTGTTTTTGTAGTTACGACACTATAATTAAACTTTGTCTTTGAATGTTCCATTGTTATTTCTTTTCGTCATAATGTGGTTTAAATAGAGCCATTACTATAAAACAAAAAAAAAGTATCACAGAATCATCAGTAAGTTGCAACATTTTGATTGCTATACAGTTGTAGCCATTAATCCACAAGTAACTACCCTAGACAACTCAATCAAGCTTAGCTTAACTTAAAGTGATAGTCAGCCGTTCCTTTGCGGAAAGTGGCTTGCGAAAATTTGTAGTTCTCTTCTCAGCGTGGGTCTCATCGTTTCTAAACGAGTCTGAAGTGGTTTCATCCTCATACATGCCAAAAGACCTCTCGACATCGGTGAGTATTTTTTCCATCAGGTGATAATAATCGCCAAAAAAGTGTCTGCGCTGAAAGATTGGATGCACCCAATAACGTCTCTTTTTAGCAGAATGCATTTTCTTTAACCACATCATTATTAAGAGCTTTAAAGCCTCCATTCTCAGACTGTGTAATTTCCCATGTTGTTTGTTCGCCAAAATGCCTAGTGGTCTGTGAATCAAATTGATAGAGAGACGAAAGAGAATCGAAAATAAAATAGTTTGCTTTCGATTTCCGACTCTCTCGCTTTCGGCTCGACATTTTTGGCGAGAGAGACGCGAACAGAAAACGTAGGCACTGATTGGGTAGGTTAATCCAGAGATGATTAATATCCAGTCATGGACACCACAGACATGGGGCAACCTCCAAGCCTCTCTGGATACCACAGACTGGTCTGAGTTTGTCAACAGTGCACAGAATGTGAGCGGACTTGCGGACACCGTTTGGAGTTGCATTAATTTTTGTGTAGAGACATCAACACCTCCAAAAACGATCAAAATATTTTCTAACCACAAACAAAGGGTAACAAAAGAAATTAAAACAATAGTGAACAAAAGGATGTTTTTAAAAATCTGAAGAAAGAAGAAAAGTAAAAAAAATAATTAAGAGCTTTATAAGAAAATGTGTAGTAAAAAAAGATAGAAAAGAATTTTTTTAAAGCATCAATATGAAACGAGTATGGTAAGGTCTGAAAGTGATTATTGTATGACGTGGGCAGAAAATGTTGAATATGGTAATGATTTACACAAGTTTTATGCAAGGTTCGATTGTCATGATTTTCAGAACGAAAGAGAGGAAAGATAAAACAAAATACTCTGGAAAAAGCCTTCTGAGCGTAAATGAAAGGATTATCTTGAATTGAAAGCAGATGAGATAAAAAATGTATTAAAAAGAACGTAACCAAATGAAGTCTCAGAGCCAAATAGTATAAGATTAAGGGCCTATTCCATGTAGCAATTTGTTTTCAAATTTTTTGCTGGATAAGTTGTAGACGAAATTGTGTCAATCTATCGGTCTGCGTCCTAGTAATTCCACGTGCAGGTGTGTCTCTTGATTTGAATTGCTGATCTTTTTAATTCCAAAATCTTTGTTTGCGTCCTCATGGAACCGTCTACTAAATTCTATGAGTTCATCGTACGCTTGCTCCCGTTTCATTTTGTTGCTATGGTCTTTGGATTTAATTTTCCAAAGACATTTAAACGAGTGGTAATATTAAATAAAGTCTATTACAGAATCTTTTGACCACGTAGCCATGGCTATTAAAAAAAAAACCAAAAAAACTACACAATACACACCAAATGTGTGCAGAAAAAAAATATATTGCTGCAGTGGAATGAGAATAGTACTGTAAATTGAAAATAAATTTAAATATTTAAATATGCAGCAAATCAGGGTCCTCGCGACTCGTTTCGATAATTTTGAAGCACTGTTTTGAAAAATCCAATTTGTATTTAGCTTAAATAAGTGTTTCAAGAGCGTTTAACAGCGGATTTTTTACCCCGCGTGACGACACATTCAAAAACAAAGCTATTTCCTGCCCGCGTCTACACCGATCGGTCGAAAAATATCAAGCAGCGCCTGATCTTTTGCGATTTCTGTACAATAAGACAGATTGACCACGATTTCCTAAACTCCACGCAACGATTTGTCGAGGACGACTTCTCTGGCAATAGATTGGTAGATATCTTTGTGTGGAATAGGCCTTTAAAAGTTCTAAAAGGTTCTGCCGAGCAATTGTCCGGCGTCCTTTGTAAAATTTTTTATTAATTATGTTTTTTAAGTAGTGTACAGTAACAGAAGTATGGAAAACAAACTCGTATTGTTTAAATGCCCCCCAAGAAATACCCTGTAAATGACATGAATCATTTACATCCTGTCGCTCTAACATCTTGCCTTCTGAAAGATTTTGAAAAATGTATCATGTCTCATATTAACAAAATCGTTGGTAACTTCTTGGATCCTTATCAATACGCTTACAAAGCAAAAAGAGGACACAATTTTATATACATATATATATATATATACTCAGACAAACCTGGGGCAAGTATTCGCGATTTATTCTATGACATCTGCAGCGCATTCAACACCATTCAATCACTTTTATTATGTGAGAAGATAATAAAAATGGAGGTTTATTCATTTCTTATTCCTTGGTTACTGGATTTATTTACAGTATCTCACTTCTAGGTCACAGTTTGTTAGATAAAGCCCCACATTAACGTCTAATACATTAAACAAACACTCGGGCCCCACAAAGAACAGTTGTATCCCCTTTTGTTTTGTCTATACATACATCAGGCTGCAGATCTGAACATGATGAATGCATTATTGACAAATACGCAGAAAGACACTGTGCGAACATGACTTATTTCAAATTATCAAGATTTTAACTATAAAGAAGAAATAAACTCTTCCTTTGACTAGTGTGATAGGAATACTCCTAAATATAAGTAAAACTAAAGAAATAGTGATTGATTTTCGTAAACAAGAGAATAACCCCGATTCTATAATAAGTTTAATTAAAGAAAAAGACCTAGAACGAGTGGGAACTTTCAAATACCTTGGCGCTGTTCTAGATAATAAATTTACTGGGAAAGATAATATAGATGTAACTGTTAGTAAAATTAAAACAAGAATGTATTGCTTAAGGACAGCCATGTCTTTTAACATCAATCCTAATCTACTTCAAATATTTTGTTCTTCAACGATCTGCAGTGTTTTAGTTTTGCCCTCATCTATTGGGGAAGTAACAGGTAAAAAACAGAAAGAATAGACACATTGTCCGTGTACGACAAACAAAATGTTAGAAGTTATAAAAGATCCCACGCATCCACTGCATAAAGATTATGACTGCAGACAGATAGAGCATAGTGGTGGGCACACAACGCTGAAGACAAAAACAGCCAGACATCCAAACTTCTTTCTACCAAAATTAAGTACACGGTTGAATGATAAATGCAATAGGCGAACACTGAACAAGACAAAATAATGTAAATACTGCTGCTAGGCCTATGGAAACCTAGTACTTCATATATAAATGCAAAAATCATATTGATTCAAACATTTATGAACGTGCTGGGTTTGATGGTTGTGGTGAGAAACAGCTCAAAGAAGTAATAAAAAAAAATGACCTCAAGCACCAGCTCCCTCCCCTCCCCCACTCCTCGCCCCCCCGCCCCCTCTATTTTTTTTCTTGTCTTATTATTTTTTACTTTACTTCCTTTCACTTGGGGATTAATTTCAATTCTTAGATCTTTTATGGAACAAGCCGGTGAAACTTTTACCAAGGGGCAAAAGAGGTTGCTTCACATAAAAGGGCTTTACAAGTGGTCAAAGCAATGGGTCTGTAGAGAATAAGTTTGGCTGCATATGGTTGGGTTTCAAAAAATGTTTGCAGTGTGAGAAAATTCAAAGCTTTCTCTTTTCGTTCGGATTTAGAATTCATCGAGAACAGTTTGTTTATTGATTCCTTGAGAACAGTTTGTTTATTGATTCCGTGTTATTAACAATAGTTTAGGGTGAATTGAACTTCTTATCTATGACAGAAAGGGAAGGGTAAAGGCGAGCGAGTCTTCTGTGGGTTACTTATATTTCGACTTAAGTTAGAGTCAAAACAGAGCATAAATCTTGAAATTTGAGTTATAGTACTTTATAAAAAAAAAAATAGAGAACTAAATCTAAACTTAGCCCTATAAAATTATTCAATAAAATTGGTCGATAAAATCAATAATTATTAAATAAAAGAAAGATAGCTAGACTGGTTAGCATACGGATACATTTTGGATAACTATTTTAACTGCTGCATCTAAGAAACTAAATTGAATCAAAATGCATCATTATCACGAAATGGGTCGATAGGTAGATAGATATAATGCTTAAAAAAGGTGGATAAGAAAAAAGAAAAGTGGTTGTTATATGAAAGGTAGTAATGGTAAAAGATACTAAGATATATGCATGGAAAACATAAATATATTTATAAACATGTGAATGGAATGGTGAATAATTAGGTAAATAGAAAATGATTAAATTGTTTAGAATATGTATTGATTATTATAATTATCATGATGAAAGTAAAGCTACATATGATTATCATGTAAACATGAATGAGTTAATTTCGTTCACAGATAAAAATAGAGATTGTGAAGAGATAAATAAATATAGATGGAAAGGTACATAGGTACGTTATATATATACCCATAGCCACATACACGTAAATATAGAAAATACCCATGTCATGAAAAGTAACGACCAAATCATTTAGTTCCATGAAGACAACCTTTCTTTTTCATGAGACTCGAGAATAATCCTTTCAAGCAAATGTTTACTCTCTAACTCTAAGCCATGATCGTCAATATAGTGATACAGATAATCTCATATCATTGTTGCATATAAAGAGCTTAACCACAAGATCGCTTGGCTTCTTCACAAGTCTTCCTTTGAATTTTGTTCTTGGCCACAAAACGCTTAAGACTTTTTAAAGCAATGAATGAATGCAAGTCTTATAAGCTTAAGGGCATAATCGATAATAATTCTTTCTCCTCTGTTGAGTATGTGACGTCTGCAACAAAGAACTCCTTCAATAATAAATTATAAACTCCACTCTTTATCACTTCAAAGCAACGTCATCTGTTAAATCAAAGTTTTGAAATTTAACGCACATTTAGAGCAAGATTGTCCTAGGTCATTACATTATTAGTTGATTGTATTTGTAAATTCCGTGATCGAGTCTGTATGTTTCTCACTTAAGATTGAATTCGAGAGGCGTTTATAAACGCCAGGAATTTTTGCTTTCTCAAGGAGAAAAGGCAGGTTCACGGAAGCTTGTGCAGATGTTAAATGTTAAGCTAGGAAACAGACCATACCATTTAAGTAGAATCAAGAGAAAAAAAATTATATTTGAAGGAAAGCATAAGATGCCAGACAGCTCAGGGCATGTGTGTTTGAGGCGGGGGGAGAGGATGTATAGCGTTAGAGCAATAAATTGGTTATAAAGAGGTCCTGGGTTCAATTCCTCTCTTTGTCAATTGGGTGGGAAAAGAGACACTAATCCTAGACAAAAAGAGCTATAAAATAGGATGTAGATTAAGATTCATTTTCCATTCTAGATTTCCAAATTACTCTAATATCTAGATCTAAATGTATCTCTTATGAAGATCTAGAACTCGATGTAAATTATAACATACTTACGATGTCTAAATAAGAACTATAGACAGTAGATCCACACAATATTCTTCATTCATATAGTGCGGCTTGGTTATATCTTCGATGTTGACAGATGTCACATTTGAGCAGCCAGAGATCAGAAAGCCTTGACTTGCCTTATGCGCATCTGTGATATTGAAATCGTTTAAGAGGTAAGATACACTCTGAACGCCGATCAGATTGTATTTTGGATTTCATGAATGACGCAAAGAGTGACCCTAATTGTGTAAGGTAATCGATTCTTTATTGTAAAAAAGATATTTCTATTGCATATTTTTTCTCTCTCAATTTTAAGAAAATAATGGGAAAAAAGCCATAAGAGCTGTGTATGAGAGCTAAATACTTATATCATGATGTTGAGCAATCAAATTATCGGCGGTAAATGCTACTTTCATTTTCAATTCATGCTCTATTTCCGCCGTGCAATATTAATGGGTTTTGAATTTTCAGACAGTTAAGAGGAATTTTGCGTTGGGCTGTATTTTCCTATTTTGTTGTTGGGCATATAGTTTAGAACCAACAAATATTATGGAGCAGTGACATCATGACTTTACTCTCCTGTTTCTATTAGTCGAGAAACATTATTCCTCATAAATTCAATTGAAAATAAGGATGTTAGTGAGTCTAGGTACCACAAAGTGATTTTTCAAATCAAGCAAATTTGAATAAAACCAATTGCATTATAAAGATTTTGTGGCGACATGAAATTTCCAACAATATTCATCAAAATCGGTTAGGAAACAAAAATTTTACAGCTTTTTAAATTTTGTGCATAACGCCACAAAACAAATTGCGTGCATCGGGCCATTTTTAAGAATTTACAAAATTCATTTGTTAAATCTTATGAAAGAAAAAATGACATATTTACAAAATCCATAACAATGATTACACACATACAAAATTTAAGGGGGGGTAGAAAATAAATAAAAAAAATATTGGTCACCAAAAATGGCCAAAAACACTTGTGGCACATTAAAGTTACAAGCAAATAGACTACTTGAGGCACTTTTGGACCATCATAAAAAACACACATTCTTCAGATTGTTTCAATACTTATTTTGCTAATACAAAATATTATATTTAATTCACTCAATTTTTTTTCAGCAACCTAAAAATTTATTTTTAAAAGTTAAAGAAACCCAAAATTGGCTTAGCGGCAAATTTTGAGCGTTGGAAGAAAATTGGTCAAAAAAGCATCATATTTCAGAAGTTTTATCATAAAAAACACATTTTTCGTACTACAATAATGAAACTTTCAGATTGTATGGTTTTTAGGATGCTGAATCTAATTATGCTATCTTTTTGATAATTTGATCACTGCTTCTATATCAAAACCGCATTTTAAATCACCGACTGAAGTAAAAAGAATTATAATCACAGATTAATTATGATTGAACATTATATTTTCAAATGCGTAAGCTGAGAAAAAAATTAATTAGATTTGGCTTCTAAAGATAGAGACTAAAAAATTACATTTGGCTACTTAAATTCACGACTTTCTAGATCTAAATATCGACAGCCGCCATTTTGAATTTAGTTCATCAACACGCAGAGAAAATGCGGTTTTATGTACAAATTTTGGGTATTCATAGATAAAATCGGGTTTGCATTACATGTATTTGAAATATGCATGATAAATCCATAGATGCATGCAGTTTCAAAATTCATTGAGTTTTAAAAATTAAATCAGTAAAAATTTTATTGAACTGTCCACCGGCTTTCCTGTTGTTCTCTGCTCTGCACAGCCTCCCGTCTAATAACTCGAAAACCATATTTATTTTAATACATAGCGTATACAAAATATTGTTATATAAAAATTAATGAACATAACTGTCCTCGCTGGGAACAGCCACTTGAGCCGTGGCAGGCCATTGCAAAGGCTTAGAGATCGATCATTGGGTTGACTTTTTAAAACTTAAATCTCTCGACCAAGAAAAATGCAAGTTGCGTGATTTTTTGTATAACTGAGGGAATTGGTTATTCTTCAGTATTACGAGTATACCGCACAACTTGCTTTTTTTTATTCAGAAGCTTTATTAATTTGTCTTCAAAGTTTTCATCTTGACGCCAAAAATGGTTGCCTCTATATTTCTCCTTTTGTGTGAACTAAAACTAAACTAGAGCTTCTTCCAGTCATGAAACAGTTTGAATCATACAAAAATATTATTTCTTGGCCGAGATATCGCAATTTTAGTGAAAGCTGTATCATCTGTGTGACCCGGCCAGCAAGCGAATTTTCAAAGAGGTAGTCTTTTTAATGCAGATTTTTTAAAATAGCTGCAGTGTATGAATAACAAAACAAATCACATGTTTCAAAAGAAGAAAAAACGATCTTTCCAATGATATAAGATTTGTTTGTGTAGAATTATTATAAGGCAGTTTTTAAAAGGTTCTAAAGTAGGGTAGTTTTGACGTCATCAGCGATGCGTTAGCTTTTCTACCGCCGGGAGATAGGGAGATAGGTTACGCTTGAGTTGGAGGCGCTTAGCGTAAAATGCTGTCCTGAAAACCCAGAGCCTTTTTGTCTTCGTCTAGGCTATACTCAGCTTGGGGCACAATACTTTTTTTTTTTTTGGCTTTTTTTGTTGTTTCTTTTATCGACATGTTAAGTTTTAATACAACCTTATAAGAGTAAATGTTGTTGTGAACAAAGCACATAGAAAAGCTCGAGTGAAAATTATATTAACTAATTTATAATGACGACAATCAACTTGACTCGTTGATTTTACTGGTTGTTTTTCTTTTTTTTTTAATAGAGGTAAAGGGTGGCAAAATAAGCCAAATCCTTATATATGGGCACGAATGAATCGACAGGTCACAGCTTTATCTATGACTTTAAGAGAAACACGAACAATTTAGCAGCTGAATACGTTGGATTTTCTTTACTTTTATTACGGTGCTTCTTTCAATGAGATCACTATTGAATCGGGATATGTTATATCAAATGATAAACCTTTGCCTTCACTTTTTTTTTTTTGCGTCGCAGTGCACATTTTGTATAGCTGGTCATGAAGTTTTGAGTTCTTTTTTTTTTAATGTAGTAGAAAGAGGGACAGTATTTTTTTTTAATGTAGAAAGAGGGACAGTATTTTTTTTTTAATGTAGAAAGAGGGACAGTATTTTTTTTTAATGTTGCCCTGTGGAAAACAAAAAGTCACGTGAACGAGTGCGTGTCTAGGCGTGTTATGTCATGGTCTGTTGAGCACTTGAAACACTACTATGGGAAGACGAGATTTCTCAACTGCATTTGAAGGCTTATTACATGGAGCATGCACTTTGTATATATGTTTGTTCGTCCATTTTTCAGAGGAAGCTATTCTAGAAAATAAAGTCGCCATGAATTGAGGATGCAAGGTTAAATTAAACACAAGTTTTACCCTAACGAAATCATCAAAAACAAGCTTAATACTTCCAGGCCAAATGTTTTACGTATGTAAGCCATTGGTCACAATTTTCAATTTATATTCTACAAAAAACATCTTTATGTCTTGCTTTCCACGTGATTCTAAAATGTTTGTCACAAAGCAGTTAAGGCTAAGTATTAACGGGAAAAAAACATGATTTGAAAATTGACTTTTGAACCGGTCAGTGGAAAATTAGATATTAGATTATGTGACGCTTATACACTTATATAAAAAAAAAAAGAAAAAAGAACTTTAAAATTCTTCTCTAAACCCTTGAGTATTTTGTGTTCTTGAAGCAACCTAGTACATACTTTAAACTTGGTGACCAAGGAGATCAGATACTTGAGAAGAGCAGAACAGAGCCATGTTTTCGATACCCCATGGTCAAAAATCAAAGAACTGAAGCGAACAAGAAATTGTTTTACATTCATTTTAATACTTCTTAGAGTTTGCACATATTTCTCTTAAGAGGATTATATAGTCGTAACCTTAGTATAGTTATTGCTAAACGGATCACATTGGGACTTGCACCATCTTTATTAGGAGCCTGAGAGTTGAAAAAGAAAACGAATGAAAATATTGACAGATCTGATGTCAAGTAAGTTAAGTAACCAGGTTTTCAATAAACCGTATAATGTTGTTTATTTTTTCTCTCGAAGATAGGCGTGATTAAGTACCGACCTTCGAAGTCATTGAAGATCTTCTAACACAGATTATGTCTGCATCCGATCAGTAATGTAAGTCTTAGGATGCTGACCCTGTAACACACGACTCAGCAAAATATGGTCTATTGGAGTAAAGTATACTTTGTTATTAACAAGAACAAGATTTATTGTCGACATTTTGATCCACAAGCAAAGAAAGTTTTTGAATACAATCTTATGTTGTTGGAATTAGGGTTCTTCCTTTACACTACCATTAACAGAAAGTTTTCGACTAAACAAAAGCTTTCACTCTTATTATTTTATTATATCAAATGAACAATGTGGATAGTTTCACTCAGTTCATCTCTCTACTGAAGTCGATCACTCTTCCTGGAAGTCCCTTTTCCAGATATCATGGGAGTTATTCACAGGCTAATGCACTTTTATTAATATTTTAAACTATGGTCGTGGAAATAGAAAAATCCAAAACAAAATTTAGGATTTATTGAGTTGAATACTATTTTTTTTCAAAGCATCTTGGTATATAATGTTGTGCATCAATCATTTTGTGTTTTTTAAACAGAGGCTGGTGACAGTTCATACTCTTATTCAAAACAGAAGCTGTGGTTTTTAGGTGAAATACATTTATTCCAATTTTGATAAAGGTGCTCTTTATATGCCACATAATGTTGGAAATTCCCAAATTTCCCTCTTCAATTATATCTATCTAAATATGAGTAAAGAATACTTATGTCTTGACTCATTTTTTGATCTAAATTAATTTGCTCAAGATGTTGAACCTAGTTCGTCAGTAATTATAAAATCTTTATCTTTATTCTAGACGATCTAAAAAATTTTGTACAAGCATACTAATTATTTTTTCCTCCAAGCAGATAGTCCTCTGACATATTTAGCCAAACAAACTTTTTTCTTTCATTTCTTCATATACTTTATTCATCCTCACGTATGCCTAGCTCGTATGATTTCAAGGTCGGTGCACTTCCAATTTTATTTTATTTGGATTTGTGTTCTGGATTAAGGATTATAAGATCCTACACTCACTGGTCTATGCTTCTTTGTACGATTCAGATTTTAGATTTTATTCCATCAATTATTGGCGCGCCCCTCAGGCCTCCAGTTAGCACATGCATTTTTTCATTGCTTTTAAAAATAATGAAAATGAAGATCTCAATGATGATTATGAAAATAAAAGTTGTGCTGGGGTTTGTATAAATGATGAAATTTATGATGAAAATTTATAACGATTTATTCGACTGAAGAGGCAGACAAATGTTACTATTTATTAAGAAATGCAAACACCAATCATCAAATATTTTCTTTTATTGTCCTTTGTGTGCTACAAAAAAAAAGTGTTTTAATATGGTGCAATAAAATACAGAGAAAAAAAACATGTGCTATATCAAAAGTGCCAAAAGTACATCTTTCTTTTGCAAGTCTAAAATAATTTCTGTCATAAATCGACTTACACACGATTGATCTGGTTTACAAACATCATACTTTGTTATAAATATTTATAATGCAGGAGCTTAAAGTTGGGTTTAAAACAAAGGCCTGCAAATTACCCTTATATTTTTCATAATATTTTCATAATTGAATGAAAATCTGTAGAAAAAATGGATGCATGCAGTACTGCTTAATACCTGACTCAAGCTACAACTGTTTGTAGTCAAATTCGTCTGTCTAAATTAGAACTGGTCTTCCGAAAAAAAAATGTTGTAAATACTGAATAGAAATCATGAAACATCTCATTCCGTTGTAAAAATTTGAATGCGACTTTATGCTTATAAGAATCTGAATAGAACAATTCTTCATAATATGTATGATATCCTGTTATGCGTCGTCAATATAAATAAAAGCATGCATATATTCAAAGGATACTTTTAGAATTTTTATTTCACAAAATGATAGCAAGACCTAAAAAGGGAAATCTAATTGAAATGGGTGTCTTTTGGTTTTGGCCAAGGTATACCTTGTCTTTAAAGTATAAATACATAATTGCAAATTTCATCTAATACCTAATCTTTATTTTGAAATGGAAAAAAAAGTCACAGCAAAAACACACTATTAAGTTTGAAATATACATGTGGAGAAATTTTGGGCATGATTAAAACTGATTAAATTGGTCCATTTAAACCTCTGTTGCCTTATCTAATTTTTCAAATTTTTTCTCAGGGCCTAGCTGATCAATTTAAAATTAAAACTAAATTTACGTAAATCGATGTGTCCTGTTTAAGAAATTTTGCCAGTTTTGCTTTCGATCAAATGGAAATAAAGTAGTACATGGCCAGAGATTCCAGATGGTTCACTTTAAAACATTTATTTTTAAGTGTCTACAAATTCCATTAAAAGTAAATACATTAAGGTTGGTTTGGTTTTCAAGAGTTTTATTGGTCAGAATTTTTTTAACTCTGCAACAAAAGTCTGGTGGATGCCATATTCTTAATTTTTGCAATTGTTTCTTTTCTCCTCACACCCTTTAGTTGCTGCACCAATAGCAGCTCCTGTCCCTGCCCCAAATGCAACTGAACCTAATCCCACACCTGCTGCACCAGCTGACTGAAGCCCTGCAACAACTGCTGCTCCATAGCCCGTTGTGGCTGCAGTGGACATCATGCCAGCAGCTATAGATCCGCCTGTGATTCCGGCTGTCAAAACAACACATTTTATGCAATTCTTTTAGTATTCTTCTCAGTAAAAAAAGGATATAAAGTTCAAAATAGAGTGTAGATCAGAAAAAGAACATTGGAAGCTTTTTTTCCACCACACCTGTCATGAAATGCACTGAGGCTTTTTTTTTTCACATCTATAATGCTAATTTTTGAACCAGTTACAAAAGATAATGATCCTATCAAATAAAATTTGTTCAACAACAATGAGAAGAAAAGTCCAAAAGTTCTAATGACTTATAGTTATACCGGTAATTTATTTGCTGTGGACTGATTAAAAATGATTGAAACCATGTTTTTAAACTTTAACCATAATGACAAAATAATGCCATGAAATTGATCGGACATAAAATAACAAATGAAATATTTTGTAACAACCCTTTCATCTCTTGAGTCAACGCACATCAGAGCCGCCAGTCATCACTTTATAGGACAGTCTACTTTCGTTTGCAATAGCAGACGCGTGTCGGACCCACAAGCCAGCGCGTCACATCCTATGTATTACAGCCCTGTCATAAAGCTTGGCCTGTGTAGGCCCGTGCGCCATCTTGTATCGCTCCTCGATTCAGAATTTAATACTCAAATTTCAAAAAAATGTCTGACCATAAATGCAAAAAATAATTACAGTTTGCCTAGATATCACTAAGAATTTTTTTAAATAAAAAAAGTTATGAATCTAAGCTTAGTTATTGAAAAACTAGTAAATTCGACCAGGCGTATACTCGCAGTACTCATTTACCTTGGCCGCTGACCTAGATCTAGCTAACAGTCAGTAGTGTTCACGTGACGAGCGGTCAGGCGCTAAAGTCGATTGACCGCGACTTTTGATCCCAACATCACTTAGTGTCGGCTGACCATGTAGGTTGGGTGCGCTTATCAGAATTCATGTGATGACTGGCTATTACGGGCTGCTCGCTATTCGAAAAACCTAGTCCATGCGCACCCTTACAGACAGATGAACACACACGCACACACACACATATGTATGGGGTTAAACAATTTTTTATGGTTTGAATATATATATATATATATATATATATATATATAGAGAGAGAGAGAGAGAGAGAGAGAGAGACAGACAGACAGACAGGCAGACAGATTTACTGACCTCCAGTAAATCCAATGATAGGCAGAACCAGTGGGCCTCCAACCGCAATAGCGGCTGCTCCAACTGCTGCACCAACAAGCTCTTGGAACAAGGCTGAAGTTGTTGGAGCGTTTGCGCTCAAGATCAAGAGGGCCAGAAAAACGGTGTTAAAAGATTTAGCCATGGTGAATATTTTGTCTGTAAAAAGAGAATAGACTATATCAAGTTTAAATTAGAATGCCAGGTACAAGTTGTGCTCTGCTGAAAGTATAAGATTTTATTCTCCTTGCTAACCATCTATTTGTCCTTCCCAGCAATTATCGTTACGATAATCATACTTAAAATGATTTGATGCTGGGAGAAAATGTGCTTCTTATTCACTGCAGTGTCTATTTCACGAAAGCTTATACCTCTTTTCCCTTCTGATGACCTTCTCTCACAGGCACTTCTTTCCTTAGATCAAAATCTCTGCAGTCTTAAAATAAATTGATCTTGCTTTGCCAAAATTAATTCTGATATTTACTGTGTGGTACGGACCTGTTGTGTTGTGTAAGTGATTCAGAAATTATTGGGCTTTTTTAACAGGTTAATATTTGTGCAAGGATTAATACAGATATTTAAATCTTAAATTCTGTCATTTGCTGAGAGCAGTTAGGATTCTCTTCAGCCTGCTCTAGCTCTAATATAATAAAATATACTTATATGTATATTATAAAATATGGTCTATAATGATTGAATTTATTTAACTAGAGAGAGAGAGAGAGAGAGAGAGAGAGAGAGAGAGAGAGAGAGAGAGAGAGAGAGAGAGAGAGAGAGAGAAGTATAGAAAAAATCAACCACAAACCTAGATCTAGCTCGAGACCGACAAATAAGACGAAAGACGTGAAAACATTACAACAGATGGAATGAACAGGGATCGAACCTGCGCCTCGATGCGGCACCCATCGCCTTGCCGAGACAAGACCAGGCACTTAACCGCATCTACAAAAATAGATGCTTCAGGAACAGTGACTTTCATGCTGGCTTGAATAGACTAAGAGGTTGAATCGCTAAGAACGATCAAGTCCATATTTTTACAGGACATAAACAAACTAGCCTCTAACGGATCTAAGAAAGATGCCATTTGACTGGAGAGAGAGAGAGAGAGAGAGAGAGAGAGAGAGAGAGAGAGAGAGAGAGAGAGAGAGAGAGAGAGAGAAGTAGTATAGAAAAATCAACCACAAACCTAGATCTAGCTCGAGACCAACAAATAAGACGAAAGACGTAGAGAGAGAGAGAGAGAGAGAGAGAGAGAGAGAGAGAGAGAGAGAGAGAGAGAGAGAGAGAGAGAGAGAGAGAGCAAAATGTATTAAAAAAAACACGAGTTGTGTAGGTCTGTAAACTTATAGCATCTAAAATTGGTTCAGTACAAAAACGTTTACCTTTGAACGTGATTGGGGTTTAATACCAGTGTAGAGATCAAGTCTGGACCTGCACAATAAATGACGTGTCGCTTGAATTTGGAGCTTTATAGGCAGCCGCAAGTGAGAGGTCCTAGAATTTTTTCCTTTCTCAGTTCCGCTAGCCTTTCCTAGAAACTATCAGAACCGATTTTAGTTTCAGTATCGAACGGATTTAGATTATTGGAGCACAATATTAATATTATTGGTTGCAGAGGCGAAGCAAATGGCGAATATCACTGTTCTTGTAGGTTTTTACCTGGTTGTGTTTTCAATCTAATCAATTAAGAACTTCAAGGAAAACCGATTAACAACGAATTAATAATTAATCGAAACAACATAAAAAACAACAATTTAATCAACAACAATGACAGTAACAACAACATTGACGACGACGAAAAAAGCAACATGAAATAGAATTTTGTTTAGAAATCGATAAAATGTTTTAACAAATCGTACAAAATTCATTTGTCTTGCATAGCACAGCAACAGTGAAATTTCGATCGTAACAAATTGTTTCCTGCATTGGCTAAAAGGAGTCGTACTGTAAAAGTTAACAGCTTCCAATCACACAGTCCTAAATTGAAGTAAATTCTCTACTTCAACAACTTTGAATGCTTTGAATCAATTCAGACGTTTGGTGAAATACAAACAACATCTTTTCGTCCTCTATTTCTTTTTTTTTCGGGGGTGGGGGTGGGGGGGGGTGGGGCTTAATTGATTGTATGTGCGAGCTTATATATTTTTTAGACATTTTAGGAAACTTCAAAGTTTGTAATAATTACTATAGATCTAGACTCGGTTACTGTGTTATCTTGAACTCTGAAATCTAGTTTCAGTTTCACCAGAGTGTGTAGTTACAAGTTTCAGTTTCACCAGAGAGTCAGAGAGTGTGTAGTTACTGGTTTCAGTTTCACCAGAGAGTGTGTAGTTACTAGTTTCACGAGAACCTTCGGAGTGAAAATCCCCACCACCACTCCAACACTCTCTCTCTCTCTCTCTCTCTCTCTCTCTCTCTCTCTCTCTCTCTCTCTCTCTCTCTCTCTCTCTCTCTCTCTCTCTCTCTCTCTCTCTCTCTCTCTCTCTCTCTCTCTCTAAATAGAAAAGCAAAAACGCCACACTTGGTGGACAACTTGGATTATAAAGGATCCAAAAAGGACGCGTGTGTGTCTGTAAATAGTGTGAAACAAGGTTTAAAAAGAGACAGGCACACCACTTTATAACTACGGGACTAGAAAAAGAAACAACACAAGTATAGATTAAACATAAAAACGTTTCGCCTTTATTGTGGCTTCATCCGAGTGTGTAGGAAAAATTGACTTCAACAGGTTATACAAAACATTGTGGGAGCTGGGCTCAGACGGGACAAATGATTGGTTGGGGGAGGGGCAGTGCGCAGAATGCTTCAAGGTTCAGTGCAATGGCTAGGGATGGTGATGGCAGAGGGCGTGACCTCGTTGATATGAGGGTAAGATAAGGCTGGAGCGCGTGTTTGGAATAAAATATTAGGGTTGGTTAGTGTCTGTAGAGAAATCAAAATTCAAAAATTGGGAAAAGGTTTTTTGGGTTTTACACCTGATTCAAATGGGAATGCGCGTGTAGAAGAATGATAGTTGATACGTCACAGGGCGAGATGTAGAGGGTCTCTAATAAATAGGTGGTACTGTAGGCGGGGATGGCGATTGAAAGATCATATAAATATCCAAATTCTCACGTAGGTGGAGAGAAATATAACTAACAAACATGATGGAATTATGCGTATATATATATATACAGCAGCTACGATGATTATGTTGCTAATTGCTCTCTTATTCTGTGTTTCACTCTCTCCCTTTAGCTATCTTTCTTAAAGCTCGATTCTACACGTCATTATTTCCTTTGCAGTGCCTGGTTCTGTCTTATTAGTTACAACCAAACCCTTATTTGCTACCTCCCTCTCTCTCTCTCTCTCTCTCTCTCTCTCTCTCTCTCTCTCTCTCTCTCTCTCTCTCTCTCTCTCTCTCTCTCTCTCTCTCTCTCTCTCTCTCTCTCTCTCTCTCTCTCTCTCTCTCTCTCTCTCTCTCTCTCTCTCTCTCTCCTTCTCTTTAGCTCGGCGTGGGGCTGTGGTGCTGGTTCAATAGTGCCTCTAAATGACTAACACTAAGCATGGTATATTATGAATGGTGATGACAATACATTTATAGGTTGTAGGGATAGTAGTTAGTCAACCTGTTCTTTCAGTAGAATAAACATGTACTGATGTAGATTCTTAGCGCCTTAGGGTGGTGAAGTAGGATTATTGTGGTAACACTAAACAGTATTGTCCTACATGAATGATATACACTTGAATATAGATGATCAATAAAATGAGTGCATATATCGTGGATACTGATGCGTTGTATCTCTTATCTTTATTTCGACCTCATTCTATTTATCTCTAAGTCTAATCCCTCTCTTACTCTCTCTCACTCTCTCTCTCTCTCTCTCTCTCTCTCTCTCTCTCTCTCTCTCTCTCTTTCTCTCTCTGTCTCTCGCTTGTTTAATGTTAACATTCAACAGTGAATCTCTCTTTGTCCCTAAAAGACTTACTCTCTTGATGTGTTAAGGATTCTCTCTCTCTCTCTCTCTCTCTCTCTCTCTCTCTCTCTCTCTCTCTCTCTCTCTCTCTCTCTCTCTCTCTCTCTTTTTCTTTCGCTTATCTTGGGGCTGTGGTGCTGGTTCAATAGTACCTCTAAATGACTAACAGCAATCATAGCATATTATGAATGGTGATAACAATACATTTATAGGTTATAAGGATAGTAATTACACAGCCTGTTCTTTCAGTAAAATAAACATGTGCTGATTTGTGGTAAAGTAGGATTGTTGTGGTAACACTAAATAGAATTGTAATATACATGTGAATATGGATGATCAATATAATAAGTACATATATCGTGGATACTGATGCGTTGTATCTCTTATCTTTCTTTCTTCGACATTCTATTTATCTCTAAGTCTAATCTCTCTCTCTCTCTCTCTCTCTCTCTCTCTCTCTCTCTCTCTCTCTCTCTCTCTCTCTCTCTCTCTCTCTCTCTCTCTTTCTCTGTCTCTCGCTTGTTTAATGTTAACATTTAACAGTGAATCTCTCTTTGTCCCTTAAAGACTTACTCTCTTAATGTGTTAAGGATTCTCTCTCTCTCTCTCTCTCTCTCTCTCTCTCTCTCTCTCTCTCTCTCTCTCTCTCTCTCTCTCTCTCTCTCTCTTTCTCTTCCGCTTATCTTGGTGCTGTGGTGCTGGTTCAATGGTGCCTCTAAATGACTAACAGTAATCATAGCATATTATGAATGGTGATAACAATACATTTATAGGTTATAGGGATAGTAGTTACACAGCCTGTTCTTTCAGTAAAATAAACATGTGCTGATGTAGATTCTTAGTGCCTTTGTGTGGTAAAGTAGGATTGTTGTGGTAACACTAAACAGAATTGTAATATACATGTGAAAATGGATGATCAATATAACAAGTACATAATAAAATCGTGGATACTGATGCCTTGTATCTCTTATCTTTCTTTCTCCCACATTCTATTCATCTCTAAGTCTAATCTCTCTCTCTCTCTCTCTCTCTCACACACACACACACACACACTCTCTTGCTTGTTTAATGTTGACATTTAACGGTGAATCTGTCTATCCCCAGAGGACTCTCATTCTCTTAATGTGTATAGGATTCTCTCTCTCTCCCTCCCTCCCTCCCTCTCTCTCTCTCTCTCTCTCTCTCTCTCTCTCTCTCTCTCTCTCTCTCTCTCTCTCTCTCTCTTTCGTGTTCTTTATCTTTCCTTTACATGTATCAGTTTTGCTGCCTGTCAATATCTATCCCTCCTCATTCTACTCATCTCCGTCCTCTTCCCTCTCACTCTTTCTCTCTCTATCTCTCTCTCTCTCTCTCTCTCTCTCTCTCTCTCTCTCTCTCTCTCTCTCTCTCTCTTTCTTCGTTTCTCTTTCTTTCTCTATGTCTGTCTTGGGCTCTCTAGTGTATTATAACTAATTTTTTTTATTTTTTTCCTTTTAAATCCAAGGTGGCACCCCGTCGGCCTGGGAAGTTAGGTGTGTTTATGGATTTGTGTAATTGGAAACGTTGCTTGGTCGTTGTTGTTGATACCTTGTGGTTCTAGAGTCTGTCATGTGTGTATCCAGAATGTTTCTGTGTTTTGTAGGCCTATCATGTGTGCTGTGAGTAACTGATCTATCGGTGTTATTTTAGCGTGGTTGATGGTGTGTCCAGGAAGGTTAAAGTGTTTGGCAACAGCGTCGCCTCTATCGTTGTTAATGTTGAATCTGTGTGTATTGAAGCGTTTGCGTAGTGTTTGTGATGTTAGCCCTACATATTGTTTGTTGCATAGGTTACATGTTATGAGATAGATGACGATAATTGTTTCTCTTTTTAGTCCCGTAGTTATAAAGTGGTGTGCCTGTCTCTTTTTCAGCCTTCTCTCTCTCTCTCTCTCTCTCTCTCTCTCTCTCTCTCTCTCTCTCTCTCTCTCTCTCTCTCTCTCTCTCTCTCTAAATAGAAAAGCAAAAACATCACACAAATAATGTAGAAGGGGATGGCAATTGTAAGATCTTATAAATATCCAAATTCTCATAAAAGTATGTGTATATGTATACAGCAACGTAGAATACACGCACATACATTCACATTCTGTAAAGGCTACAACCGAGTACATTCGATTTATCTTAGATCGTTCTCTTTTTTCTGAGATTATTATTAGCTTTTAGAATCGCTGCAGCGCACTGAGTAAATAAGTTTAGCTTACATCTGAAACAGATTTTAGAGTTCGTCAAAAATTTTTACGAGAGCAAAATTACGTGCTCAGATCAGGCGATCGCCCCTGTTCCACGTTTTGCTTTTATTCGTTTCGTTGCGAAAGACGGAGAAAGAAGAAATGACTTAGTGAATTGTTATATCCTATTGTTTTAAGGAGACAACTCTTAACGATAATTAGAGATATGTACAAACTTTATGTAGAGAAGAAGAAAAAAGGATAGAAAGTAAGAAAACTTGAAATAAATCATTGATAACGGTTTTGTTTTTTTTGTAAAAGTGTATGAAGCGAAAAATGTGATATTGCAGCTTGTCACTAGCGCATAGATCTTTGTTGCTACACAAAAAAAAATAATAATAAAAAATAAAGGCATAAACAATGATAATTATATTAAGCTTTTTATTTCAAGAATATATATAAAACTACCCCTCTCCTAGGAAAGTGTGATACATGTTTAGGAAACATATTTCATTGTCATGATTCCCACGAGAGCAAAATTACGCACTCAGGCGATGGCTCCTGTTCCATATTTTGCTTTCAGTCTTTTTACTGAGAAAGATGGAGAAAGAAGGAATCCCTGAATGAAATATTAGTTCCTATTGGTTAAGAAGAAAACTCTTAACATAATTACAGATAATGTGCAAACTTTATTAATGGAAGAATAAAAAAGGATAGATAGTAAGAAAACTGAAAAAGTCATGACATCTTTGATAATGGCTTTGCCTTTTTGTTATCTATGTAATGTACATAAAGGTGTATGAACTACAAACGGTGATGTTCTTAGCTTTCCACTTGCGCGAAGCTGTCCAAAATAAAAAAAAAAAAAAAAAGCCAAAAACAATGACATATAAAGCTAAGTTTTTTTTATTTGCAGAATAGGATGTAAAACTGCCCCTCTCCTAGAAAAGTGTGATATGTGTTTGTAGGATAAAATTAAAAGTTTAAGCAATAAAGGAGTACAACACCAATTTTAAACCATATTTAAAAAAAGGAGAAACTGTGTTGGTGGGAGAGAAATGAGTACTGTTCTTGCTTAATGCAAGTTACACTAATACCGATATCATATTCCTAAAGAGTATGAAATCAACCTCAAGCTTAATGAGCAGTACCAGCATCCTAAAACTTGAATCTATATCCTTGGGGAACACATTTCCTCTGACGTTGATAGTTTGGCTGAAAGAACTCATAAATTAAGCAAGGAAAAAAACTAGGTTAACTCATGGCATTGAAATTAATATCCTTTTTTCTTTTAAAGGGTGCAGAAATAGTTCTACTCTGCATAAATGCGTCCAGGTTTGAAACAGATGGGCCCTCGGTAAGAGCAGATTATGTAAAAGACATTAAAATGAACGAATTGATGGCAAATCTGGATTCTGTCTTCATCTGGGGCCTTTCCTTTCCAGAAGAATTTTGGTTCGGAAATCGATCCTTCGTTAGCCAGTCTAGTTTCGGTAAGTGCAGCAATAATGTCTATTCTGTAGCGAGCCAATTCTCTTGCGATAAGCACTGTTCGTGCCTCAGGCCTCTCTGATTAGGCTTCTCTGTCCAGCATTGTGCGTACGTTCCATGCTCCGAAAATCATCTTTTTTCTTTTCCTTTGGTTTCGACCACTGCAAGGGTAGAGCTGCCAACCGCGGTATACTGGCCACTTCTTGTGGGACCAGTAATGTTTGAGACACCTTTTCTAATCTCCTCCCCCATACGAGGGTGAGTAGTGCTGACAAAAAAAAGGGCTACTTAGTGGCAAAGTCAAACTCCTGTGTTGTCCCAGGCTTCATAGGATGAGCGGTAATTACCTTCACGCGGTCACATCAACCTGATGTCTCGTTTCTCACCTATCACCGTAGAAGTAGTAGTAGTAGTAGTAGTAGTAGTAGTAGTAGTAGTAGTAGTAGTAGTAGTAGTAGTAGTAGTAGTAGTAGTAGTAGTAGTAGTAGTAGTAGTAGTAGTAGTAGTAGTAGTAGTAGGTGTAGTAGATGTAGTAGTGGTAGTAGCAGTAATAGTAAAAGTAGTAGAAGTAGTTAAGTCAGCAGTAGTAGTAGTAGTAGCCTTTCCATAGTATTAATTTTAGTAGTAGTAGTAGTAGTAGTAGTAGTAGTAGTAGTAGTAGTAGTAGTAGTAGTAGTAGTAGTAGTAGTAGTAGTAGTAGTAGTAGTAGTAGTAGTAGTAGTAGTAGTAGTAGTAGTAGTAGTAGTAGTAGTAGTAATAGTAGTAGTAGTAGTTTTAGTATTAGTAGTTGTATTAGTAGTATTAGTTTTAGTAGTAGTAGTGTAGTAGTAGTAGTAGTAGTAGTAGTAGTAGTAGTAGTAGTAGTAGTAGTAGTAGTAGTAGTAGTAGTAGTAGTAGTAGTAGTAGTAGTAGTAGTAGTAGTAGTAGTAGTAGTAGTAGTAGTAGTAGTAAAAGTAGTAATAGTAGTAGTAGTAGTAGTAGTTGTAGTAGTAGTAGTAGTAGTAGTAGTAAAGTTATTGAAGTAGTAGTAGTAGTAGTAGAAAATAGTAGTAGGAGTAGTAGTAGTAGTTGTAGTAGGAGTAGTAGAAGGAGTAGGAGGAGTTGTAGTAGTAGTAGTAGTAGTAGTTGTTGTTGTTGTTGTAATAGTTATAGTTGTAGATGTAGTGGGTGAAGTAGTAGAAGTAATAGCAGTAGTAGTAGTAGTAGTAGTAGTAGTAGTAGTAGTAGTAGTAGTAGTAGTAGTAGTAGTAGTAGTAGTAGTAGTAGTAGTAGTAGTAGTAATAGTTGAAGTGGTAGGTGTAGTTGCAATCGTTTTAGTTTGTTGTGCACTTTGCATATTATAGTTTTAATTTTAGTAGTAGTAGTAGTAGTAGTAGTAGTAGTAGTAGTAGTAGTAGTAGTAGTAGTAGTAGTAGTAGTAGTAGTAGTAGTAGTAGTAGTAGTAGTAGTAGTAGTAGTAGTAGTAGTAGTAGCAGTAGTTTTATTCGTAGTTTATGTAGTTGCTATAGAGGTAGT